>JAZKLR010000438.1:0-600000 GCA_037103525.1 Ganaspis brasiliensis
TTAGTTATTGAAATATTTAACAAATTTAGATCAGAAAAAAGAAACTTTGTGCTTATTGACGGAAGAAAAATTAAATTTTTCTACAAATATCGTGAAAAAATTTTTTAAACTGCGAATTTTCCACTTTCTCGTAAGCTAAAACGTTTTTATAGATCTAATTTGTTAAATATTCAATAACTTGTGCATGTTATCAAATATTTAACAAATTTGGATCAGAAATAAGCAACTTTGTGCTTATTGACGGGAGAAAAATGAAATTTTTCTACAAATGTCTTGGAAAAAATTTTGTAAACTGCGAATGTTGCACTTTCTTGAAAGCTAAATCGTTTTTATAGATCTTTTTTGTTAAATATTTAATAACTTGGGCATGTTAAGAAATATTTTTGAAATTTAACTGTCATGTTTAGAATTTTCATCTGAATTGGTCGAATTTGAGACAGCTTTTTCTGAAAATGTTGTCAATAAATTGTATGTATTTTATGCTGCACAGACAAATGTATATCTCTTTTTTTATAAGAAAAAAAAACGTGGTTTAAAAAATGTATGATTTAAAATTAAATAAGTAAATATAATTTATTTACCAAGTAGTTTCTTACATTTTATTTTTTAAAGATATGTAGTTTAATCTAATATCATTTTTGAACTAATTTATTTTATTTTTAAAACATTCAATATATTAAAAAAAAATTATATAATATTTATATTATGTAACAAAAATTCTCTTTTTTATTTTGAAGAAATAAGAAATTTACTTTAATACTTGTTTTAGAACATTATTCATTTGTTTATTATATTTAATATTGTAATAAAGAATTGCATAATTTAAAATTAACAAATTAAAATTTATGTAGGAAAAAATTTTATCTTTTTTTTTGCTAAATTATTTCTCAAATACTAAGAGTTACATCATAAATCTTTATGGTTTATTTAGTGCAGAGAAAGAAGGCAACCCGACTTACATAGAAGTTCGGAAACAGAGATCAAATTATTCATCAAAGATATATGTATAGATTGCTTGAAATAAATAAAATAAATGTAATCTATAAACAGGGCTGTTATTGATTTAAATGAAAAAAAAACTTTTCAATTCTCCGGATGTCCAATATTGCATGTAAAGTATCGCAAATCATAAAAAAAACAGAAATTTGTGGATAAATCTTGAAAATTTCAATATTTTATTCGTTATAAAATTTAAAAAATTGTACTAATACAGATGATCAAAATACCGCTACAATTTACAAATTTTTGGTATCAAGTTATCAAAAAATAATATTAGATTTGTATATCTTCAAGTCATTAAAAGTTATATAAATTCCAAACGTCAATGAACTCATATTCCAATTTGTACCAACTTTTAAATTTAAATTAATTTAAATTTCAATGCATCTTAATTCAATAATATTAATTAATTTCCATATTCACAACAATCCTTCCTTTGGTAATATTCTTACAAGATTTTTAAGAGATTTTACTTTCATTTTTATATTATAATTTATTATTTTTACAACATTTTTAAAATTTTTTCTCCGTTTAGGTATTTTTGATATTTTTTTTTTGGTATTTGTCTCTGTTCTTTTTAGGATTTTCTTTATTTTTCTTCTTTTTATAAAAATTATTTAATATTATATTACACAGTTTTCTTATTTATACATTCATTAAACTTTTTATTACGTTAATTTTAATAATTATTTCTATACTTTTAAAAGTAAATACACTTATTTTTTTGTAAATTTATTCAATTTCTTCTCACATCTTGTCTATTTCTTGAGAGTTTTTTTACAAACTTACTTACTTATTCTTTTTTACTTTTTACATTTTTTACAGTTTGTTAGATTAAGAAAAAAACATTTCTCCATTTTCTTCCTGTTCATTTAATTTTTTTGATATTACACTATTTTTTTAGTCCTTTCTTGCGTTTTAATTATTTCTTTAACTTTTACGTTACGTATAAAATATTTATCGAATGCTCTGTTATTTAATTTTAAAAAATTAAAAGAAACACTTATTTCAGTTCCTATACAATATCTATTTCCCATCTCCTCTGTAAGTCGGGTTGCATTCTTCTGATAAACTAAATAAGCTCTACTGTTTTTCCTTCAACTCTTAGGTAGCGTTCAGAATTACCACCCGGGAGCACCCGGGTGTATCTCTGTCTTTCTCTATATTATTAGATAGAAAAGGACAGACAATCACCTGGGTGGAATCTCGAACGCGCCCTTAGATTTTAAAAAATATTTAAATTGTTTAGAAATTATTAATGCATGATTTACAATAAATAATGTACTTGTTGCATTTGAATGGTTTAAATAATTTTTAATGCGTCTTTTCAATAGAGCTAATTACACTTGAAATAACAAACAACTTTTATTTTTTGTACAAAGTTAGCAAAATTATGTTTGGAACTTGACATTAATTTTTTATATTAAATTTTTACAATTAATATCTAAACATTGAATTTTATAAATAGGTTGATTAATATAATGAATATAATGTACGCCTGTCTATAATTTCAAAGGCGGCGCCGTGTGAATTATAGTACCCGAAAATGCCGTATCAGAACAGCGCACGACAAACTATATTCTGCTACATTGTTTGACATTTTCATTGAAGAAATTGAAAAAAAATTACTTTTCTCGAGAGATTGACGCGATTTAAAAACTCAAATACCAAAAACAAAAAAAGTGAAAAAGTGCTAATTAAATTTAAATTTACACTACGAAGACCATTTGATGAAAAAGTGTCGGGTTTTGACGGAAAAAATTGTCAAAGTCCGAATCAATGAGTGAAGTGTCAAGTGATTTTGTATTTCCTCGAGAGATTGACGCGGTTTAAAAACTCAAATGCCAAAAACAAAATAAGTGAAAAAGTGCTAGTTAAAATTAAATTTGCAGTACGATTTTCATTTTCGGAAAAAGTGTCGGGTTTTGACAGAAAAAATTGTCAAACTCCGAATCATAATATGTATAATTTCAAAGGCGGCGCCGTGTGAATTATCGTACCCGAAAATGACGTATCAGAACAGCGCACGACAAACTATATTCTGCTACATTGTTTGACATTTTCATTGATGAAATTGAAAAAAATTTACTTTTCTCGAGAGATTGACGCGGTTTAAAAACTCAAATACCAAAAACAAAAGAAGTGAAAAAGTGCTAATTAAATTTAAATTTTCACTACGATGACCATTTGCGGAAAAAGTGTCGGATTTTGCCGAAAAAAATTGTCAAAGTGGGAATCAGTGAGTGAAGTGTCAAGTGATTTTGTATTTCCTCGAGAGATTGACGCGGTTTAAAAACTCAAATACCAAAAACAAAAGAAGTGAAAAAGTGCTAATTAAATTTAAATTTTCACTACGATGACCATTTGTGGAAAAAGTGTCGGATTTTGCCGAAAAAAATTGTCAAAGTGGGAATCAGTGAGTGATGTGTCAAGTGATTTTGTATTTCCTCGAGAGACTGACGCGATTTAAAAACTCATATGCCAAAAACAAAATAAGTGAAAAAGTGCTAATTAAATTTAAATTTTCACTACGATTTTCATTTTCAGAAAAAGTGTCTGGTTTTATTGGAAAAAATTGCCAAACATGGAACATCATTGGAGGTTGTTTTCATCACACGAATTTCCTCGAGACACTAAAGCTCAAGAAATACTTGATTTATCAAAAGTAAGTATTTTTCTGAATCTTTAATTCAATAGAATTTGCAGTACGATGTTCTTTTGTGGGAAAAGTGTTGGACTTTGTCGCGAAAAATTCCTAAGTCTTCAAAACGCATGGGGACAGTCTTTGAGAACCACTGCTCCCCCCTACAGATTCTCTGCGGACTCTGTGTCTCCAACGGCCTTAAACGTTTAATTTAATTTTTAAATATAATCAAATCTATACTTATAAACATGATAAGCTTAATAGTAAATTTATTTTTAAATTATAAATAATCTTATTGCTTATTACCATGAATAAAATGATAAATTATTATAATAAATATGCTAACTATTCTTTCGACTCTAATACATAATAAATAAATAATTTATTGAAAAAACGATTTTATTGTTTTTTAATTAATAATAGTAATTTTATTCCATATGTACAAATATTCAGGTTTTTACATTAAGTTTTTTAATACTATAAATTACATTTTATATTTACCTTTAAACTAAACAGTTTATCTACAAATAGTCAAATAAACTATAACTTGTTTTAATTTAACTATAAACTAAACAATGTTTGATAAAAATAATTTATCACGCAATTGATGTTCTTAAAATTATTCCTATTAAGGACGTTGGAACCCGAAAGCTGAGAGTGGCGTAGAAACACTTTTTCCTCCTTTGCTCGAAAATTTCCCTTTTATGAATTTTTTTTAAAAACACTGGACACTTTTTCAAAAAAAGGGCTATGGTAGACAAAAGTATTTGAGATAAGGAATTTTTTAAACATTTGTTTTATGCAAACAAATGTGCCTACGAGCGTCAAAATTAACTCCCGTTTTGACATTGCAAGATTTTCCGTAAAAGATGGCCGCCGCTTGTCAGCTGAGCACGGGATACGTGACATGGGCCTCAAGTGAGATGGCGGCGGCCATCTTTTACGGAAAATCTTGCAATGTAAAAACGGGAGTTAATTTTGACGCTTGTAGGCACATTTGTTTGCATAAAACACAAATGCGCGAACGAAACTTACCAAGTTAAACAATAAATGAACTGTATTAGGCACTGAGAAAAGCAGTCAGGAGAACCCGGTAGAAACCAGATGAAATTGATACTGAATGAAAGATGAGCGAACTTACCAACTTGGACAAAGATAACTAGAAATTAATCAATAGTGATCCAAATAGTTGTGGATAAGGCCTCGTGCTATATGTAATTTAATCGATAAATTAGGCGCAGTTTTAATAAGGGTTATAAACAGTCCTGAGATAACCACAAGAATGCACAGTCACTATGAACAGTTTTTATTAATCACAATAATTATTATTATAGCGCGTATAATATATAATTAACAAATATTAACAAGAGAACATTTGTCTCTTGACGCCGCTCGCATCAATCTGGCGGTCGCCGGCAACAGGTGACCGCGTCGTTTGCTAAATTCGCGCTTGACGCGCCATCTGCGACCAGAATATTTACTGTGGTATTTTAACCACATTTTGCGCTAAGAGTACGAACTCAGGGTGAGGAAGCGAATAATTATTGAGAGAAACGACTTGGGTCGTTACAAATTATTTGGACCGTTATTTATTTTTTGCCGTTTTTAAAAATTTCTAAGTAATAATTTTTGGCTTTTAAAAACACATAATTCAATTTCTCACGTACAAACCAATTAGTTATTCTTTTCTAATTAAAAAAATATCTCAAATTCCAATTTGCAAAATATAGCAGTAGCTAACTTTTTTCGCTTTTTAAAAAACGAAAATAATTTTTTTTTTTCATAAGACATTATTTAATTTCACACTTACAAACAAGTTTCCTATCCTCCCCTAAATAAAAACTTATTTAATATTCCAATTTTTTTCGTATTTAAAAACAACTAATTAATCACATATATCGAAGGAGATTTATTAGTCTAACTAAGACGAATTTGCATAGTCTCCTTTGTTAATTTACTTTTCAAAATTCCACTCTCCGTGCTGAACCAAAATTTACAAAGCAAAAGGGGATTCCGCCGAGACTCACACCGCGATGCCGACGTTGAGACGGGACAAACGAAAGAAATTTCAAAACAACTCACCACAAATATTTCAAAATGACCTTCTTTAAATTCTGTCGTAAAGGAAACTCCTGGACTTTCTCCAATAAGACACTTTCTGTTTCAATTTAATTGTTACTAGTTTAATTTTTAATACATTGACTAACTTCAATTACACTTCAATCTGTTCAAATATAACTAAATATCTTTTCACAACTCTCACTTCATACTCGACCGCTAACTACTCAAAATTTGGTGTTCTGGACGATAGCACAAAATAGAATGGGAAATTGGAGTAACGATCGACCAACGATTGACTGCTTCCCGCGCGATCCTCCCCCTTCCAGACGTTTTCCTTCCTCTCTCCATCTCTCTCGTTCGGCCACCATGGAAACCTCGGACCCTCGCAGTCAGACCCATGGAAAGGCGTCACCTGAAAGAAATATTCGAGCTTTTCCGCTGACCTTCGCGCTCCTTCGTGAACCTGACCTACATCAATCAGAAACAACGACTCGACAAAGGACAACACTAGAAAAACGCTGATCGAGAGAAAGACATCTACTTCCATTTCGTCTCACACCAAAAATCAATAATCGACCTCAGGCCCGTATAAATGTATCCACACTACTTATTTTCAATGATTTAATTTAAAAAAGGTCTATAAAAGATTCTTTCCTAAGGGAAGGCAAACTAAAATATAACTGTTGACGATTTACATCGTCACACACATTTGTCTCTTGAAAAAACATAGTTTAATGTCTTACAAACTAACAAGTTTCTCATTCTCTTCTAAGAGTTTAGTTTCAATTTTGCAAAATTATACTGGACAGTAATTAATTTTTTTTATCTGAAATCAAAAGAATTACACTGGTTGCTAGTAAAGTTATTGGATTTTTATAACACCTTAATAATTAAGTAAATTGTAATTTAAATACATTTTTACTTAGGGAAGAATAAAAATCTTGTTTACAGGTGATAAATTAAACTACGTGTTTTTATAAGCCAAAAATAACCAATTTCGATTTTTAAAAATCGATAAAAATTAATTCCTCAGACAAATAACTTTTAAAATTAATTAAAAACAACTTTTAACATTCCTCAAAAACATTTCTGCAAAGAGTTCTTCTAAATTTACAAATGGGTTGTTCTAAATTTCGGTTAATAAACAGTAAATTAAAAACAACCTTAACTAAGATAAAGAAAATATGGAAATGTATTAATTTGATTCATTTGTTTTTAATAACTAAAATGATTAATTAGGTTATTTTTAAAATAAAAGAAATTAATTACTGTCCAGTATAAATTTGCAACATTGAAAATTTAAAATAATTCTAACTAAGCCAATAATGAGAAACTGCTTTTTATCTTACAAGTTTAAATGTTTCTTTAAGAAACAAAAAATATTAATTAGTTGCTTTTAAACACGAAAAAAATGTATTTATGGGCAGCATAATTTTGCAAATTATATTTATAAATTAAATTTCACTTAGAAAGGGGTTAGAAGGTGTTTTATATTTAAGAAATATAAGTGAGAATTTTGTAGAGTCAAAAATATCCTATTAAGTGTTTTAAAAAAAGATAAACAATAATAACACCCAGATAGCACCGATACTTCCAGGAAGTTTCCTGGAAGTTACCCGTGGCAAAGTAGATAGTTACCCGTGGTAACTTCCTGGAAACTTCTCTTATGTACAACAATGTCCGCGCTTGGAAACTACCCTTGGTAACTTCCTGGTAACTTCCTGGAAACTTCCAATTGAGACTTCCTGAAAACTTCCCATGGTAACTTCCAAGAAGTTTTCGTTGAGACTTCCAGGAAAATAGCCTGAAGTTTCCAAAAATTATTTACTTTTTTTTCGAATAAAATTATTGTTTAAAAAGGTTTAAAAAATAAGGGGATCTTTATATTTTGGTTTGTCGTTAAATAAAAAATTAAATATAAAAAAAAACCCGGTCGGTTGAAGGTCAGCGGACTCGAACCCTTGTCCACCCAGCGGGAGGGTAAATTCGAGGTCTCGAGCAGCTGCTGGGATTGCACCTTAACGCGTTCGACCAAATCGCCACTGACAACAGTTTACATGAAATCAATTGATACCCAGAACCAAAAAATCTATTTTTTTAATTTAGAAAAAATTTTTACAAAATATAAATTTTGTAAATTTTTTTAAAATTATATAAATATCAAAAACTAGTTTGGTTTATAGTCTTCTTTAATATAGGGGAGAGTGGCCATCAATGTACCAGTTTTTTCAATAAACCATTTCAATTTTCTCAGAAACAATTAAATAAAAATTCTCCTAATTTTAAATATAAATGAATTTTGCGTAAACACACTACGTCCATAAATTTGAGACATGTGGAATTATTCTTTACTGAGAAAACTGAAAAAACTGTTTTTGATGCACTGAAGAAAAAACTTACCTAAAATACAAACACGCTTTTTAATTAAAATAAGGCAATTTAAAAATAAAGGAACTTACGATTTATTTTGTATCGGGCCTTAACTACAATATTCTAATGAGATAAAGATTTTGAAATATTGGATTAAGTTATAAAAAACCATTTTTTTTGCAAATGTCATGTTGATTCAATGTACCAGGGAACAATGAACCACCTGGAATTTCAGTGTATTTTCGATTTCCAGAGTGGTATGCCTGATTATAAAACTAGGCATGCGTACAGCATGTGACAGCGATTGTTATCAGTACTCTTCTCAACATAGCAAAACTGAAATGCCATTTTAGCTAGTTAACTTAAATTTGAGGTATATTTATGTTATACATTATCAATTAAAAAGTGTTAAGTAATAATTTTTTTTAGTATTTGATAGAAAATAAGTTTTTTTACAAAGTGAAAATTGCAATATTATTATTGTTGAACATTTTTAGTGTTTTTATACAGGTGGTTCATTGTGTACCCAGGTTGTTGAAAATAAAAATAGCGTGTTAGTTTAGAAAAATCCTAAATTTTATTATTTAATCAAAATAAATCGGGTATAATATGTGTGCATTACCTAGAGAAGTGTTGCAGTTTTATATTGATGCAAAAAAGTGCTTGAAATTGGTGAAATTGAATAAATACTATGATCTTGAAAAAAACCCGGTACATTGATGGCCACTCTCCCCTAAACTTTATTGCGAATGTCAAGCGCTAAAACATTAAAATTTTATCAAAAAATTGTCGATTAATTGAAATTTTTAATTTATCAAAATTTTTCATATTAAATGTAGAATAAAAATTTTGTCAATTTTTTTAAAATTTTATAAATATCAAAAACTAGTTTGGTTTATAGTATTCTTTAATATAATCTTTATTGCGAATGTCTAGTGGTAAAACATTAAAATTGTATCAAAAAAATTGTGGATTACTTGAAATCTTCAATTCTTCAAAATTCTTCATTTAAAATGTAGAATAAAAATTTTGTTAATTTTTTTAAAATTTTATAAATATCAGAAACTTGTTTAGTTTATAGTCTTCTTTAATATTATCTTTATTGCTATTGTCCAGCAGTAATATATAAATTTTTTCAAGAAAATTGTCGAATAATTGAAATCATCAATTCTTCAACATTTTTCATCTAAAATGTAGAATAAAAGTTTTGTCAATTTATTAATAATTTTATAAATATCAAAAACTAATTTGGTTTATAGTATTCTTTAATATAAACTTTATTGCGAATGTCTAGCGCCAAAACATTAAAATTTAATAAAAAAAATTGTCGATTAATTGAAATTTTCAATTTAACAAAATTTTTCATATTCAATTTAGAATAAGAATTTTGTAAATTTTTTTAAAATTATATAAATATCAAACACTAGTTTGGTTTATAGTCTTTTTTAATATAAACTTTAATGCGATTGTCTAGTGGCAAAAGATGAATTTTATTAAAAAAATTCTCGATTAATTAAAACCTTGAATTCTTTAAGATTTTTCATCTAAAATTCAATATCAAAAATTCAATATAAAAAATTCAATTTAAAAAATTCTGATAAATTGAAGATTTCAATTATTCGACAATTTTCTTGAAAAAATTTATATATTACCGCTGGACAATAGCAATAAAGATAATATTAAAGAAGACTATAAACTAAACAAGTTTCTGATATTTATAAAATTTTAAAAAAATTAACAAAATTTTTATTCTACATTTTAAATGAAGAATTTTGAAGAATTGAAGATTTCAATTAATCGACAATTTTTTTGATACAATTTTAATGTTTTGCCGCTAGACATTCGCAATAAAGTTTATATTAAAGAAGACTATAAACCAAACTAGTTTTTGATATTTATATAATTTTAAAAAAATTTACAAAATTTTTATTCTAAGTTTAATATGAAAAATTTTTATTAATTAAAGATTCCAAATAATCGAGAACTTTCTTGATGAAATGAATCTTTTGCGATAGACAATTGCAATAAAGTTTTTATCAAAGAAGACTTTAAACGAAACCACTTTTTAATATTTCCATAGTTTTTAAATTATTGTCAAATTTTTTATTCGACTTTTAAAGTAAAAAAATGTAAAAATATTGAGGATTTTAGGAAATCGTAATATTTCGTGAAAAATTAATTTGTTGCCTTTAGATAATCGCAATTAAGTTTTTATTAAAGAAAACAATAAACAAAATCAGTTTTAAATACAAAAATCAGTATTTAAAAATTTATTAATTTTTTCGACGCAGTATTTAAGATGTTATAATTGTGAAGTATCTGAAAATGTTAATAAATCTAATTCTTTCTTAAAAAAATAATAATGCCTATTGATATTTGTAATCAAGTTTTAACAAAACTATTTCAAATTTAATTTTCAAATTATTAGTTGTCGCAGCAAAATATTTCAGCAGATATAGCGCCTGCAAATATTTTAGTTGTAGCTACACATTTTTTTGTTGGTCAGCAGCATCCTTTTTTTTGTTACCTCAACAAATTATTTTAGCTACGTAAACAAATTTTGAATGCTGTTTAAAATTTTAAAAAGAATTCTTTATGAATATATTAAAAGAGTATATTTACCAATAAAGATATTAATTTACTTTATTTTAGTTAAATTTAAATGTTTCTTTAAGTATTGATCATTATCTCAAGTTAAAAATTTCCTGGAAAGAAAATCTTACAAGTGAGGTTACGCGTCACTTTGCGATTGAAAAACTTGAGTTTTCACTTAAATATGTTAACTTATTTATTTATACTTCACTACACTAAGTAATTTTAATCACCAAATCACTTACTAATACCGACATAACGCAATATTATATTTTAAGCAGGCACAAACGACAATATTTAACAACATTGTGTTGACGGATCAAAAGCATATAAAAGACTGTATATTCTATCAGTTTTTGTACGTTTGCTAGTCCAGCAAACTGATTTGTTACCTCTACAAATATTTTTAACTAAATTTTTTTGTAGCGTTAATAAAATGGACTTTGTTAGGAAAGCAAACACATTGCTGCGGATACAATTTTAATTGCTCTAACAGCAAAACAAGTCACAGCCATCCGAAGATTGCTGTGACAACTACACTATTTTTCTCAGTGTAGTAATAGCATGATGCTATCAATTCGCTGTTGTCTACTCAATTGTTACTTGACCAAAATCAATAGCATATTTTCATATTTATTTGCTACTATATGGATAGCTAATTTTTAGCTGTGGTAGCTAATATTTAGCTGTTTCAGCAAACAAAATTAGCTATCCATATAATACCAATTAAAGTTAGCTAAGGTAGCTAAGTCTTAGCTTTGGCTGCTAATTTTTTTTCTCCGTGTAGTTCTCTAATGTTGTCATGGTACTTTCGCTTCGAATAAGAGGTGTCTTTGCGGACTGCAAATAGTAGATGCTATCAAAATGTTAGGCTTAGGCACTGTGTTTGGGCCATTAGTGCGTAGCTCTTGGCAATGTTCTTCCCCCCCCCCACCTCATGTTGTAGCTTATATATGCAGTTCGTAAAACGTCTACAAGCGAGCGTATGGCATAGTGGTTAGAGCATTGGGTTTCAGACCCAGGGTCGCGCGTTCGAGACCTCTCAGCTTCCAATATTTTAATTTATAAGTTGTGCGTTAGAATTAAGATGTATATGTTATATTTATTAAAAATAATGTAAAAATGTTATAAAATAGTATAAATAATAAATATCAAATATAATAAATAAATACAAAAATTCCCTACAACTGATAGGATGTTACTAGGTAATGAGAGTTAATCCCTACTAAAAAATCCGGACTAATTCCGTACGAATTCCGGACGAATTCCAGACAAAACAGTCCGGTCTTATCTGGAATTAATCCGAAATGTGTCCGGAAATGATCCGAATTAGTCCGAAATTTGTCTGACACAAAAAATTTGATCTGAAATTAATCCGGAATAGTCCGAATCTTGTCCGGCAATTGACTTCGAAATTATTTATAATCAAAGTGAAGTCCGTTTTTCGTCCGGTCACGTCCGGAAACTGTCCGACACAAAATTTAAAATCCGCTTTAAGTCTGGTTTTAACTGGAATTAGTCCGGCATTCGATTCAGAAATTATTTTTAGTTAGAGAGAAGTCCGTTTTTAGTACGGACACGTCCGGAAACTGTCTGGCACAAAAAGCACAATCCGTTTTAAGTCTGGATTTATCTGGAATTAGTCCGGCAGTCCATTTAGAAATTAATGTTAATAAAAGTTTAGACCGTTTTAAGATTGGTCAAGTCCGGCAACTGTCCGGCACAATATTCACAATCTGCTTTAAGTCTGGTTTTATCTGGAATTAGTCCAGAGTCAATTCCGAAATTATATATAGCCTAAGTGAAATCAGATTCTAGTCCGTTTACATCCGGAAGTTGTCGGGCATAAATTTTAAATCCGTTTTAAGTCTGGTTTTACCTGGAATTAGTCCGGGAGTCAATTCCGAAATTATTTATAGCCTAAGTGAAATCAGATTCTAGTCCGTTAACATCCGGAAGTTGTCCGGCATAAATTTTAAATCCGTTTTAAGTCTGGTTTTACCTGGAATTAGTCCGGCAGTCAACTCCGAAATTATTTATAGTGTAAGTAAAAACCGATTCTAGTCTGTTCACATCTGGCAGTTATCCGGCATAAATTTTAAATCCGTTTCAAGTCTGGTTTAGTCTGGAATTTGTCTGGCAGTCATGTATAAAATTATTTATAGTCTGAGTGAAATCCGTTTGTCGTCAGTTCACATCCGAAAGTTAACCCGACCAAATTAAAAATCCGTTTTTAGTCTGATTTTATCTGGAATTACTCCAGCAGTCAATTCCGAAATTATGTATAGTCTAAGAAAAATCCGATTCTAGTCCGTTCACATCCGGCAGTTGTCTGGAATCAATTTTAAATCTGTTTAAAGTCTGGTTGTATCTGGAATTAGTCCAGCAGTCAATTCCGAAATTATTTATAGTTTAAGTAAAATCTGATTCTAGTCCGTTTACATCCGGCACTTGTCCCCCATAAATTTTAAATCCGTTTTAAGTCTGGTTTTATTTGGAATTAGTCCGGCAGTCAATTCCGAAATTATTTATGGTCTAAGTGAAATCCGATTCTAGTCCGTTCACATCTGGCAGTTGTCCGGAAGAAATTTCAAATCCGTTTTATGTCTGGTTTTATCTGGAATTAGTCCGGCAGTCAATTCCGAAATTATTTATGGTCTAAGTGAAATCCGATTCTAGTCCGGTCACATCCGGCAGTTGTCCGGCATAAATTTTAAATCCGTTTTAAGTCTGGTTTTAACTGGAATTAGTCCGGCAGTCGATTTAGAAATTATTTTTAGTTAGAGAGAACTCCGTTTTTAGTACGGACGCGTCCGGAAACTGTCTGGCATAAAAATCACAATCCGTTTTAAATCTGGATTTATCTGGAATTAGTCCGGCAGTCCATT
Organism: Ganaspis brasiliensis; assembly: GCA_037103525.1. Lineage (NCBI taxonomy): Eukaryota > Metazoa > Arthropoda > Insecta > Hymenoptera > Figitidae > Ganaspis > Ganaspis brasiliensis. Next base: position 13,555 of record JAZKLR010000438.1, read on the forward strand.
TAGAAATTAATGTTAGTGAAAGTTAAGTCCGTTTTAAGTCTGGTCAAGTCCGGCAACTGTCTGGCACAAAATTCACAATCTGCTTTAAGTCTGGTTTTATCTGGAATTAGTCCGGCAGTCAATACCGAAATTATTTATGGTCTAAGTGAAATCCGATTCTAGTCCGTCCATATCCGGCAGTTGTCCGGAATAAATTTTAAATCTGTTTTAAGTCTGGTTATATCTGTAATTAGTTCGGCTGTCAATTCCGAAATTATTTATAGTCATCCTATTTTCCCTTCCCCGTTCGCTCACCTCCGGATTCCGGTGATTTTGGAGATTCATTGATTTGGAAATTTTCTTAGAACATGCGGAACATTCAATTATATTTTATATGCGACTTTTCTGTTTTTTAATCCCGTCTGAAAGCAGTAAAATATCTGCAAAAGCATTCATTTTCTGTTAGTAGCGAATTGAGCTAAATAAAGGAAATTAGGAATCTGAAATGTTTTTATAATTCGCTAATGTTTATTGGATGGTGACATCTAAAAAGATTTGCAATGGATCTTAGAAAAATAGAAAATTTTATTGCTTTTAATTATAGGAAGTCGGAAAATAGTTGCATTAAAAATAATTCAATTTCTGAATGATTTTCTTTTACTTTCGCTTCAAAAGATTCTGAATTTTCGTCAGTTAAATTGGCTCGCTGCATTTTCTAAGAACATCTCCATCTTTTTAACTACTTTTTATTTCGCCCTTTTTACCAGAATACGGAAAAAGTCTGGCATATCTTTTACAATCCAGAAAGAGTCAAGTGAATGGCAAGGAGTCTGGTGAAGTTTGGGTATAATCCAGTACTCGTTTTTAAATCCAGAAAGAGTCCTGTTTAGTGCAAAAATATTCCTGCATTCTTTTTGTGATCCGGAGAAGCCACACAAATACTGTTTTTATCCGTCACATGTTTTTAAATCTAGATTATAGTACAATTTATTAAGAAAATAGGAAACACATTTTTTAAAACAATTTTTTCTTGAGGTCGTTTAGCCATGTCGTGATGTGTCGTTGTAATGAAAATGATAATAAATAAAAGTAACATTTGGACAAAAAAACAGATTACAAAAAACGGATTTCAGTTTGACCATTAATAATTTCGGAATTGACTGCCGTACAATTTTCGGATGTGAACGGACGAAAAACGGATTTTAGTTAGACTATAAGTAAATTCGGAATTAAGTACCGGATAAATTCCAGACTAAACCAGACTTAAAGTGGATTGTTAAATTTGTACTTGACAGTTTCTGGACGTGACCGGACTAAAAACGGACTTCACTTTAACTAAAAATAATAACTAAATGAATTGTCGGACTAATTCCAGATAAAACCCGACTTAAAATGGATTGTAAAGTTTGTGCCGGATAGTTGCCGAACTTGAACGGTCTAAAAACGGATTTCACACTTGAGCTATAAATAGATTCCGAATCCATTTTTCATTTGCAGTAAAACCCTCACATATCGGATTCCAAGGGTCTGAGAATTTTTTTCGATATAAGCAGGAATTCTATTTATTCGGGTAAAAATTCATTGTATTTAAATTCAAGGGACCGGCAAAAATATCTGATATAAGCGGGAATCCGATATATAGGGTCCGATATACGTGGGTCCTACTGTATTTTCTATATCTCCCTTGTTACCGTGTAATAAAGTGAACTCTATCCGGATTTAAAAACGAGTGCTTGATTATGTCCGTACTTTGCCGTACTCTTTTAGAATTATAAAAAGAATGCTGGATTATTTTCATACTAAACCAGACGCTATCCGAATGTGAAAGCGATTGCCGTATTATTTTCATACTAAACCAGACTCTTTCCGGATTTGAAACGTGTGCCGGATTATATCCGTACTGTACCGGACTCTTTCCGGATTGTAAAACGAATGTCGGATTATTTTCGTACATACTCCAGGTTCTATTTGGAATTAAGAATTAGTGACGGATTATATTCGTACTTTACCGGACTCTTTCCGGATTTAATCCACAGATTACATGTATGTTTGATTTAACAAGTTGAACCTCAGAGCTCGTATAGCTCAGTCGGTTTAGGTTCTGCGCAGTCTCGGCCGAGCTGCCGTAGAGAACAGTCGCACTGACCTGTCGCTCCGCCGTTTGTCGCGCAGTAATCTCTTTCACCATCTACTCGGTTATTGTTGCTAGTGTTCATATTAGCAACAAATAGTCAGACTAAACAGCGCGACAACCGTGGAAAGCCAATTTTCGCATTCTCTCATGTTTTTTGCGTAGTAAAAGACAACGAAGAGAAGTGCAGGTGAAAAAACGGGGTCTACAAGCAAGGACGCCGAGAAAGAAAAATGGTCCGATTCAATTAGACGAAAAACAGTTTGACAAGGTGCAAATAACTCGAATAAAAAAAAACAGTTAGTGCCGTGAGTTCGCTATTTATTAACCGAATAAACACAAGTTAATCGATTTATCGAAAATCAGCGTGGAGATCCTGGCACGTGCTCGTGAGGAAAATGGCGCCGAGTGCCACAAATCCCGCTCGATAAAAGTGCTCATGAGTGTAAGAAAAATTATATGTGTAGTGCTATGGCTGATTGTATGTCTGCCTTTCAGTTCAAAATTCCAAATTGTTGATGGTCAATCATCAAATTCATTAAGTGAATTAGTGTGGAAATCAAATACGCAAAGTGTTAGTGTTGAAACCGCAAGGTTAATAAAAATTTGCAATATGGCGTACAAAGCAAATTTAAATACAAGACCGACACTTGTGACAAAAGGCCCAAGAATCACAATAAGGAAGGAAAAGGCCACGTTAATTAAAAATGCAAAGGAGTTAGCAAGTTCCTCGATGAATCAGGCGGCTTTAAATTCAATCATAAAAAGCCTGATTCCAGAAAAGGTTATCAGAAAACATGAACCAGCACTCGCAAGAGCTCCGAAAAAACCAATAAGAGGAGCTTTACAGCAGATAAAAACACAAAAGCAAAAGGAGAGTGAGTTCACGAATTCGATTAGGATTCAACAGCTGAGCATGGACGTTGAAACAAAAAATGGCGACACCACGTGTTTAGAAATAAACGAGAAGGAAGATCAACCATCTTGTCTTCCTATAACGTCATCAGTAATTCACGAAGAAGAAACGAACGCACCCGAAGATAGACGATCCATGAAATCGCAAACCATGGTGATAAGCAGCGCTTCAGCTGAGGCATTCATAAGTGACAGAGAAGTGGCGACAATGGAAAATATGGATGGAGACACTAATATAATTATTGGAGAAAATACAACAAGTTCCGAATTGGACAATAAACCAGAAGCAGAGACATCCATATATATATAAAGCAGCATCAAGTAGATGACAATGTTCCGGACAAGGAGGACAGCAGAAATTTTGTAGTAAGCAAGCAGTTTCAACCAGGCCAAAGTGCATCAATAACAAACTCAGTCCCAAGTGTCCATTACATAATGGGACAAACGTCAGAGACAGCAGTCAATATAAAGAGAGGAAGAGAATCATCGGGAGGAGAAAGCCAAGCAGATCAAATAGTTAAGAGGCAAGCAACATCAACAGACAATGTGACAGATTCGCAAGATACATCGGAAACAACAACCAGGGATAAATTCAGGTCAAATCTTCCACCATTCATTTTGCAAAATTGTAAGGTAAAAGTCATTAACGAATTATTATCTAAAATTATTAATGTAAAAAAGTTTAATTTTAAAAATTTATCAAATGACAAATGTTCACTTCAGGTCGATAATTATAGCGATTTTAAACTGGCTTTTGAAGTATTGAAGAAAAATAATATTTCATTTCACACTCGCACTCCTAAGGAGGAAAAAATAATTACGTGGATTTTAAAGGGATTGTCAAAAGATTTTGGGGAGGGTGATTTATCAGTTGAATTAAGTAAAGTAAGGTTAAAAAAAGTAAAAATTTTAAGTATAAAAAAAATTAATTTAAAAGAATTTTTTAAGGCAAAAAGTGGAGGGGAAGCATTTTTAATCAAAATTTCAGGGGAAAGCAATAGTGCGGAATTAACTTCAATTTCTAGAATTTCTAATCAACTCGTTAAATGGGAAAAAATATTTTAAAAAAATAGAGAATAGGCCATTCGGTAAGATATTGCAATCGAGAATATCGATGCGTGAAATGTGATGTAAAACATGGCCCAAATGAATGTAAAATTGAAAAAGAAAATTCAAGCGAAATAGTAGAATTATATTGCGTACATTGTAATAACTGGGGTCACCTGGCATCTTATAGAGGATGCCCCAAGTTGCTGGAAATCCAGCAAAAACACTTAGAGCAAAATAATAATATTAAATTAATGAAGGAAAAAAAGATGAGACATTTAGAAAAGTTTACGAATCCTGAGATCTCCTATGCTAGAATGTTGGGGGGCAAAAATTTAGGATTGAATGCAGAGAAAATAAATAAAGTCGAACCTAAAGGTATATTATCTGAAATTTCAAAAAATGTAAATGTAGAGCATTTAAATATGCCAGTAAATATTGTAAATAGTCGTGTAAATAGCGAAAAATTAATTGACAGGAATTTTGATTTGGTAAACATAAGCTCGTTACAGATGGATAATTCTAATTGTAATAACTCATCAGTAGCAAAAAAACAAGTAGAGGAAAAGCCTCTTGAAGGATTGAATATAATACTGGAGAGTTTCATGGATCGGATGAAGGGATTTTTGGCAGGTCAGCTAGACGGAATCAGAGAGGTAGTAAACAGAAATGCTGAAGCAGTTCTTAGAAATTCAGCGAGGATCGACTCATTATTCATGGCCTTAGAAAATCAAAAATGAATAGTACAATTAGTTCAATAAGGAAAAATTCAAATAAAAAAGTAGAATTCAAAAAATTAAATATTTGCTTAATAAACGTAAATTCATTGGTAGCAAATGAAAGACGATTCAACTTATTAAAATTTGTTTCAAAAAATAAAATTGATATAGCCATGATAAATGAATCGAAATTAAAAATAATACACAAATTAAAATTCGACAAATTCAGGGTGCTCAGGAATGACAGAGTAGAAGGCAAGGGGGGAGGGCACAGCAATTTTGATAAAAAATAGCATTCCGTGTGAACATATCTCAACGCAATCACTTAGGGGAGTAAAATCAATTGAAGCGTCAGTAATTAAAATAAAATTAATTAATAATAAAAATTTATTTTTAATAAGTGCATACGCACCAGGCAACATAAGAGAATGTTACACAAAAGATTTAAAAAAATTATTTTTGGAATTAAATCTTCAAAACGCGGATAACTATTACTTGCTCGCTGGGGACTTAAACTCAAAAAATATGAAGTGGCTCGATGATTCCTCGAACAGCAGAGGAAATAATTTGCTTGCCTGGGTGCAGGAAAACAAGATCGATTTCAGAATTAAATTGGTGGGCCCCAGCTTACCTACTTTTAAACCGGGTAATTCATATCTGGACTTAGTTATGGGAGATGTAAGAATCGAAATTAGTAATTTAATAGATAAAAAACTAGAGGTACTGCCATTTGACAGCGACCATGACGCAGTGTTAATGGCTATAAAAATTGAAAACGTAGATAGCTTCCTATTTTCAACGCCTGAAAATAAAATAAATAAATATAATTATTCAAAAACAAGGTGGGAAAAATTTAAAAAGGGCTTAGACAAAATCAATTATAAAGTACCGGACAATGTAAATTTAATAAATTCAGAAATCGACAATCACATAGTAAAACTAAGTTCAGAAATAAATAAGCAGTTACACAAATGTACACCAAAGTATAATAATAATTATAATTCCACAGATAGGTATTTGAATAATAAAATAAAAAAATTACAAAAGATAAAAAGTAGCATTCTCTTTCAAATTCATAGATTAAAATATAGGGCGGGGGTAGCTGAGGCCGCATTGATCCCTCATAAAATAGCGCTGGCAAAGATAAAAAAAAAATTAAAAGACGAATTTAATAGTGCAGTGAATGATTATTGGCATGAAAAGATCTCTAAGATCAAACCTCATGGCAACAATAATCTATTCCCGGAACTGAAAGCAATCTTTGGCAGCAATAATGTAAACTCAATGCCGAATTTTGTGATCCCCCAAAACGACGCATTAGTTGGCATAAAAAATATTGAGAGGACCAAGTGCGGCACCACTAATGGAAATTTTATAATTTCTGAAACACAAGACAAAGTAAATTTGTTGGCAAGCCATCTGGCGGGCATAAACAATAAGAAAATAGATTCAAATAGCTCGAGTCTAGAAAGATTAGTGGAAAAAACAGCCAATGATTTTGAAAAAAAATATAAACTGTCCGAGGAGGAATCAGAGCCATTGATCATTTTTAACAATAAAAATTCTGCCATAAAACCAATATTTGAAAGCGACACAAACTTTTTTTGCACAGTAAATTCCCTAAGTCTCATCATAAAAAAATTAAATAATAAAAAATCTACAGGCATAGATCAAATTCCAAACATTGCAATAAAAAATTTACCAATTAGTATAATAATAGTATTAACAATATTATTTAATAACTTGTTGAACAATAACTACTTTCCAAGAGATTGGAAGATAGCTAAAGTCATTCCGCTTTTGAAAAAAGGCAAAGACCCCCAGCGAGTCGAGAGTTACCGTCCGATTAGCTTGTTACCAAATCTGGGTAAACTTTTTGAAATAGTAATCAACGTAAATATAAACAAAGTAGCAGATACTCTGAAAATTATTCCTTACGAGCAGTTTGGGTTTAGGCGAAAAAACTTGACGATTCACGCGATCGCTAAGTTTACTTCGGATATTGGTGAAGCATTGAGCAATAAAGAATTGATAGGGGCGTGTCTAATAGACTTAGAGAAGGCCTTTGATTCCGTCTGGCTGAACGGATTGATATTTAGGCTAATAAAAAGAAATTTTCCGGACCACCTGATCAGAATAATATGGGCCATGATTAGAGAGAGAAGGATGTTTGTATGTAGCGAGGGGGGAATAGTAAGCGATAAACATATTTTGTTAAACGGATTGCAGCAGGGCGCTGTAAATTCGCCAATTTTGTTCAACATCTACACGTGCGACTTGTTGAGATCTTATGGGATCAACAAAACAAGACAAAATAAGGGTATTGGGTTCGCGGATGACCTAGTAATCTATATTGTGAATAAATGTTTATTTGAAATACAAATAGAGTTACAAAACTTATTTCAGGCGGTGTGCAATTATTTTGCAGCGTGGAAATTAAAGTGTAATTACGGAAAATGCGAGACAATCCTTTTTCGCCCGTTAGTGGATGATATGAACAAAAAATTTAAGAAAATTTGGTGCGATTTCAAAATTTTCCCTAGCGATGATGTCGAAAATCAAATACCTCATAAAAGATCGGTTAAGTACTTGGGTATCACCATTGACGATCGATTAAAATTTGTTGAACATATAGAGTTACAATTACAGAAAGCTAGAAAAGCATTTTTTAAAAATAAAAGATTATTTTTTTCCTCCAAGTTAAATTCAAAAATTAAAGTATTATGCTACGTTTTATTGGTGAGGCCAATTGTGTCTTATGGCTGCCCAATTTGGTTTGGGATAGCTCCAGTGACGATGGAAAAGTTGAGATCGTTCGAACGGAGCTGTTTGAGAAGCTGTGTCGGGTTGCATAGGAGCGTGGACTCCGGATTTGAAAGATTTGTATCCAATGCGGAGGTATACGCGGCGGCGGACTTGACCAGAGTCGACTGCTTCTTGATCAAGCTTATTCGAGATTTTATCTCGAATGCTTGCAAAAGCCTGGTCAATCCGCTGATCCCGTTGCCTTTTGCAAGGGAAGATGAGTCAATAAAGAAGATGGTAGTCTTCGGTCACCTTGCACCCGAAACATTTATTTATTTGGACAAAAACGGCTTCATTCAGAGCGAGAACAATCTTCCTATTTTTTATCACAAAAAAAGACACATGAATGACCGTAAAATCGATTTAAGAGCGGGAGGAAAATCGGGCGATGGTGAGATCCATGACTTATATTCTACAACGTTACCGAGAAAGGATAGTCTCTCAAATCATGGCAGATTGAGCAGAAAATACTGGTGGTTAAGAAATGAGCCGTAAAAGTAAAATAGAATCAAAAAACAATAAAATGTAAAAATTGATATATATATATATGTACATATCCCTGAATCCCTTCATCCATCTGAAAAAAAAAAAAAAATTAAATTAAAATTAGAAATGGAATTTAATACAATCAGCGAAGCAACATAGAGAAATAAATCGATCATTTTGATTATTTTAGGCATTCGTGCGCTGAAAATTGAATGTAGTAATTTAATGTTGAATAATGATCATTGGAGTCTTTGTGATGTAGGCGAAACAGTCGCAGATTAATTTGTAATTAATTTATCGAGCAGTATTGATTCGGGCATTCTGTAATTGTAGGTTAGGCTTCACATGAAGCTACTAATAAGCGAACACAGTCAGTCGAGCGAGAGTCTCATTTTTTCCAATCCTTCTCGTTTTTTTTTTGTAAAAAATGCACATGTCAATTGTTTGAGAAGATCTATCTTCTGTTTTTCTGGCGTAAATCTTGATAGGGAGGAAAGTATGTTGATTAGTAATAATCCGAATTTGTGTATGGGTAATGAGTCAGTATTATTGATTGAAATTTTAAACAAAATGGCTAGTCGACGAGGAGGTATTTGCAAATACCCGTTCGACTATTTAAAATGGAGTGGGACATGTAAGAAACGCTCTTTTTTTTTGTTATTTATTGCGTTATTAAATTGTAATTTTATCCTGGTGTTATTAAAATAAATGAAAAAAAAAAAAAAAAAGTTTAGGTTCTGCGTTGCGTGCGTAACATCCCGTGTTCGATTCCCCTCATGCGTGCGATTTTTCTTCTTTAATATAACTGTTGTATATAATCGTTGTAATAAATGTATGAATATTTGTGTAATATTAAGTTCCAAACATTGTTTAAAAATGACTTAAACAATTAAAAAAAATTTTTTTTTGCTTTTCCGACTAATTCCGGATGAAGTCGGACTAAATCCGGATTACAAAGAAGTTTAACCAGATTAGTTCCGGACTCTACCGGACTACATCCGGATTTAACCAACGATTAGGACCGTATTTGTTCCAGACTGTACCGGACTACATTCGGATTTAAACAACGCTCCGGACCAGATTTGTTCCGGACTGTACCGGACTACTTTCGGATTTAAACAACACTTCGGACCAGATTTGTTCCAGACTGTACCGGACTATATCCGGATTGTATACGGCCGGATTTATTTCGGATAAGACCGGACTAAATTCCGTGCCAAAAACCTACGTTAAATCGGACACTTTCGGACTAATTCCAGATCCGGAATTAATCCGGACTTGTCCGGAATTTTGTCTGAAATTCTTTCGGAATTCATCCGGATTTCGTCCGGATTTTTTAGTAGGGATATTTATTTTGATTAATTATTTTTATTTCCTAAAAGTTAGGTGTCATCCCACACAGCACCCGAACTTTCCTGAACATTCCCAACATTCAGGGAAGTGTTAAAACTTGCAGTAAGTTTGCTGGAAGTTCCGGTGCTGTGTGGGATTGCTTCAAAGTCATATGCTTATTAAAATGATAGCACCATGTTATCAAATTGATAACAGCATGCCCTCATTTGTGCTCACATTTGAGGCCTCAAATGTGGGCACAAATGAGGGCACAAATGTGGCCTTTTTCAATAGGGTATAGAGTTATTAAAAGCATCGTTTTAGATTTAATAATATATGCTAATGACATTCGGAAATGTTGTATTTTGCAAAAACATAAATCAGAGAAGACATTAGCTTATGAAAAACATGTAATCACTTAACGCTTGTTGTTACCTAAATATCACCGTTCTTTTCAGGAAGCTCACGGGAAGCTAACCATGTTAAGTTCGGAAGTTAACGCGTTTAGCTTCCTGTGAACTTCCTGAAAGTTTTAAATGTCCTTCCGCTTTTTAGCTTTCGATGTTACACTGAAAAAAATGATTCTGTAATTTTACCACTATGGAAGTAGAAGCATTTATTACCTACTTCTAAAGTAACAGTTTTACATGTTTTACGGATTTTACGCGCAGCGCTGGGAATAAAACTTTAACCTTATGTAAAATCCCTAATGCTTTTGTAAAATTACAAAATAGAAAACTCGCCGGTTATGAAATAAATATAAGTTTTAGAAATTCTAATATAAAAATAAATTATGAGTTTTATTGTGAAATTAAAATGAAGCAATGTAAAATAAATAACGTATATAAGGTCACAAAATTTTGTATTTATCGTTTTAAACTTTGGCACTGCACCTGAACTTAACCTCAACCTTATGAAAATTTTCGAAAGATTCTGTCGTTTCTTCGTGACAAAAGGGAGATAAAAAATGTTAATTTATGAATTCAAACGAAGTTGAATTTCTTTTTATAAACAAATGCCCGTAGACAGGCAAAATAGCCACATATAACCAATTCGTTTTGAAGAAATCTTAACAACTGAAATGAGAAACTACTTTCAGACGTAGCACAATTAGGTTTCTAATTAATCATTTTTGCTAGGAATTTTACATAAGAGGATTATGGATAAATACATCAAACTGTAATATTTTTTTTCAAGATGATAAAATTGAGATTATAAACGGAATTTTTACGTACTTTTGTAATTTTACAGTTACTGGTGAATTTACTACTATAAAGGTAGGTGCTTTTATTACCTACTACTAAACTAGTACATTCACAACCCTGAATGTACATTTACTGAAAAACGTAATATTACATTGCTGAAAGTTGTATAAATTCAAGTTGACTGGTATTATTACTACTTTCCAAAGAGTAATATTACAGAAAGTTTCTAAAGTAACATTACAATACGGACGTAATTTTCCGAAAGTATTTTTTACAGTGTAGCTTCCTGAAAGTAAGAAATGTTAGCTTCCTGAAAGTTATAAATATAAACTTTCTGAAAGTTTTCGATGTTAACTTTCTGAAAGTTTTTGATGTTGACTTTCCGAAAGTTTTCGATGTTAACTTTTTGAAAGATTTTGATGTTTACCTCCTGAAAGTTATCAATGTTGAAAAATATTTAAATTTTTTAATTAAAAAAAAAGAAAAAAAAATGTTTGACGCTTTATTATTTCCCAGTTTTTACTCTGATGCACGTTTAGAAACTTAGAATTATGCAGGAAATTTTAAAAACAAATTTGGGGGGACGGGGATTTGAACCCGCGACCTACGAACGCAGCCTAACTACCTAACTAACCCTAACATTTAATGAACTGAGCTATGCGACATAACGACGGAAGGAAACAAAGTCTTTCTCATAAAATCTACAAGTGATAGAAGGCTTATTTGAAAATATTTTCATAACACATATTTTTCTCTTTTAAATAAAAGTGGAAAACACAAAAATGTATAAAGGATAAATTGATGAATAAATTGCAGAAGAGTTAGAAACATGAAGGAAATGCTAATTTTATTTTTAATAAAATGATAATTGTACTTACTAAGGAAGCAATATATTTTCTAAGTTACTAACCAACGGAGGTAGCTTAGTTGGATAAAGCGCTGGCTCTGCGGCCGCGTCGAGCCAAACATAGCTGGTTCGCGCCCCGATAGCCTGGGTTTTTTCCGACTTATGAGGTAATCCGAGTGGAAGGTTTGACGTCGAGGGTCAACGATGTGCGCTGTCGATATTTTATTCGGCACACACCGTTGAAACCCGACTGTCGGTAACCGGTTGTACTCTGGGGTGGTTTTGCCACAGTTTTCCAGTCCCACTGGCGAGCAAGCCTATTACAGACGGTCCAGGCAAATGCGAGTACTCCTAATAAAAGTCGTTTTGTGGACGCAAGTTGAGGTTGAGGAACGAGGCTTGAAAAAGGTGGTACCCCTTGGGGCGTAGAAAAAGACGTCAGCAAGGGGTACAGTAGGGAGAAAGGCTAGAAAAAAGGAGAAGGCTGTGGGTGTTTCACCCCCGACTTGAAGCCAAAAATGGCAAATTAATTATAGAATATATATATAATTTTAATAAAATATATATATATAAATATGAATCTATCACTCGGTGTATTTTAAATATAGATGAATTTTATCAATTTCTCTGAGTCAAGGTAAGAAGATGGTTCAGTCAATAAATAAAAACATCTTTTGTTTTGACGTTTCCACTACTATGTAGTCCTCTTCAGAACTGTAATATTTATTTATATAAGATTAACATTTCATTAATATTGAGAATAATAACGGATGTACAAATACGCTAGTTCTTTTTTTGAAAAAAAATTTTTACAATATTTTGATGCAAGTACTTATACTTAAAAAATCTGTAGTGGTTTTTTTCTAACACACAATTATCATTGGTTATTCAATTTCGTCATTTTTTTAAAACACTATATTTGTATATTTATTCCTTAAATTTTTTAAAAATAAGGAGATAAATTTGTCACAAATTCTAACTTTAACTTTATTTTCTAAGTTACTGATAGTGGATATAATAATAATTCAAATTACATTTAAATTTTTAAAAAAATTAAATAACATTTGAATTACTTGAAATACATTAAAGTTTACATTAAATTTCATTATAGATTTTGTTAAAAAATTCATCAACGTCTGTATTAAAATTAAACTTAAAAATATTCGAACTTAATATTAAATTTAAATTAAATTACATAATGCCTTTTTCAAAATTCAAATGCAATTAATTAAATTTAATTAAATTAAGATTGTAATTAGAATTTAATATTGAATAATTCATCAATTTATCCTTTATACATTTTTGTGTTTTCCACTTTTATTTAAAGGAGAAAAATATGTGTTATGAAAATATTTTCAAATAAGCCTTCCATCACTTGCAGATTTTATGAGAAAGATTTTGTTTTCTTCCGTCGTTAGGTCGCATAGCTCAATTGGTTAAGTGTTAGGGTTAGTTAGGTAGTTAGGCTGCGTTCGTAGGTCGCGGGTTCAAATCCCTGTCCCCCCAATTTGTTTTTAAATTTTCCTGCATAATTCTAAGTTTCTAAACGTCCATCAGAGTAAAGACTGGGAAATAATAAAGCGTCAACAATTTTTTTTTTTTATCTTAAAAAATTTAAATATTTTTTAACATTGATAAATTTCAGGAGGTAAACATCAAAATCATTCAAAAAGTTAACATCGAAAACTTTTGGAAAGTCAGCATCAAAAACTTTCAGAAAGTCAACATCGAAAACTTTCAGAAAGTTTTCCTTCAGAAAGGAAGCTAACATTTCTAACTTTCAGGAAGCTAACATCGAAAGCTGAAAAGCGAGAGAACATTTAAAACTTTCAGAAAGCTTACAGGATCTAAACGCGTTAACTTCCGAACTTAACACGGTTAGCTTCCAGTGAGCTTCCTGAAAAGAACGGTGCTATTTGGGTAATGTGTTTTAGGGGGTGAGTTTTTAACGGTTAGAGGTGGAGCACATAATTCGGAAATATTGTATTTTGCGAGCACATAAATCAGAGAAGTATTAGGTGTAAGAAAAACTTTCAATTATTTAACCTTTGTGGTACTTTATTTAAGGGTGTGAGTTTTTGATGTTAAGTGTGGAACAAAAAATTCGGAAAGATTGTATTTTGCGAGCACATAAATCAGAGAAGCCATTAGCATAAGTAAAACTTTAAATTGTTTAAACTTTGTGGTATTTTGTTTTTGGGGGTGAGTTTTGGGTGATAGGGGTGGAACAGAAAATATTGTAATTTGCAAGCACATAAATCAAAAAATATATTAGCGTAAGAAAAACTATTAATTACACAGCCACACAAAAAAAATATAGTTCCCTGACCTGGTTAAGAGACACACATTTTTCTATGTATTTTGATGCGCTGAATCCGAATCCGTCATCTGAATTGGTCCATCAGATCAAGTTTTGACCCTAACCTCAAAATTAATAAAATGACACTTTTTGAACATTAGAATTTGAACTCGACTTAACTTTAATACATGTCTAGGACCAATAGAAAGCTTGAATTATTACCTTTAAAATGCCTTTTTAGAAATTGTTCTATGATGATTTTTAACCAAGTTATGATGTTTTACTTAAAATATGACTTTTTTCCATATGTTAAAAACACATCAATTATTGATGTGTTATTGTGTAATGGAAAAAAATGATTTTAAGTAAAAAATCATAACTTCGTTAAAAATCATCGTAGAACAATTTTTAAAAAAGCGTTTTCAAGGTCATAATTCAAGTTTTCCATTGGCCCTAGGCATGGATTGAAGTTAAGTCGGGTATAAATTCTAATAAACAAAAAGTGTCATTTTATTGATTTTAAGGTTAGGGTCAAAACTTGATCTGATGGACCAGTTCTGATGACGGATTCGGATTCAGCGCATCAAAATACATAGAAAAATGTGTGTCTCTTACCCAGTTCAGGGAACTTTATTTTTTTTGTGTGGCTGTGTTATCTAACCATTGTTGTCCTTTATTTTAGGAGGTGAGTTTTAGGAGTTAGGGGTGAAGCCTTACAATCGAGAATTCTGTTTCTTGTTAGTTTTTTGTTGTTGTTACATTACATGTACGTATCAACTTTTTTTCCATCTGTTAAATTTTTTTGTTGTGCTTTTGTCGGTGTGAGTTTTCTTAAGGGTTGGTTTTATTTTTTTGTAAGTTTTATTTGCGAGCTTATAATAATTCGACAATTTTTATATGTTTTTTTTTTGTGTATTTTTGTAATTTTAATACGAAGGGGTAGGTTTTTACTGTTAAGTGTTGTTTTTTCAAAAGTGAATATAGCACTATTTAAAAGCACATAAAAAGCACAATATTCTGGTATATTTGAGAGGCGCATGAATATTCCCTATATCCCCCGGTTGTAAATCCGTGTACAAGATCATCTACTGATCCCAATGGACATAATTCCCAATGTACATAATTCCCAATGTAAATAATTCCCAATGTACATAATTCCCAAGTAGCACGTAATATTACATGAATATCACAGTGACATCATATTGTGATATTCGTAATATTACGGGGTGATATTACAGTGATATTGACGTGATATTGAAATGTCCGCCTCAAGGTAATATTACAAGTAATATTACAGTGATATTGATGTAATATTACAAGTAATATTACGGTAATATTACAAAGATTTATTTATTTAAATATTTATTTTACAGTAAATAAAATATTTAAAAAAAATTCGGCGCACATGGGGTTCGAACACGCAACGTTCGACACAACGTGAATACGCCTTGCACCTCTCGGCCATCTAGCTCTTGGAATGTATTTCAGAAAGTGTTTTTCATGTAGTACCTTAAATTCTCTTTGGTACAATATGAAGAACACTTTCTGAACTATATTCCAAGAGCTAGATGGCCGAAAGGTACAAGGCGTATTCACGTCGTGTCGAACGTTGCGTGTTCGAACCCCGTGTGAGCCAAATTTTTTTTAAATATTTTATTTAATGTTACATAAATATTGAAATAAATAATTGTAATATTACCTTAATATCATCGTAATATTACCTTAATATCACTGTAATATTACCGTAACATTACTTGTAATATTACATCAATATCACTGTAATATTACTTGTAATATTACCTTGAGGCGGACATTTCAATATCACGTCAATATCACTGTAATATCACCGCGTAATATTACCAATATTACAATATGATGTCACTGTGATATTCATTTAATATTACGTGCTGCTTGGGTTCCCATTTAATATAATTCCCAATGTACATAATTCCGAATGTAAGGGAGTGGGCCCCAAGATGGACATTTCGTATAAAATTTTTGTTTAAGATGGCAGTGCCTTATGCTTTTTGTCATTTTTAGGATTCCGTACACCACAAGTGTACGCACGGAACCCTATTGGAAAGCCTTTGTCGAAAATCGTATCCAAGAAAATAACAAGATTTTTGAGAAATTTTGATATTTTTTGGCTGATAACTTTTGCCATTTCTTTGACAGCGCTATCACCACAACAATCTCTATAATTTTTCTGTAATCTACATATGATACTACATTTTTGTACCAAATTTGAACTCTCTAAGTCAAATATTTTGGCAAATAAGAGGGGAATACGGTCATTTTTCGAAAAAATGCGTTTAATTTGTACCATTCCTGCCCATTATCTGCCAAATTATTGTACTTAGAGTCCTGAAATTTGGTACACATATGTAGTTTGACGTGTAGATTACAGAAAAACTATAGAAAACCTTGTTGCAGACTGTTATCATAGCGTTTTTCAGCAAAAAAAAACGATTTTTTTTAAAAAATGCTAAAAAATGGTCGTATCCCCCCCCTGAACTTCCAAACTATTAGACTTAAAGAATTCAAATTTGGTACACAAATGTATTTGCACGTATAGATTACAGGAAAATTATAGAGAACATGATTGTATGTGTTGAACATAGCGTTGTCAAGGAAATAACAATATTTTTGAGCATTTTTTTAACATATGGGCCATAGTTTAGTGTTATAACTTTGACAGCGCTATAATCATCACTTTCTCTATAATTTTCCTGTAATCTACACGTAAATCTACATACGTGTACCAAATTTCAGCATCTTAAGTCAAATAGTTTGGAAGATAAGGGGGGGGGGGATACGGTCATTTTTTTAGCAAAAATGCACTAAAAGTGTACAATGCCACCTCCATATCTGCCAAACTATTGTACTTAGAGTGCTGAAATTTGGTATACATATGTAGTTTGCCATATAGATTACAGAAAAACTGTAGAGAACTTTGTTGCAGATCGATATCATAGTGTTTTTAAGGAAAAACCAACGATTTAAAAAAAATGCTAAAAAATGACCGTATCCCCCCTCCCATAACTTCTAAACAATTTGACTTAGAGAGTTCAAATTTGGTACACAAATGTATTTTCACGTGTAGATTACAGAAAAATGGTAGAGAATATGATTGTAGAAGTTAATCATAGCGTTGTTAAGGAAATAAAATGATTTTTTAGTATTTTTTATGGATATTTGCTAAAATCTCTAGATTTTTCGTTGACAGCGCAATCACGATCACGTTCTCTATAATTTTTATGTTATTTACACCTGACAATACATTCCTGTACAAAATTTGAACTCTCTAAGTAAAATATTTTGGAAGATAGGGGGGGAGGGTAGTCCATTTTTTATAAAAAATTCATTATATATTCTATTTTATTTATTATATTATATGTAATATGTATAATATATTTATATATTATATATTTAATAGTATCAAATATATTAAAAATTATTTTGTTTTGTGTACGGAACCCTCGATTTTAGTGCGAGTGTAACTCGAACTTGCCCGATTTTTTGTTGTTTGTCTAGACGAAGATTTTGATGCACATTTGAAGAAAAAAAACTAGTTGGTTTTTCTTCTATACATGCCACGTAATTTTCGGTCTAAAAAAGTTTTTTAACAGTTCCTTCTTAAGTTAGTAAAGTTACTTAAATTTATGATTTAGAATTAGTACTTAACGTTATAATATTCTTTATTTATCGTATAATAATATCCTAAAATAATTTTACTAATTCAGTGTTCGTATATATATTTTTACTGGAGATTAACAAATGGTGTCATGTACCCTAAGATGGACAGGCCTCAAATCGCAATGTATTTATTTGCATATTTTTGATTTTACACTTTTTTTAATAATTTTTTGAGACAATTAATTAAAATTTTTTATTTTCCACCATAAAATGTGATGTTCTCGTTAGAGAATTTGATATATCTATATTTTTCGATATTTTATTACTTTTTACTGTTAAGCTATTAGATTAAAGTTTTAAGAAATGTTATTTCCTGATAAATTCCGTAAAATGATTAAAAATTAGTTTAAGAATTGTTACAGGATGTTAATTTCTTATTTACTACAATTTTCAGAGACTTTTAAGAAGGTGTCCATCTTGGGGCCACTTTTTTTTAGTCCGAAAATTTTAACAATTAGAAAAAAAGCTTTAAAAAAAATTTTTGTTCAAAATAAAATTTTATCTCTGTGGCCATAAGTTACCTTATAAATTGTACTTTCATCCGGTATAAAATATTTTAATATATTTTATTTGGTTTGGATTCTACAGCAATAAGATGAAAGGGTGTCCAACTTGGGGCCCTCTCCCCTACATAATTCGCAATGGACATAATTCCCAATGTACATAATTCCCAATGGACATAATTCCCAATGTACATAATTCCAAATGGACATAATTCCCAATGGACATAATTCCCAATGTACATAATTCTCAATGTACATAATTCCCAATGTACATAATTCCCAAGGGACATAATTCCCAATGTAAATAATTCCCAATGTACATAATTCCCAATGTACATAATTCCCAATGTACATAATTCCTACTGGACATAATTCCCAATGTACATAATTCCCAATGGACATAATTCCCGATGTACATAATTCCCAATGTATGTACCCCCCCCCCCCCATCCAGTTACGTATCAATATATATGCGTATACGCGGATACGTCTGTGGATGCATATATGTATCATCAACTCGGAGGTACCAAGCGTGCAACATGTCATAGGCATGCGATCAAAACGCGACACTCTAAGCAACAATAAACGCATCGCACCGATCAAGAATAAGAGAAAAGGAAGAATACGCTTGGTAACTTCTGAGCTGACCTCGATGCATTATGCCTTCTATTTATCTTAAAAGATGCATAAGAAACAGCCGTGCTTAATATTGTAAAATTCTAAGCTATTAAGAAATTGATTGTTCAAACTTTTACTATTATTGTTTAAACAATCAATTAAACCATATTTTTCTTTATACGTGTATGTGAGTCAATATACTTATTAAAAGTGAGAAATACTTATTAAGTATATAAGTATTCATACATATATACATAAATACTTTATGAATAATTTTGTTTTAAAAGCAAAAAAACTACAAAAGAGGTCATTATTGATAAAATCTTATTTATTATAAACAAATATAAATAATATTTTAAAACGCGAGTTGTCGAGTTCCGTATTTAACAGAAGTCCTACAAGTCGAGGTACTCAAAATAATCATTTGGTGCCTTGATGTAAAACATTGAGTCTAAATACGGTATCAGTTTCGACAAAAATCGTAACGTTTAATCCGTCATGACTTAATACATTTGTTCACACGTAAAAAAATGCTGTAATTGCATCTACTCCAGGAAACTAGTAGTCAAAATACTCCAGGCTGTAGTGATAGCAGCCTCAACTGTAGTGAATGTAGCTACAGTTATGAGATACATGAGTTGCGTGAGCATGCGCGGTAATGCTCTACTCAGCTGACAATCAAAATTAATCGAAATTGTGTTAACCTTTACTCCAGGCTGTAGCTATCCTATATATTACTATTTTTTGTGATTCCCATTACTCCAGTTGAAGTAAGCTGAATTCCAGTTTTTTTTTACGTGCAGCACTTTAATTCAATTAAAGTTAGATTAGAATCTGTGACTTTATAAAGAAAGCACAATTGTAAGTACTTTACAAAATATACAATTATATTACACTCTTTTCTATTCTTATATCTGTATCACCTGTTTAATTTCTGTCATAAATAATTTTATAATTCTTATTCTAAAACTATTCATCTTTTATTTTATTTTTGAGAATAACGTCATAACAATTCCCGTAGAATTGAAGCGAATAATCAACCCACAAAATTAATTAATATATACATATATATTACGCAAGACTTATCAACTTGCGCGAAGATTGCTAACTTATGATAAACGTAACAATTCCCAATAGACATAAATCCCAATGGACATAATTCCCAATGTAAATAATTCCCAATGTACATAATTCCCAATGTACATAATTCGCAATGGACATAATTCCCAATGTACATAATTCCCAATGTACATAATTCCCAATGGACATAATTACCAATGGACATAATTCCTAATGTATATAATTCTAAATGGACATAATTCCCAATGGACAAAATTCCCAATATACATAATTCCCAATGAACATAATTTCCATTTGACATAAAAATTTTATTGGAGTAAAGAAAATTTTCTTTAAGAAAAGGAAAATTTGATGTCATTTGAGAATTATGTCCATTGGGAATTATGTACATTAAGAATTATGTCCATTGGAAAGTATTGGGAATATTATTCCCAATGTACATAATTCCCAATGGACATAATTCCGAATGTATATAATTCCAAATGGACATAAATCCCAATGGACATAATTTCCAATGGACATAATTCTTAATGGACATAATTCCCAATGGACATAATTCCCAATGTAAATAATTCCCAATGTACATAATTCACAATGAACATAATTCGCAATGGACATAATTCCCAATGTACATAATTCCCAATGTACATAATTCCCAATGTACATAATTCCCAATGTACATAACTCCCAATGGACATAATTCCCAATGTATATAATTCCAAATGAACATAATTCCCAATGGACATAATTCCTAATGGACATAATTCCCAATAGACATAATTCCCAATATACATAATTCCAAATAAACATAATTCCCATTTGACATCAAAATTTTATTGGAGTAATGAAAATTTTCTTTAAGAAAGGGAAAATTTGATGTCATTTGAGAATTATGTCCATTGGGAATTATGTTCATTAGGAATTATGTCCATTGGAAAGTATTGGGAATATTATTCCCAATGTACACAATTCCCAATGTACATAAGTCCCAATGTACATAATTCCCAATGAACATAATACCCAATGTACATAATTCCCAATGTACATAATTCCCAATGTACATAATTCCCAATGTACATAATTCCCAATGGACATAATACCGAATGTATATAATTCCAAATGGACATAATTCCTAATGGACATAATTCCCAATAGACATAATTCCCAATATACATAATTCCAAATAAACATAATTCCCATTTGACATCAAAATTTTATTGTAGTAAAGAAAATTTTCTTTAAGAAAGGGAAAATTTGATGTCATTTGAGAATTATGTCCATTCGGAATTATGTACATTAAGAATTATGTCCTTTGGAAAGTATTGGGAATATTATTCCCAATGTACATAATTCCCAATGTACATAAGTCCCAATGTACATAAGTCCCAATGTACATAATTCCCAATAAACATAATTCCCAATGTACATAATTCCCAATGTACATAATTCCCAATGTACATAATTCCCAATGTACATAACTCCCAATGGACATAATTCCGAATGTATATAATTCCAAATGGACATAAATCCCACTGGACATAATTTCCAATGGGCATAATTCCCAATGGACATAATTCCCAATGGACATAATTCCCAATGAACATAATTCCCAATGTAAATAATTCCCAATGTTCATAATTCCCAATGAACATAATTCGCAATGGACATAATTCCCAATGTACATAATTCCCATTGTACATAATTCCCAATGTACATAATTCCCAATGTACATAACTCCCAATGGACATAATTCCCAATGTATATAATTCCAAATGAACATAATTCCCAATGGACATAATTCCTAATGGACATAATTCCCATTTGACATAAAAATTTTATTGGAGTAAAGAAAATTTTCTTTAAGAAAGGGAAAATTTTATGTCATTTGAGAATTATGTCCATTAGGAATTATGTAGGGGAGAGTAGTCAGAGTTATACAGTGGTCAGAGTTGAATCATCGCGTTTATTTTGTTTTATTACAGTAGATCCATATGTCGTTGTGTGTAAATATTTGTTAGCAATGCCAGCAAACTTTTTAGATAGATTGCAGTGAAGTGTGCGAACTATACAGACGTATTAAGCGAGTCCGTGTTATACGCTCAACAAAAAACATTTTTGTAGTTTCAAAATTAGATAATTAAATGTAGAAGATATACGCTAAAGACAAATTAAGTTGACTAAAATTGTTCATTAAGATGTTATACGAAAATGTGGAACGTAAGTTGGTGTTTGTATAAAGCGTTCATGGTGGGTGTGTGATATGAAGCTAAACGACGCTTGAGTCAAGGTTGGTACACCCAAAAGTTGGCAATTCTAAAGCATTTTTGCAATGAAAATGAATATGTTAACTTAAAAAGGTGTCCAAAACTTCATTTCTATTGGAAAGAAAAAAAATTCAAATTTTTGGTAATACTTTTTCCCTTTCAGATCAATTTTGCGATACAAGAGGAAATATGATTTATTTCAATTTCATGTTTCCTTTTCTCATTTCCAAATGTATTTGAGTGCCATTCTATCATGCGAAGGCAAAGATATTGTCATTTTTAATGATTTATCTTCATATTTCATTGATTTTTTACAGTGACCCAACTCTGACTACCATGTTCAACTCTGACAACCTTTTTTTTTTTTTTTTAATTGCCTATAACTCCGAAACTTTTAATCCTAATTTTTTGCAATGTGTAGCAAAAACATTGCATTTTAGTAGAACTTTCCAATAATATAAGAGACATCGCAAAATTCGGCCTACATAATTCCCAATTTGTAGGCCCAATTTGTACATAATTCCCAATGCACATAATTCCCAATGTACATAATTGCCATGTACATAATTCCCAATGTACATAATTGTCCATTGAGAATTATGTACATTGGGAATTATGTAGATTGGAAATTATTTTCATTGGGAATTATGTACATTGGGAATTATGTACATTGGGAATTAGGTCCATTGGGAATTATGTACATTGGGAATTATGTACAATGGGAATTATGTACGTTGGGAGTTATGTACATTGGGAATTATGTCCATTGGGAATTATGTACATTACGAATTATGTCCATTGGGATTTATGTACGTTGGGAGTTATGTACATTGGGAATTATATCCATGAGAATTATGTACATTGGGAATTATGTCCATTGGAAATATGTCCATTGGGAATTATGTCCTTTGTGATTTATGTACATTGGGAATTATGTGCAATGGGAATTATGTACATTGGGAATTATGTACATTAAGAATTATGTCCATTGGGAATTATGTACATTAGGAATTATGTCCATTTGGAATTATGTACATTGGGAATTATGTACATTGGAAATTATGTCCATTGGGAATTATGTACATTGGGAATTATTGTCATTGGGAATTATGTACATCGGGAATTATGTACATTGGGAATTATGTCCATTGGAAATTATGTACATTGGGCATTATGTACATTGGGAATTATGTCCATTGAGAATTATGCACATTAGGAATTATGTCCATTGGGAATTATGTACGTTGGGAGTTATGTACATTGGGAATTATGTCCATTGCGAATTATGTACATTGGGAATTATGTCCATTGGAATTATGTCTATTCGGAATTATGTCCATTGTGATTTATGTACATTGGGAATTATGTCCATTATGAATTATGTTCATTGGGAATTATATTCAATGGAAATTATGTACATTGGGAATTATGTACATTGAGAATTATGTACATTGGGAATTATGTCCATTGGGACATCTTTTTAACAAAGATATAGGTAATTGTTTAAAAAAACAGCACTTTTTTTAATTGTGCATAAGTCCAGAACTGTTGATTTTAGAAAAATATTATTTTGAACAACAATGTGCCTTTTTATGTTTATAATCAAAAAAAATTATTTTGAATTAAAAAAAAAATTATTTTTTACCATATTTTGAGTTTTTCAAAAAATTTTGTAAATAGTCATATGTCCAGAACGGTTGATTTTGGAAAAAAATTATTGAGAATAATAATGTGTCTTTTTATGTGTAGAATGAGAAAAGAATATTTGGAATCAAAAACAAAAAATCTAATTGTTTTTATAAAATTTGATTCAAGAGGATTTTCTTTTGTTTTCAAAGAGCCCTTTTCTCTAATTCAAATCTTATGAATAGCCAAACCACAATGAAGCAGCTATTCGTACAGAAATTTGTCAAAGTCTTTCTTTGTGTGAAAAGTAAGTTAGCCCGGTATCTTTTGTTAAAAAACTACTGTATGTGGCACAAGAACCCCCCGGTAGCCTTTCCAAAAATTGTATCATGTTCCACTTTGGTATGGTTATTCGTACAGATTTTCTGTAGGAATAGTCACGGTATTTTAAAATATATATTTAATAATAATTCTAAGAGTCTTATAGACCAAAGAAAAAAAATAAAAATTCGAGAGAGCCGTATAGAATTGGAAGGAAAGTTTAGTAAACTTGTGGACGTGGTTTTAAACGTCGGAATTGGAGTTAAAATAAGTAGACAGAAGTGTGAAAAGTGAAATTTTGAAAAAAATAATGTGTAAAATACATTTTTAAGCGAAAAAACAGTTTTTGTAAAATCGGAAAAAATTGAGATGTGACAAGCATGAGTTAAATTAACATTCCTAACTTACCTACATAAATATATATTTATATATTCTTCGCTCACTGCGAAAAAAGGTTTATTTTTACCAACAATATTTTTTAGTTGACCATTGTTGGTTGTATCAACAATATTTTGATTGGTATAACAAAACGATTTGGTTGGCGTAACACATCAAGTTCTTTGGGACAACCATATTATTTTGTTGCTCTTATTTCGTTAAACCAAACATAATTTAGTTGTGACAACCAAATATCATTTGGTTGTCACAACCAATCGGAAATTGGTTGTGACATCCAAACATAATTTGGTTGTGACAATCAAACAATTATTAAAAAAAATTGGTGATTAGTTTGTAAGTAAGCTGCCTATAATAATATAAATAAAATCTAAATAAAAACCAATACCATACGGTCGGCCGAACCTGGGTCTGGTAGTTGAGCCAACGGTGTCTGTTACTGAACTGTCTAGCTATAAGGTTTATTCCATATTGATCATTCATATCTCTCATGGGCTGGTGGTTAGCCTACTGGACTAGCAGCTGGAAAACCCGGGTTCGAATCTTCATGACTAATGAAATTGTAACGAAGTGAAATTTAGCTATGCTCCGAATTTGCTCGCCGGAGCCAAGGTTCTCAAATTATATTCACTTATACTGGTAAACTAGATTTTTGACCATAAATTGCTTTACTTAATTTCTACTGTCGCTATGGGTCAGGTAAAGTCAGTAAAACTCACAGGATTTTTAATAATAAGAAATAACAAATAATATATTGTAAACAGAATTAAGAAAAGTACAAAAAACTAATAATACAATATACTATATAATAGATTTAATTAAAAAAATATAGTCACAAAATAAAAGAATAAAACAATAAGAATATAATAAATAAAAAAAATACAATAAAGAGCTTAAAGAGCCGGCGTAAATAAAAGAAATCGTTTTTTTTCTCTCCTTAATCCAGGACTACGTCCTGCCAGAACTCTGGTGAATTCGGTAATTTCGGAATCTATAAACAAATCATAAAAAATAATAATGTAGATTACAAAAATAAAATAATATATATTTTATTCAACTAGAATTATCCAGTATATTCGGTCGCGGATCGATTCGGTAAAACTCCGTCTTCAAAACAATATAAATTACGGACGAACCGCTAAAAAATATTGCCGCCGTCATTCACCGTGATGTTAAATAAAATTGACCATCTAGACACGTATGGTCAATTCGCGGGTGTTCACCTAGCATAGTCTGTTCTCCAAGGACGTAGCACTGGGGAAGCCCATGTGACAATCTACGTCAATGACCAGGCGCGGGAGATTTAAGTGTTCTAGCAATTTTCTCGAATTCTCCGATCATTCGTGAAGGACCACGACGATGATCAGGAATTCGTTACGGAGTAACTTAACTCAAGTTAGGATTCCTTAGTCTACGAAGTAGATGTCCAGAATTTTATCGTGTTTGAGACTCCACGGTGAACCGTGACAAATCTCAGGACGATCCTGGCTAGAGGAAAGCAGAAGTTTTCCTTTGATTTTTCATTTGAGGACCAATGCTAAAATCTCCGGAACGGTTTCCAGATACCATTTCTTGAAGGACCAAGACTATGATATCTGGAGGAGTCAGAGAGACTTTTCCGAAATGTTCCTCGGTTTGCCCCTTGGGGCCGACTCCCCGATCTACAGCCGTGCAGGTCGATATATAGACGCGGCTCTGGTAAGGGGCTGCTCGATCATATTACTTTGCGCCATCTGCGCTGTGTCTGGCGTTTCGCGCCATCTTCCGGCGATGCGCGTGTCAGGATGCGCGATTGTCTGTCAGATACTTCTGCTAGACCACGTTTTGACAGTTTAAGAATAAGTCGAGAGTGTAACTTAACCTCAAAGTTAAGTTTAATTTATTTTTTACTTAAAATAAATTATCAGTGTAATTTAAAAGTCAAGTGAAATTGTGAGGTTCGTCACACTCTCCTCTTACTGGAAGAGTGAAGCAATGAACAAAAAAAGAAATGGATGAAAATGAGTTTTACATTTTATAGTGTTACAGTTTAGGTTACCCACGACTCGAGGTTCTCCGACCCTGATGAAGTCTCCGGTACGGTGATCTAGATGTATGGTTCGGAGAAGTCCTTTGTGGTCCAGCCGATATCGCTTCGTTTTTAACGGGACTTCCATCTGTAGACCGTCAGGAAGTTGAATTAATTTCGTTGGTCGGCCTTGTAGTTTCTCGTCCACGGGCACAAAGTCAAAATCTGTTGTCTCGAGCTCTTTTGTTGTAGACTCTTTTTCCGCAATCGGTAAACAGATTTCTGGTTCTGTAATCTGGACTTGAACTGGTACTGGTAGTGCCTCGAATATAACTGGATCTGGTACGTTATTATTTATGTCTGGAATCCTGGGTTTTCCAAGTGGCAGAGGAAAATTTACCTTCTCATTCGATATAATTTTAATTTTTTTACTAAAATTCAAAATTTCTGCTGCTGCCTTCCTTTTTTCCATCATTTTCGCGGACAATGCAGTTGTGTTATTAACAGAGTTGATAGAATTTTCTGGAAGCGGTCGGACGTTTGGTTTTCTTGATATCCTGGGCTTTGAAAGTCTACTTATCTTCCTTTTAACCTCAGGATTTTCGGTGGTGAGCTGGATTTTAATTTTCTTTTTGATTTCCCTCTTCTCTGTCGCCATCTTCTTCATGAGGGATGGGGTTGGTATCGCCACATGCAGGTAATCAGACGGCATTTTCTTCTCGGAAACTGGCTTACTTGCGACCTCAAAGAAAGGGAGTTTACCTTGTGAAGACTGCACTTTGGTTCGTGAGTGGATTCTCACCGTTTTAAATGAGGTGTCAAACTCCTCTGGAACGGGTAATTGCCGCTCCTCCTGGGGCATTTCGACGTCCTGGCTTTCCGACGCTGGAACAAAATTTTGATCCTGTAGATAACCGAATTCGTCGGTGCAGGTCCAAAATAGCCGCTACCGCTCTGTCTAACTCTTCCTGGTCAACTTCCATTGCAGACACAAGTTTAACTTTAAATTTAAATTTTCTGATTTTTAATTTAAGGAGTTACACTCACTAAAATTTCTAAACGACTAGAAAGATTTTTTCAAATCTTTTCTATTTATTAATTCTGGAATCAATAACAACCAATCGGTAAGCAAATTTCACCCCCCAGTTCATTGACCTCTGAAAGGGTGCTCATATTGAAAGGTTTTAAATCCCTTGTGAGTATCTGTGTGTCTTGCGTTTTGGAAAATCTCATTGGTGAACATTTTCCAAATTCAAATTTATCAAGATTTAGCGCCTCTCGAAAATTTTGAAGGCGATTCTTGCAAGTAGTAGAGTTTGCGCAAGGTCAGACATCAGGAAAAACCAAAAGTTTTTGTTATGCAAACAAACAACACTGAACCATATAATTTAGTTGTCTCAACCAAATAGTTTGGTTGACTAAATAACAACCAAATAATTTGGTTGGCTCAACCAAATTTTCGTTGTTATGACTAAACATTTTTCTCAGTGCTTGTTCTCTTGCAGACCACTTTTCTGCTTAAAATATCAGAATATAATTTTTAATAAATGTTCAGAAGCGTAAAAAGTGGAAATTTAGTTGTAATGAAGTATTGAAATGACTGATGTGTTTGAAAGAAAAATCAAATATGAATTGAGATTTGACATTTGAGAAGTAACAGACTTCAGTTCATTTACTAATGGCGAAGAGTAAAGTTGGATTTTGCGTATCCAATGGTAAAATCAGCTGACACTTGTCACATCTCAATTTTTTCGTTTTTACAAAAACTGTATTTTAAATTAAATTAAAGGTATTTTACAAATTATTTCTTTCAAACTTTCACTTTTTACAATTCTGTTTACTTACTTAAAGTTTGATTTCGCCGTTTTAAGCTGCAAGAATTCCGGACAGCTGTTTTGAATGTAATAAAACCTTTCAACTCTATCAAACCACGTCCACTAGTTCACCAAATCTTCTTTCCAGTTTAAAACGGCTTTCCCGAATTTATCTTATTTCCTGGTAAATGAAAGTAAAATTGCAATATGTTTCATACACAGGTATAATCAAATGATTTGTCAACTTCATTCTAAAACAAGAAAGGAAAAAATGTAAATATAATTTAAAGGACTGAATAAAAAATATCTAGGATGTTTTTTATCTGTATAAATATAAAAGTTGTTCCTTCTGCATCTTGAAAATTGTTACTCTATTGAGAGCGAAAAAATATGGATAAGACTTAATGTTAATAAATATTATAGTTAGAAGTATAAAAAGATATTGAAAGATGTGAAATTTAAAAGGGAAACTGTAAATCAAGAAACATATATACGGAAATCATAATGATATAAAACTGAATAATTTTGAAATTATAGATGAAAAAATTCATAGTAATTAAATATGTCTAATGTGAATTATTCAAGCGATAAGAACTTTAACAGCTTACCTATAAGCCCAAAAAATAAGAAAATTGAACAATTTGTTAATAGTCGAGTCAAACAGCAAAATCCTAAAAGTGAAAAAAATTTGATAAACCATGATATATATTTAGAACCTGAAATGAATGAACAAAATATACTTAGCGAAAATGTAATTACTTGTCATTCAAGATTAACTTGTATTACGGAAGAAAGAAGTAAAAACAAGTTCCTTAATGAATCATATAAAGATTGTGCAAAATACGAGGATAACCAAAAATATCATTGGTCATATGCAAGTTTAGAAGAAAAATACTACGATAAAAATCAGCAAGCGCTGTATAAACAGGATGATGTGAAACAGATTATTAAATCACATGAACCTTTAGAATCCGTTTTACTTAGTAGAAGCAGATCTTTACCTCATTTAACAATTCATGATAGTGGAGTTGTTAGTAAGAATGAACTAGTGCCTGGCAGACCTTCCTCAAGATTGGTAACGGATTTAAGACAATTACTTACGCTTAAACAACATTACTATCCAGAAAACAAATGGGGATGGGTAATAGTTGTGACTGCATTAATAGTACAAATTTTAACCCATGGAATGCATGGTGGAGTAGGACCTTTATTACTTGAAGTAGCTGACACATTTGGTGCTTCAATTTATCGTCAAGCAGGTACGTTTCATTCTTTAATTATAAAAAAAAAAGTAATAAAATAATAAAAGTTATTTAATTAAAAAACTTCTATATTTTTCTTAGCAAGATATCGAAACGCAAAAGGGACGTAACCATCAATGTTTAAAATTGATGTATTGTACTTCATATACATGTATATGAAATTCAATTTGGAATGCATGTAGGGAAGTCAGAGGAGGAAAATAACAAAAATCAGTTTTTTTATGATAGCGTCAAAACTATTTGTCGGATAGGTTCTGTAAACATACCAATCGAAAGCTTCGACCTTCACGTATTAAATAAAATTGGAATTAAACATAAATAATAATTAAATAATCAACAGCAGCTCTTTAATTAATCAGCTCTTTGTTTGTTACTTTCCTCCTCACGCCTGAGGTGTAAAGTACAGCAAAAAAGAGGAATGTAACATACGGTCATACGGTTTCCGAACCAGCTCGCGCATGATATGGGGGAGATAGAGAGGGTAAAGCTGACTGAAAATTACTTTAGAACCATGTCTGTCCGCAGATTGGTTTGGAAGTTCCAAGCGTTGTTACTTTCCACCTCTGTTACTTACCCTAAAATTAATATAAATGTACATTAAATTTGCTATACATGAATTGAGAATTGATAACTTGAATGAATTTCAATATAATAATGTATATTAAATTTAATATAATTGTACTTTAAATTGAATTTCATATACATGTATATGAAGTAGAATACAGAAATTTTAAAACCATTTTACGTTCCAGCTTCTGGTGGAATAAGAGGACGTAACGACCCGGTTGAAAAAACATGTACGCGGTATTGAAACATGTTCATGTACACGAACACGTATAAGTTCATGTACATGCTCATGAGCTCCATTGAGTCAATAATTCATACATAGTTATGTGCATAAACATATACACGAACACGTATACGTTCATGTACATGTTTATGAGCTCCATGAAGTCAAAAATTCCATACATGTTCATGTGCATGAACACCAACATGTCCGTGCACATGAACATGTAAACGAACATGATTGAAATTATGCAAAACTTCAAATGTTGCGCAGTAGTTTTCTGTTGGAGATATGGTTGGGCAGTTGTTTTTCAGGAACAAGGGTGGAGAAATACCATAGGCATAGTTACCTTTGTTAAACATTTTTTAGTAATTTAAAAAATGTTCATGTGTATTGTTTTTTGAACTTATTAACGTGGATGAACATATATGTGTGTTCGTGAACATATTCATGTTTCAATGCGCTTTCATGTACGTGACCATGTACGCGTTTTTTCAACCTGGGAGGATGCAATGATTTGATGTGTACCAGTTTAGTTGCATACATCCGCCTGAGTTGCATTCCAAGACAAACATAATATTAAATTCTCGGCTTTTTTCATTAATTTAAATAAAAATTATTTAAATTACAATCCTAATTTAGTAATCAAAAACATTCGTTTCACCACATTGTTTTATATATCTAACTATAAAATATTTATATATGATTCAAGATTTACTTAAAGCTTAAAAATTTTACTTTCTTTTTAGCTTAAAAAGCTAAAAAGCTTTTCTGCAACAAACAGCACCAGATATTATATTTTATGATTGCAGCATTAACATTTTGTCATTTTCAAAGACTACAAATGCTGGGCGACCGTTTTCTCCTTATGCTATTCTCTTGTCTTTAAACTCGGTCATGATCGTGGCACAAGGAATAGGGCTGGAACAAATATAATATACAATATTTTTAGCTCATCTAGAGTTGGTTATGGTATATAACGTTATTAAATAAACAGATAATGT
Source organism: Ganaspis brasiliensis (assembly GCA_037103525.1). Classification (NCBI taxonomy): domain Eukaryota; kingdom Metazoa; phylum Arthropoda; class Insecta; order Hymenoptera; family Figitidae; genus Ganaspis; species Ganaspis brasiliensis. The sequence continues at coordinate 44,699 of JAZKLR010000438.1, forward strand.
TTAATACAACCATATTCTTTTCAAGTTCATAAAGGATTTTTATGACTGCCGGATCTTCTTCTGTCTCTTTAGTTTTAACCCTAACAGCAAGTGACATTCGAGAGAGGGAAAATTAGGATATTCATAGGACGTCCTTAGGATATCGAAGTATATCCTGTGGGCATCCTCTGGATATCCTTAGGATTAGAAAAAAATGTCGTCTGGATATCCATCGGACATCTATCGGATATCCCTAGGATATTTTCCGGATATCCCTAAGATGTTCTCCGGATATCCCTAGGATGTCTTAAGCATTTCCCTAGGATGTCTTCAGCATTTCCCTAGGAAATCAATTATAAAATCAATTATAAAATTTCTGTATAATTCTTCATAATTTCTTATAAACAGTTTTAAACTTTAAAGTTTTTTTAAATAATTTTTATTTACGTAAAACAGTTAACTGCAGGGTTCTAAATATTAATAATTTTGTACTACTTATCAAACCAATTTAAAAATTATTAGAATTATAAAAGGATTTTGATTCATTATTTTATTATTACGAATTAATATTAAATAAATAGATAAAAATATTTTTTTTAGAATAATAATTTTTTTGTTAATAAAAGTTTCTTATATTAAACTTTAAAAAAATTGAAAATATACATTTAGTAATATCAATATAAATATGTCCCTAAATATTTCTTTATTCGGGAGAAGGAAAAAGAAATTATTTTAAATATTATTAGATTAATTATTTATTAAAAATTGTAATAAAGCGAGTTCTTTAAATTTTAAAAATTAAAATCGTTTTTGGAAACGGAAGCTTTCCGCCGGGAGGTGCATGAATATTCCCTAAATCTCATTTAGCGTAAATCCCATTGAGCCAAAAATCACAAAGCCTAAAATGCATTCAGCCTAAATTTCATTTATCCTAAATCTCATTAAACCTAACATCCATTCAACCTAAATTCCATTTAACCTAAATTACATTTAACCTAAAATTCATTCAGCCTAAATCCCATTTAACCTAATATGCATTCAGCCTAAATCCCATTAAACCTAAAACGCACATGGTCTAAATTCCATTTAACCTAAATTCCACTTAACCTAAATCCCATTAAACCTACAACGCATTTAGTCTAAATTCCATTTTACCTATAATGCATTCAGCCTAAATCCCATTTAACCTAAAACGCATTTAGTCTAAATTCTATTTAACCTAAAATGCATTCAGCCTAAATCTCACTTCACCTAAATCCCATTTAACCTAAATCTCATTTAACCTAAATTCCACTTAACCTAAATCCCATTTAACCTAAATTCCATTAAACCTAAAACTTTTTTTAATTTAAGGATAAATATAGTTGAATCAAGAAAAGTTTTAGGATAAATGGAATTTAGGTTAAATGGGATTTAGGTGAAGTGAGATTTAGGCTGAATGAATTTTAGGTTAAATGGAATTTAGACTAAATGCGTTTTAGGTTAAATGGAATTTAGGTTAAGTGGAATTTAGGTTAAATGAGATTTAGATTAAATAGGATTTAGGTTAAATGGGATTTAGGCTGAATGCATTTTAGGTTAAATGGAATTTAGACTAAATGCGTTTTAGGTTTAATAGGATTTAGGTTAAGTGGAATTTAGGTTATATGAGATTTAGGTTAAATGGGATTTAGGTTAAGTGGAATTTAGGTTAAATGAGATTTAGGTTAAACAGAATTTAGGTTAAATGGGATTTAGGCTGAATGCATTTTAGGTTAAATGGAATTTAGACTAAATGCGTTTTAGGTTTAATAGGATTTAGGTTAAGTGGAATTTAGGTTAAATGAGATTTAGGTTAAATGGGATTTAGGTGAAGTAAGATTTAGGCTGAATGCATTTTAGGTTAAATGGAATTTAGGTTAAATGGGATTTAGGTTAAATGGAATTTAGGTTAAATAGGATTTAGGTTAAGAGGAATTTAGGTTAAATGAAATTTAGGTTAAATAGGATTTAGGTGAAGTAAGATTTATGCTGAGGGCATTTTAGGTTAAATGGAATTTAGACTAAATGCGTTTTAGGTTAAATGGAATTTAGGTTAAATGGGATTTAGGTTAAATGGAATTTAGGTTAAATGGGATTTAGTTTAACTGGAATTTAGGTTAAATGAGATTTAGGTTAAATGGGATTTAGGTGAAGTGAGATTTAGGCTGAATGCATTTTAGGTTAAATGAGATTTAGGTTAAATGGGATTTAGGTGAAGTGAGATTTAGGCTGAATGCATTTTAGGTTAAAGGGAATTTAGGTTAAATGGGATTTAGGTTAAATGGGATTTAGGTTAAGTGGAATTTAGGTTAAATGAGATTTAGGTTAAATGGGATTTAGGTGAAGTGAGATTTAGGCTGAATGCATTTGAGGTTAAATGGAATTTAGGTTAAATGGAATTTAGACTAAATGCGTTTTAGGTGAAATGGGATTTAGGTTAAATGAAATTTTGACTAAATGCGTTTTAGGTTAATGGGATTTAGGTCAAATGGGATTTAGGCTGAATGCATTTTAGGTTAAATGAAATTTAGACTAAATGCGTTTTAGGTTAAATAGGTTTTAGGTTAAGTGGAATTTAGTTTACATAAGATTTAGGTTAAATGGGATTTAGGTGAAGTGAGATTTAGGCTGAATGCATTTTAGGTTAAATAAAATTTAGGTTAAATGGAATTTAGGTTAAATGGAATTTAGACTAAATGCGTTTTAGGTTCAATGGAATTTAGGTTAAATGGAATTTAGACTAAATGCGTTTTAGGTTAAATGGGATTTAGGTTAAATGAAATTTTGACTAAATGCGTTTTAGTTTAAATGGGATTTAGGTTAAGTGGAATTTAGTTTAAATTTGATTTAGGTTAAATAGGATTTAGGTTAAGTGGAATTTAGGTTAAATGAGATTTAGGTTAATTGGGATTTAGGTGAAGCGAGATTTAGGCTGAATGCATTTTAGGTTAAATGGAATTTAGACTAAATTCGTTTTAGGTTCAATGGAATTTAGACTAAATGCGTTTTAGGTTCAATGGAATTTACGTTAAATGGGATTTAGGTTAAATGGAATTTAGGTTAAATGGGATTTAGGTTAAGTGGAATTTATGTTAAATGAGATTTAGGTTAAATGGGATTTAGGTGAAGTAAGATTTAGGAAGAATACATTTTAGGTTAAATGGAATTTAGGTTAAATGAGATTTAGGTTAAACGGAATTTAGGTTAAATGGGATTTAGGCTAAATGCATTTTAGGTTAAATGGAATTTAGACTAAATGCGTGTTAGGTTAAATAGGATTTAGGTTAAGTGGAATTTAGGTTACATGAGATTTAGGTTAAATGGGATTTAGGTGAAGCGAGATTTAGGCTGAATGCATTTTAGGTTAAATGGAATTTGGACTAAATTCGTTTTAGGTTCAATGGAATTTAGACTAAATGCGTTTTAGGTTCAATATAATTTACGTTAAATGGGAATTAAGTTAAATGGAATTTAGGTTAAATGGGATTTAGGTTAAGTGGAATTTATGTTAAATGAGATTTAGGTTAAATGGGATTTAGGTGAAGTAAGATTTAGGAAGAATACATTTTAGGTTAAATGGAATTTAGGTTAAATGAGATTTAGGTTAAACGGAATTTAGGTTAAATGGGATTTAGGCTAAATGCATTTTAGGTTAAATGGAATTTAGACTAAATGCGTGTTAGGTTAAATAGGATTTAGGTTAAGTGGAATTTAGGTTACATGAGATTTAGGTTAAATGGGATTTAGGTGAAGCGAGATTTAGGCTGAATGCATTTAAGGTTAAATGGAATTTAGACTAAATTCGTTTTAGGTTCAATGGAATTTAGACTAAATGCGTTTTAGGTTCAATGGAATTTACGTTAAATGGGATTTAGGTTAAATGGAATTTAGGTTAAATGGGATGTAGGTTAAGTGGAATTTATGTTAAATGAGATTTAGGTTTAATGGGATTTAGGTGAAGTAAGATTTAGGAAGAATACATTTTAGGTTAAATGGAATTTAGGTTAAATGAGATTTAGGTTAAACGGAATTTAGGTTAAATGGGATTTAGGCTAAATTCATTTTTGGTTAAATAGAATTTAGACTAAATGCGTGTTAGGTTAAATAGGATTTAGGTTAAGTGGAATTTAGGTTACATAAGATTTAGGTTAAATGGGATTTAGGTGAATTGAGATTTAGGCTGAATGCATTTTAGGTTAAATGGAATTTAGACTAAATTCGTTTTAGGTTCAATGGAATTTAGACTAAATGCGTTTTAGTTTCAATGGAATTTACGGTAAATGGGATTTAGGTTAAATGGAATTTAGGTTAAATGGGATTTAGGTTAAGTGGAATTTATGTTAAATGAGATTTAGGTTAAATGGGATTTAGGTGAAGTAAGATTTAGGAAGAATGCATTTTAGGTTAAATGGAATTTAGGTTTAATGAGATTTAGGTTAAATGGAATTTAGGTTAAATGGGATTTAGGTTAAGTGAAATTTAGGTTAAATGAGATTTAGGTTAAATGGGATTTAGGTGAAGTGAGATTTATGCTGAGGGCATTTAAGGTTAAATGCAATTTAGACTAATTGCATTTTAGGTTAAATGGAATTTAGACTAAATGCATTTTAGGTTAAATGGGATTTAGGTTAAGTGGAATTTAGGTTAAATGAGATTAAGGTTAAACGGAATTTAGGTTAAATGGGATTTAGGCTGAATCCTTTTTAGGTTAAATGGACTTTAGACTAAATGCGTTTTAGGTTAAATAGGATTTAGGTTAAGTGGAATTTAGGTTACATGAGATTTAGGGTAAATGGGATTTAGGTGAAGTGAGATTTTGGCTGAATGCATTTTAGGTTAAATGGAATTTAGGTTAAATGAAATTTAGACTAAATGCGTTTTAGGTTTAAATGGGATTTGGGTTAAATGGAATTTATGTTAAATGAGATTTAGGTTAAACGGAATTTAGGTTGAATGGGATTTAGGTTAAATGGGATTTGGGTTAAATGGAATTTAGGTTAAATGGAATTTCGGTTAAATGAGATTTAGATAAAATGGGATTTAGGTGAAGTGAGATTTAGGCTGAATGCATTTTAGGTTGAATGGAATTTAGGATACATGGGATTTAGGTTAAATGGAATGTAGGTTAAATGGAATTTAGGTTAAATGGGATGTAGGTTAAGTGGAATTTAGGTTAAATGAAATTAAGGTTTAACCTAAATTCCACTTAACCTAAATCCCATTCAACCTAAATCTCATTTAACCTAAATTCCACTTAACCTAAATCCCATTTAACCTAAAACGCATTTAGTCAAAATTTCATTTAACCTAAATCCCATTTAACCTAAAACGCATTTAGTCTAAATTTCATTTAACCTAAAATACATTCAGCCTAAATCTCACTTCACCTAAATCCCATTTAACCTAAATCTCATGTAACCTTAATTCCACTTAACCTAAATCCTATTTAACCTAAAACGCATTTAGTCTAAATTTCATTTAACCTAAAATGCATTCAGCCTAAATCCCATTTGACCTAAATCCCATTTAACCTAAAACGCATTTAGTCAAAATTTCATTTAACCTAAATCCCATTTCACCTAAAACGCATTTAGTCTAAATTCCATTAACCCTTAATTCCATTTAACCTAAAATGCATTCAGCCTAAATCTCACTTCACCTAAATCCCATTTAACCTAAATCTCATTTAACCTAAATTCCACTTAACCTAAATCCCATTTAACCTAAATTCCATTTAACCTAAATCCCATTTAACATAAATTCCATTTAACCTAAAATGCATTCAGCCTAAATCTCACTTCACCTAAATCCCATTTAACCTAAATCTCATTTAACCTAAATTCCACTTAACCTAAATCCTATTAAACCTAAAACGCATTTAGTCTAAATTCCATTTAATCTAAAATGCATTCAGCCTAAATCCCATTTAACCTAAATTCCGTTTAACCTAAATCTCATTTAACCTAAATTCCACTTAACCTAAATCCCATTTAACCTAAAATGCATTTAGTCTAAATTCCATTTAACCTAAAATGCCTTCAGCATAAATCTCACTTCACCTAAATCCCATTTAACCTAAATCTCATTTAACCTAAATTCCACTTAACCTAAATCCTATTAAACCTAAAACGCATTTAGTCTAAATTCCATTTAACCTAAAATGCATTCAGCCTAAGTCTCACTTCACCTAAATCTTATTTAACCTAAATCTCAATGAACCTAAATTACAGTTAACCTAAATCCCATTTAACCTAAATTCCATTTAACCTAAATTCCATTTAACCTAAATTCCATTTAACCTAAAACGCATTTAGTATAAATTCCATTTAACCTAAATTCCATTTAACCTAAATTCCACTTAACCTAAATCCCATTTAACCTAAAATGCATTTAGTCTAAATTCCATTTAACCTAAAATGCCTTCAGCATAAATCTCACTTCACCTAAATCCCATTTAACCTAAATCTCATTTAACCTAAATTCCACTTAACCTAAATCCTATTAAACCTAAAACGCATTTAGTCTAAATTCCATTTAACCTAAAATGCATTCAGCCTAAGTCTCACTTCACCTAAATCTTATTTAACCTAAATCTCAATGAACCTAAATTACAGTTAACCTAAATCCCATTTAACCTAAATTCCATTTAACCTAAATTCCATTTAACCTAAATTCCATTTAACCTAAAACGCATTTAGTATAAATTCCATTTAACCTAAATTCCATTTAACCTAAATTCCATTTAACCTAAAATGCCCTCAGCATAAATCCCACTTCACCTAAATCCCATTTAACCTAAATCTCATTTAACCTAAATTCCACTTAACCTAAATCCTATTAAACCTAAGACGCATTTAGTCTAAATTCCATTTAACCTAAAATGCATTCAGCCTAAATCCCATTTAACCTAAATCTCATTTAACCTAAATTCCACTTAACCTAAATCCTATTAAACCTAAAACGCAGTTAGTCTAAATTCCATTTAACCTAAAATGCATTCAGCCTAAATCCCATTTAACCTAAATTCCGTTTAACCTAAATCTCATTCAACCTAAATTCCACTTAAGCTAAATCCCATTTAACCTAAAATGCATTTAGTCTAAATTCCACTTAACCTAAAATGCATTCAGCCTAAATCCCATTTTAACCTAAATTCCATTTAACCTTAATTCCATTTAACCTTAATCCCATTTAACCTACATTCCATTTAACCTAAAATGCATTCAGCCTAAATCTCACTTCACCTAAATCCCATTTAACCTAAATCCCATTTAACCTACATTCCATTTAACCTAAAATGCATTCAGCCTAAATCTCACTTCACCTTAATCCCATTTAACCTAAATCCCATTAAACCTAAATTCCATTTAACCTAAAATGCCCTCAGCATAAATCTCACTTCACCTAAATCCCATTTAACCTAAATCTCATTTAACCTAAATTCCATTTAACCTAAATTCCATTTAACCTAAATTCCATTTAACCTAAATTCCATTTAACCTAAATTCCATTTAACCTACATTCTATTTAACCTAAAATGCATTCAGCATAAATCTCACTTCACCTAAATCCCATTTAACCTAAATCTCATTTAACCTAAATTCCACTTAACCTAAATCCCATTTTAACCTAAATTCCATTTAACCTAAATTCCATTTACCCTTAATCCCATTTAACCTACATTCTATTTAACCTAAAATGCATTCAGCCTAAATCTCACTTCACCTAAATCTCACTTCACCTAAATCCCATTTAACCTAAATCCCATTTAACCTACATTCCATTTAACCTAAAATGCATTCAGCCTAAATCTCACTTCACCTTAATCCCATTTAACCTAAATCCCATTTAACCTAAATTCCATTTAACCTAAAATGCCCTCAGCATAAATCTCACTTCACCTAAATCCCATTTAACCTAAATCTCATTTAACCTAAATTCCATTTAACCTAAATGCCATTTAACCTAAATTCCATTTAACCTAAATTCCATTTAACCTAAATTCCATTTAACCTAAAATGCCCTCAGCATAAATCTCACTTCACCTAAATCCCATTTAACCTAAATCTCATTTAACCTAAATTCCACTTAACCTAAATCCCATTTTAACCTAAATTCCATTTAACCTAAATTCCATTTACCCTTAATCCCATTTAACCTACATTCTATTTAACCTAAAATGCATTCAGCCTAAATCTCACTTCACCTAAATCCCATTTAACCTAAATCCCATTTAACCTAAATTCATTTAACCTAAATCCCATTTAACCTAAATTCCATTTAACCTAAAACGCATTTAGTCTAAATTCCATTTAACCTTAATTCCATTTAACCTAAATTCCATTTAAACTAAAATGCCCTCAGCATAAATCTCACTTCACCTAAATCCCATTTAACCTAAATCTCATTTAACCTAAATTCCACTTCACCTAAATCCCATTTAACCTAAATTCCATTTAACCTAAAATGCATTCAGCCGAAATCTCACTTCACCTAAATCCCATTTAACCTAAATCTCATTTAACCTAAATTCCACTTAACCTAAATCCTATTAAACCTAAGACGCATTTAGTCTTAATTCCATTTAACCTAAAATGCATTCAGCCTAAATCCCATTTAACCTAAATTCCGTTTAACCTAAATCTCATTTAACCTAAATTCCACATAACCTAAATCCCATTTAACCTAAAATGCATTTAGTCTAAATCCCATTTAACCTAAATCTCATTTAACCTAAATTCCACTTAACCTAAATCCTATTAAACCTAAAACGCATTTAGTCTAAATTCCATTTAACCTAAAATGCATTCAGCCTAAATCCCATTTAACCTAAATTCCGTTTAACCTAAATCTCATTTAACCTAAATCCCACTTAACCTAAATCCCATTTAACCTAAAATGCATTTAGTCTAAATTCCATTTAACCTAAAATGCATTCAGCCTAAATCTCATTTAACCTAAATTCCACTTAACCTAAATCCCATTTAACCTAAATCCCATTTAACCTAAATTCCACTTAACCTAAATGCCATTTAACCTAAATTCCATTTAACCTAAATCCCGTTTAACCTAAATTCCATTTAACCTAAAATGCATTCAGCCTAAATCTTACTTCACCTAAATCCCATTTAACCTAAATCTCATTTAACCTAAATTCCACTTAAACTAAATCCTATTAAACCTAAGACGCATTTAGTCTAAATTCCATTTAACCTAAAATGCATTCAGCCTAAATCCCATTTAACCTAAATTCCATTTAACCTAAATCTCATTTAACCTAAATTCCACTTAACCTAAATCCCATTTAACCTAAAATGCATTTAGTCTAAATTCCATTTAACCTAAAATGCCTTCAGCATAAATTTCACTTCACCTAAATCCCATTTAACCTAAATCTCATTTAACCTAAATTCCACTTTACCTAAATCCCATTTAACCTAAAATGCATTTAGTCTAAATTCCATTTAACCTAAAATGCATTTAGTCTAAATTCCATTTAACCTAAAATGCCTTCAGCATAAATTTCACTTCACCTAAATCCCATTTAACCTAAATCTCATTTAACCTAAATTCCACTTAACCTTAGTCCCATTTAACCTAAAATGCATTTAGTCTAAATTCCATTTAACCTAAAATGCATTTAGTCTAAATTCCATTTAACCTAAAATGCCTTCAGCATAAATTTCACTTCACCTAAATCCCATTTAACCTAAATCTCATTTAACCTAAATCTCACTTCACCTGAATCCCATTTAACCTAAATCACAATTAACCTAGATTCCAGTTAACCTAAATCCCATTTAACCTAAATTCCATTAAACCTAAATCCCATTTAACCTAAATTCAATTTAACCTAAAACGCATTTAGTCTAAATTCCATTTAACCTAAATTCCATTTAACCTAAAATGCCCTCAGCATAAATCTCACTTCACCTAAATCCCATTTAACCTAAATCTCATTTAACCTAAATTCCACTAAACCTAAATCCCATTTAACCTAAATTCCATTAAACCTAAATCCCATTTAACCTAAATTCCATTTAACTTAAAACGCATTTAGTCTAAATTCCATTTAACCTAAAATGCATTCAGCCTAAATCTCACTTCACCTAAATCCCATTTAACCTAAATCTCATTTAATCTAAATTCCACTTAACCTAAATCCTATTAAACCTATAACGCATTTAGTCTACATTCCATTTAACCTAAAATGCATTCAGCCTAAATCCCATTTAACCTAAATTCCGTTCAACCTAAACCTCATTTAACCTAAATTCCACTTAACCTAAATCCCATTTAACCTAAAATGCATTTAGTCTAAATTCCATTTAACCTAAAATGCCTTCAGCATAAATTCCACTTAACCTAAATCCCATTTAACCTAAAATGCATTTAGTCTAAATTCCATTTAACCTAAAATGCCTTTAGCATAAATTTCACTTCACCTATATCCCATTTAACCTAAATCCCATTTAACCTAAATCTCAATTAACCTAAATTCCAGTTAACCTAAATCCCATTTAACCTAAATTCCATTTAACCTAAATCCCATTTAACCTAAATTCCATTTAACATAAAACGCATTTAGTCTAAATTCAATTTAAACTAAATTCCATTTAACCTAAATTCCATTTAACCTAAAATGCCCTCATCATAAATCTCACTTCACCTAAATCCCATTTAACCTAAATCCCATTTAACCTAAATTCCACTTAACCTAAATGTCATTTAACCTAAATTCCATTTAACCTAAATTCCACTTAACCTAAATCCTATTAAACCTAAGACGTATTTAGTCTAAATTCCATTTAACCTAAAATGCATTCAGCCTAAATCCCATTTAACCTAAATTCCGTTTAACCTAAATCTCATTTAACCTAAATTCCACTTAACCTAAATCCCATTTAACCTAAAATGCATTTAGTCTAAATTCCATTTAACCTAAGATGCCTTTAGCATAAATTTCACTTCACCTAAATCCCATTTAACCTAAATCTCATTTAACCTAAATTCCACTTAACCTAAGTCCCATTTAACCTAAAATGCATTTAGTCTAAATTCCATTTAACCTAAAATGCATTTAGTCTAAATTCCATTTAACCTTAAATGCCTTCAGCATAAATTTCACTTCACCTAAATCCCATTTAACCTAAATCTCATTTAACCTAAATCTCACTTCACCTAAATCCCATTTAACCTAAATCTCAATTAACCTAAATTCCAGTTAACCTAAATCCCATTTAACCTAAATTCCATTAAACCTAAATCCCATTTAAACTAAATTCCATTTAACCTAAAACGCATTTAGTCTAAATTCCATTTAACCTAAATTCCATTTAACCTAAAATGCCCTCAGCATAAATCTCACTTCACCTAAATCCCATTTAACCTACATCTCATTTAACCTAAATTCCACTTAACCTAAATCCTATTAAACCTAAAACGCATTTAGTCTAAATTCCATGTAACCTAAAATGCATTCAGCCTAATTCCCATTTAACCTATGTTCCGTTTAACCTAAATCTCATTTAACCTAAATTCCACTTAACCTAAATCCCATTTAACCTAAAACGCATTTAGTCTAAATTCCATTTAACCTAAAATGCCTTCAGCATAAATTCCACTTAACCTAAATCCCATTTAACCAAAAATGCATTTAGTCTAAATTCCACTTAACCTAAAATGCCTTCAGCATAAATTTTACTTAACCTAAATCCCATTTAACCTAAATCCCATTTAACCTAAATCCCATTTAACCTAAATCCCATTTAACCTTAATTCCATTTAACCTAAAATGCATTCAGCCTAAATCTCACTTCACCTAAATCCCATTTAACCTAAATCTCAATTAACCTAAATTCCAGTTAACCTAAATCCCATTTAATCTAAATTCCATTTAACCTAAATCCCATTTAACCTAAATTCCACTTAACCTAAATGCCATTTAACCTAAATTCCATTTAACCTAAATCCCATTTAACCTAAATTTCATTTAACCTATAATGCATTCAGCCTAAATCTTACTTCACCTAAATCCCATTTAACCTAAATCTCATTTAACCTTAATTCCACTTAACCTAAATCCTATTAAACCTAAGACGCATTTAGTCTAAATTCCATTTAACCTAAAATGCATTCAGCCTAAATCCCATTTAACCTAAATTCCGTTTAACCTAAATCTCATTTAACCTAAATTCCACTTAACCTAAATCCCATTTAACCTAAAATGCATTTAGTCTAAATTCCATTTAACCTAAAATGCCTTCAGCATAAATTTCACTTCACCTAAATCCCATTTAACCTAAATCTCATTTAACCTAAATTCCACTTAACCTAAGTCCCATTTAACCTAAAATGCATTTAGTCTAAATTCCATTTAACCTAAAATGCATTTAGTCTAAATTCCATTTAACCTAAAATGCCTTCAGCATAAATTTCACTTCACCTAAATCCTATTTAACCTAAATCTCATTTAACCTAAATCTCACTTCACCTAAATCCCATTTAACCTAAATCTCAATTAACCTAAATTCCAGTTAACCTAAATCCCATTTAACCTAAATTCCATTAAACCTAAATCCCATTTAACCTAAATTCCATTTAACCTAAACCGCATTTAGTCTAAATTCCATTTAACCTAAATTCCATTTAACCTAAAATGCCCTCAGCATAAATCTCACTTCACCTAAATCCCATTTTACCTAAATCTCATTTAACCTAAATTCCACTAAACCTAAATCTTATTTAACCTAAATTCCTTTAAACCTAAATCCCATTTAACCTAAATTCCATTTAACTTAAAACGCATTTAGTCTAAATTCCATTTAACCTAAATTCCATTCAACCTAAAATGCATTTAGCCTAAATCTCACTTCACCTAAATCCCATTTAACCTAAATCTCATTTAACCTAAATTCCACTTAACCTAAATCCCATTTAACCTAAATTCCATTTAACCTAAAACGCATTTAGTCTAAATTCCATTTAACCTAAATTCCATTTAACCTAAATCCCATTTAACCTTAATCTCATTTAACCTAAATTCCACTTAACCTAAATCCCATTTAACCTAAAATGCATTTAGTCTAAATTCCATTTAACCTAAAATGCATTCAGCCTAAATCCCATTTAACCTAAATTCCGTTTGACCTAAATCTCATTTAACCTAAATTCCACTTAACCTAAATCCCATTTAACCTAAAATGCATTTAGTCTAAATCCCATTTAACCTAAATCTCAATTAACCTAAATTCCAGTTAACCTAAATCCCATTTAACCTAAATTCCATTTAACCTAAATTCCATTTAACCTAAAACGCATTTAGTCTAAATTCCATTTAACCTAAATTCCATTTAACCTAAATCCCATTTAACCTAAATCTCATTTAACCTAAATTCCACTTAACCTAAATCCCATTTAACCTAAATTCCATTTAACCTAAATCCCATTTAACCTAAATTCCATTTAACCTAAAATGCATTCAGCCTAAATCTCACTTCACCTAAATCCCATTTAACCTAAATCTCATTTAACCTAAATTCCACTTAACCTAAATCCTATTAAACCTATAACGCATTTAGTCTAAATTCCATTTAACCTAAAATGCATTCAGCCTAAATCCCATTTAACCTAAATTCCGTTTAACCTAAATCTCATTTAACCTAAATTCCACTTAACCTAAATCCCATTTAACCTAAAATGCATTTAGTCTAAATTCCATTAAACGTAAAATGCCTTCAGCATAAATTTCACTTCACCTAAATCCCATTTAACCTAAATCTCATTTAACCTAAATTCCACTGAACCTAAATCCTATTAAACCTAAAACGCATTTAGTCTAAATTCCATTTAACCTAAAATGCATTCAGCCTAAATCCCATTTAACCTATGTTCCGTTTAACCTAAATCTCATTTAACCTAAATTCCATTTAACCTAAATCCCATTTAACCTAAAATGCATTTAGTATAAATTCCATTTAACCTAAAATGCATTTAGTCTAAATTCCATTTAACCTAAAATGCCTTCAGCATAAATTTCACTTCACCTAAATCCCATTTAACCTAAATCTCATTTAACCTAAATTCCACTTAACCTAAGTCCCATTTAACTTAAGTCTCATTTAACCTAAATTCCATTCAACCTAAAATGCATTTAGCCTAAATCTCACTTCACCTAAATCCCATTTAACCTAAATCTCATTTAACCTAAATTCCACTTAACCTAAATCCTATTAAACCTATAACGCATTTAGTCTAAATTCCATTTAACCTAAAATGCATTCAGCCTAAATCCCATTTAACCTAAATTCCGTTTAACCTAAATCTCATTTAACCTAAATTCCACTTAACCTAAATCCCATTTAACTTAAAATGCATTTAGTCTAAATTCCATTTAACCTAAAATGCCTTCAGCATAAATTTCACTTCACCTAAATCCCATTTAACCTAAATCTTATTTAACCTGAATCTAACTTCACCTAAATCCCATTTAACCTAAATCTCAATTAACCTAAATTCCAGTTAACCTAAATCCCATTTAACCTAAATTCCATTTAACCTAAATCCCATTTAACCTAAATTCCATTTAACCTAAAACGCATTTAGTCTAAATTCCATTTCACCTAAATTCCATTTAACCTAAATCCCATTTAACCTAAATCTCATTTAACCTAAATTCCACTTAACCTAAATCCCATTTAACCTAAATTCCATTTAACCTAAATCCCATTTAACCTAAATTCCATTTAACCTAAAATGCATTCAGCCTAAATCTCACTTCACCTAAATCCCATTTAACCTAAATCTCATTTAACCTAAATTCCACTTAACCTAAATCCCATTTAACCTAAAATGCATTTAGTCTAAATTCCATTTAACCTAAGATGCCTTCAGCATAAATTTCACTTTACCTAAATCCCATTTAACCTAAATCTCATTTAACCTAAATTCCACTTAACCTAAGTCCCATTTAACCTAAAATGCATTTAGTCTAAATTCCATTTAACCTAAAATGCATTTAGTCTAAATTCCATTTAACCTTAAATGCCTTCAGCATAAATTTCACTTCACCTAAATCCCATTTAACCTAAATCTCATTTAACCTAAATCTCACTTCATCTAAATCCCATTTAACCTAAATCTCAATTAACCTAAATTCCACTAAACCTAAATCTTATTTAACCTAAATTCCATTAAACCTAAATCCCATTTAACCTAAATTCCATTTAACTTAAAACGCATTTAGTCAAAATTCCATTTAACATAATTCCATTTAACCTAAAATGCATTCAGCCTAAATCTCACTTCACCTAAATCCCATTCAACCTAAATCTCATTTAACCTAAATTCCACTTAACCTAAATCCTATTAAACCTATAACGCATTTAGTCTAAATTCCATTTAACCTAAAATGCATTCAGCCTAAATCCCATTTAACCTAAATTCCGTTTAACCTAAATCTCATTTAACCTAAATTCCACTTAACCTAAATCCGATTTAACCTAAAATGCATTTAGTCTAAATTCCATTTAACCTAAAATGCCTTCAGCATAAATTTCACTTCACCTAAATCCCATTTAACCTAAATCTCATTTAACCTAAATCTCACTTTACCTAAATCCCATTTAACCTAAATCTCAATTAACCTAAATTCCAGTTAACCTAAATCCCATTCAACCTAAATTCCATTTAACCTAAATCCCATTTAACCTAAATTCCATTTAACCTAAAACGCAATTAGTCTAAATTCCATTTAACCTAAATTCCATTTAACCTAAATCCCATTTAACCTAAATCTCATTTAACCTAAATTCCACTTAACCTAAATCCCATTTAACCTAAATTCCATTTAACCTAAATCCCATTTAACCTAAATTCCATTTAACCTAAAATGCATTCAGCCTAAATCTCACTTCACCTAAATCCCATTTAACCTAAATCTCATTTAACCTAAATTCCACTTAACCTAAATCCTATTAAACCTATAACGCATTTAGTCTAAATTCCATTTAACCTAAAATGCATTCAGCCTAAATCCCATTTAACCTAAATTCCGTTTAACCTAAATCTCTTTTAACCTAAATTCCACTTAACCTAAATCCCATTCAACCTAAAATGCATTTAGTCTAAATTCCATTAAACCTAAAATGCCTTCAGCATAAATTTCACTTCACCTAAATCCCATTTAACCTAAATCTCATTTAACCTAAATTCCACTGAACCTAAATCCTATTAAAGCTAAAACGCATTTAGTCTAAATTCCATTTAACCTAAAATGCATTCAGCCTAAATCCCATTTAACCTATGTTCCGTTTAACCTACATCTCATTTAACCTAAATTCCACTTAACCTAAATCCTATTAAACCTAAAACGCATTTAGTCTAAATTCCATGTAACCTAAAATGCATTCAGCCTAATTCCCATTTAACCTATGTTCCGTTTAACCTAAATCTCATTTAACCTAAATTCCACTTAACCTAAATCCCATTTAACCTAAAACGCATTTAGTCTAAATTCCATTTAACCTAAAATGCCTTCAGCATAAATTCCACTTAACCTAAATCCCATTTAACCAAAAATGCATTTAGTCTAAATTCCACTTAACCTAAAATGCCTTCAGCATAAATTTTACTTCACCTAAATCCCATTTAACCTAAATCCCATTTAACCTAAATCCCATTTAACCTAAATCCCTTTAACCTTAATTCCATTTAACCTAAAATGCATTCAGCCTAAATCTCACTTCACCTAAATCCCATTTAACCTAAATCTCAATTAACCTAAATTCCAGTTAACCTAAATCCCATTTAATCTAAATTCCATTTAACCTAAATCCCATTTAACCTAAATTCCACTTAACCTAAATGCCATTTAACCTAAATTCCATTTAACCTAAATCCCATTTAACCTAAATTTCATTTAACCTAAAATGCATTCAGCCTAAATCTTACTTCACCTAAATCCCATTTAACCTAAATCTCATTTAACCTTAATTCCACTTAACCTAAATCCTATTAAACCTAAGACGCATTTAGTCTAAATTCCATTTAACCTAAAATGCATTCAGCCTAAATCCCATTTAACCTAAATTCCGTTTAACCTAAATCTCATTTAACCTAAATTCCACTTAACCTAAATCCCATTTAACCTAAAATGCATTTAGTCTAAATTCCATTTAACCTAAAATGCCTTCAGCATAAATTTCACTTCACCTAAATCCCATTTAACCTAAATCTCATTTAACCTAAATTCCACTTAACCTAAGTCCCATTTAACCTAAAATGCATTTAGTCTAAATTCCATTTAACCTAAAATGCATTTAGTCTAAATTCCATTTAACCTAAAATGCCTTCAGCATAAATTTCACTTCACCTAAATCCTATTTAACCTAAATCTCATTTAACCTAAATCTCACTTCACCTAAATCCCATTTAACCTAAATCTCAATTAACCTAAATTCCAGTTAACCTAAATCCCATTTAACCTAAATTCCATTAAACCTAAATCCCATTTAACCTAAATTCCATTTAACCTAAACCGCATTTAGTCTAAATTCCATTTAACCTAAATTCCATTTAACCTAAAATGCCCTCAGCATAAATCTCACTTCACCTAAATCCCATTTAACCTAAATCTCATTTAACCTAAATTCCACTAAACCTAAATCTTATTTAACCTAAATTCCTTTAAACCTAAATCCCATTTAACCTAAATTCCATTTAACTTAAAACGCATTTAGTCTAAATTCCATTTAACCTAAATTCCATTCAACCTAAAATGCATTTAGCCTAAATCTCACTTCACCTAAATCCCATTTAACCTAAATCTCATTTAACCTAAATTCCACTTAACCTAAATCCCATTTAACCTAAATTCCATTTAACCTAAAACGCATTTAGTCTAAATTCCATTTAACCTAAATTCCATTTAACCTAAATCCCATTTAACCTTAATCTCATTTAACCTAAATTCCACTTAACCTAAATCCCATTTAACCTAAAATGCATTTAGTCTAAATTCCATTTAACCTAAAATGCATTCAGCCTAAATCCCATTTAACCTAAATTCCGTTTGACCTAAATCTCATTTAACCTAAATTCCACTTAACCTAAATCCCATTTAACCTAAAATGCATTTAGTCTAAATCCCATTTAACCTAAATCTCAATTAACCGAAATTCCAGTTAACCTAAATCCCATTTAACCTAAATTCCATTTAACCTAAATTCCATTTAACCTAAAACGCATTTAGTCTAAATTCCATTTAACCTAAATTCCATTTAACCTAAATCCCATTTAACCTAAATCTCATTTAACCTAAATTCCACTTAACCTAAATCCCATTTAACCTAAATTCCATTTAACCTAAATCCCATTTAACCTAAATTCCATTTAACCTAAAATGCATTCAGCCTAAATCTCACTTCACCTAAATCCCATTTAACCTAAATCTCATTTAACCTAAATCTCACTTCATCTAAATCCCATTTAACCTAAATCTCAATTAACCTAAATTCCACTAAACCTAAATCTTATTTAACCTAAATTCCATTAAACCTAAATCCCATTTAACCTAAATTCCATTTAACTTAAAACGCATTTAGTCAAAATTCCATTTAACATAATTCCATTTAACCTAAAATGCATTCAGCCTAAATCTCACTTCACCTAAATCCCATTCAACCTAAATCTCATTTAACCTAAATTCCACTTAACCTAAATCCTATTAAACCTATAACGCATTTAGTCTAAATTCCATTTAACCTAAAATGCATTCAGCCTAAATCCCATTTAACCTAAATTCCGTTTAACCTAAATCTCATTTAACCTAAATTCCACTTAACCTAAATCCGATTTAACCTAAAATGCATTTAGTCTAAATTCCATTTAACCTAAAATGCCTTCAGCATAAATTTCACTTCACCTAAATCCCATTTAACCTAAATCTCATTTAACCTAAATCTCACTTTACCTAAATCCCATTTAACCTAAATCTCAATTAACCTAAATTCCAGTTAACCTAAATCCCATTCAACCTAAATTCCATTTAACCTAAATCCCATTTAACCTAAATTCCATTTAACCTAAAACGCAATTAGTCTAAATTCCATTTAACCTAAATTCCATTTAACCTAAATCCCATTTAACCTAAATCTCATTTAACCTAAATTCCACTTAACCTAAATCCCATTTAACCTAAATTCCATTTAACCTAAATCCCATTTAACCTAAATTCCATTTAACCTAAAATGCATTCAGCCTAAATCTCACTTCACCTAAATCCCATTTAACCTAAATCTCATTTAACCTAAATTCCACTTAACCTAAATCCTATTAAACCTATAACGCATTTAGTCTAAATTCCATTTAACCTAAAATGCATTCAGCCTAAATCCCATTTAACCTAAATTCCGTTTAACCTAAATCTCTTTTAACCTAAATTCCACTTAACCTAAATCCCATTCAACCTAAAATGCATTTAGTCTAAATTCCATTAAACCTAAAATGCCTTCAGCATAAATTTCACTTCACCTAAATCCCATTTAACCTAAATCTCATTTAACCTAAATTCCACTGAACCTAAATCCTATTAAAGCTAAAACGCATTTAGTCTAAATTCCATTTAACCTAAAATGCATTCAGCCTAAATCCCATTTAACCTATGTTCCGTTTAACCTACATCTCATTTAACCTAAATTCCACTTAACCTAAATCCTATTAAACCTAAAACGCATTTAGTCTAAATTCCATGTAACCTAAAATGCATTCAGCCTAATTCCCATTTAACCTATGTTCCGTTTAACCTAAATCTCATTTAACCTAAATTCCACTTAACCTAAATCCCATTTAACCTAAAACGCATTTAGTCTAAATTCCATTTAACCTAAAATGCCTTCAGCATAAATTCCACTTAACCTAAATCCCATTTAACCAAAAATGCATTTAGTCTAAATTCCACTTAACCTAAAATGCCTTCAGCATAAATTTTACTTCACCTAAATCCCATTTAACCTAAATCCCATTTAACCTAAATCCCATTTAACCTAAATCCCTTTAACCTTAATTCCATTTAACCTAAAATGCATTCAGCCTAAATCTCACTTCACCTAAATCCCATTTAACCTAAATCTCAATTAACCTAAATTCCAGTTAACCTAAATCCCATTTAATCTAAATTCCATTTAACCTAAATCCCATTTAACCTAAATTCCACTTAACCTAAATGCCATTTAACCTAAATTCCATTTAACCTAAATCCCATTTAACCTAAATTTCATTTAACCTAAAATGCATTCAGCCTAAATCTTACTTCACCTAAATCCCATTTAACCTAAATCTCATTTAACCTTAATTCCACTTAACCTAAATCCTATTAAACCTAAGACGCATTTAGTCTAAATTCCATTTAACCTAAAATGCATTCAGCCTAAATCCCATTTAACCTAAATTCCGTTTAACCTAAATCTCATTTAACCTAAATTCCACTTAACCTAAATCCCATTTAACCTAAAATGCATTTAGTCTAAATTCCATTTAACCTAAAATGCCTTCAGCATAAATTTCACTTCACCTAAATCCCATTTAACCTAAATCTCATTTAACCTAAATTCCACTTAACCTAAGTCCCATTTAACCTAAAATGCATTTAGTCTAAATTCCATTTAACCTAAAATGCATTTAGTCTAAATTCCATTTAACCTAAAATGCCTTCAGCATAAATTTCACTTCACCTAAATCCTATTTAACCTAAATCTCATTTAACCTAAATCTCACTTCACCTAAATCCCATTTAACCTAAATCTCAATTAACCTAAATTCCAGTTAACCTAAATCCCATTTAACCTAAATTCCATTAAACCTAAATCCCATTTAACCTAAATTCCATTTAACCTAAACCGCATTTAGTCTAAATTCCATTTAACCTAAATTCCATTTAACCTAAAATGCCCTCAGCATAAATCTCACTTCACCTAAATCCCATTTAACCTAAATCTCATTTAACCTAAATTCCACTAAACCTAAATCTTATTTAACCTAAATTCCTTTAAACCTAAATCCCATTTAACCTAAATTCCATTTAACTTAAAACGCATTTAGTCTAAATTCCATTTAACCTAAATTCCATTCAACCTAAAATGCATTTAGCCTAAATCTCACTTCACCTAAATCCCATTTAACCTAAATCTCATTTAACCTAAATTCCACTTAACCTAAATCCCATTTAACCTAAATTCCATTTAACCTAAAACGCATTTAGTCTAAATTCCATTTAACCTAAATTCCATTTAACCTAAATCCCATTTAACCTTAATCTCATTTAACCTAAATTCCACTTAACCTAAATCCCATTTAACCTAAAATGCATTTAGTCTAAATTCCATTTAACCTAAAATGCATTCAGCCTAAATCCCATTTAACCTAAATTCCGTTTGACCTAAATCTCATTTAACCTAAATTCCACTTAACCTAAATCCCATTTAACCTAAAATGCATTTAGTCTAAATCCCATTTAACCTAAATCTCAATTAACCGAAATTCCAGTTAACCTAAATCCCATTTAACCTAAATTCCATTTAACCTAAATTCCATTTAACCTAAAACGCATTTAGTCTAAATTCCATTTCACCTAAATTCCATTTAACCTAAATCCCATTTAACCTAAATCTCATTTAACCTAAATTCCACTTAACCTAAATCCCATTTAACCTAAATTCCATTTAACCTAAATCCCATTTAACCTAAATTCCATTTAACCTAAAATGCATTCAGCCTAAATCTCACTTCACCTAAATCCCATTTAACCTAAATCTCATTTAACCTAAATTCCACTTAACCTAAATCCTATTAAACCTATAACGCATTTAGTCTAAATTCCATTTAACCTAAAATGCATTCAGCCTAAATCCCATTTAACCTAAATTCCGTTTAACCTAAATCTCATTTAACCTAAATTCCACTTAACCTAAATCCCATTTAACCTAAAATGCATTTAGTCTAAATTCCATTAAACGTAAAATGCCTTCAGCATATATTTCACTTCACCTAAATCCCATTTAACCTAAATCTCATTTAACCTAAATTCCACTGAACCTAAATCCTATTAAACCTAAAACGCATTTAGTCTAAATTCCATTTAACCTAAAATGCATTCAGCCTAAATCCCATTTAACCTATGTTCCGTTTAACCTAAATCTCATTTAACCTAAATTCCATTTAACCTAAATCCCATTTAACCTAAAATGCATTTAGTATAAATTCCATTTAACCTAAAATGCATTTAGTCTAAATTCCATTTAACCTAAAATGCCTTCAGCATAAATTTCACTTCACCTAAATCCCATTTAACCTAAATCTCATTTAACCTAAATTCCACTTAACCTAAGTCCCATTTAACTTAAGTCTCATTTAACCTAAATTCCATTCAACCTAAAATGCATTTAGCCTAAATCTCACTTCACCTAAATCCCATTTAACCTAAATCTCATTTAACCTAAATTCCACTTAACCTAAATCCTATTAAACCTATAACGCATTTAGTCTAAATTCCATTTAACCTAAAATGCATTCAGCCTAAATCCCATTTAACCTAAATTCCGTTTAACCTAAATCTCATTTAACCTAAATTCCACTTAACCTAAATCCCATTTAACCTAAAATGCATTTAGTCTAAATTCCATTTAACCTAAAATGCCTTCAGCATAAATGTCACTTCACCTAAATCCCATTTAACCTAAATCTCATTTAATTTGAATCTAACTTCACCTAAATCCCATTTAACCTAAATCTCAATTAACCTAAATTCCAGTTAACCTAAATCCCATTTAACCTAAATTCCATTTAACCTAAATCCCATTTAACCTAAATTCCATTTAACCTAAAACGCATTTAGTCTAAATTCCATTTCACCTAAATTCCATTTAACCTAAATCCCATTTAACCTAAATCTCATTTAACCTAAATTCCACTTAACCTAAATCCCATTTAACCTAAATTCCATTTAACCTAAATCCCATTTAACCTAAATTCCATTTAACCTAAAATGCATTCAGCCTAAATCTCACTTCACCTAAATCCCATTTAACCTAAATCTCATTTAACCTAAATTCCACTTAACCTAAATCCTATTAAACCTATAACGCATTTAGTCTAAATTCCATTTAACCTAAAATGCATTCAGCCTAAATCCCATTTAACCTAAATTCCGTTTAACCTAAATCTCATTTAACCTAAATTCCACTTAACCTAAATCCCATTTAACCTAAAATGCATTTAGTCTAAATTCCATTAAATCTAAAATGCCTTCAGCATAAATTTCACTTCACCTAATCCCATTTAACCTAAATCTCATTTAACCTAAATTCCACTGAACCTAAATCCTATTAAACCTAAAACGCATTTAGTCTAAATTCCATTTAACCTAAAACGCATTCAGCCTAAATCCCATTTAACCTATGTTCCGTTTAACCTAAATCTCATTTAACCTAAATTCCACTGAACCTAAATCCTATTAAACCTAAAACGCATTTAGTCTAAATTCCATTTAACCTAAAACGCATTCAGCCTAAATCCCATTTAACCTATGTTCCGTTTAACCTAAATCTCATTTAACCTAAATCTCACTTCACCTAAATCCCATTTAACCTAAATCTCAATTAACCTAAATTCCAGTTAACCTAAATCCCATTTAACCTAAATTCCATTAAACCTAAATCCCATTTAACCTAAATTCCATTTAACCTAAACCGCATTTAGTCTAAATTCCATTTAACCTAAATTCCATTTAACCTAAAATGCCCTCAGCATAAATCTCACTTCACCTAAATCCCATTTAACCTAAATCTCATTTAACCTAAATTCCACTAAACCTAAATCTTATTTAACCTAAATTCCTTTAAACCTAAATCCCATTTAACCTAAATTCCATTTAACTTAAAACGCATTTAGTCTAAATTCCATTTAACCTAAATTCCATTCAACCTAAAATGCATTTAGCCTAAATCTCACTTCACCTAAATCCCATTTAACCTAAATCTCATTTAACCTAAATTCCACTTAACCTAAATCCCATTTAACCTAAATTCCATTTAACCTAAAACGCATTTAGTCTAAATTCCATTTAACCTAAATTCCATTTAACCTAAATCCCATTTAACCTTAATCTCATTTAACCTAAATTCCACTTAACCTAAATCCCATTTAACCTAAAATGCATTTAGTCTAAATTCCATTTAACCTAAAATGCATTCAGCCTAAATCCCATTTAACCTAAATTCCGTTTGACCTAAATCTCATTTAACCTAAATTCCACTTAACCTAAATCCCATTTAACCTAAAATGCATTTAGTCTAAATCCCATTTAACCTAAATCTCAATTAACCGAAATTCCAGTTAACCTAAATCCCATTTAACCTAAATTCCATTTAACCTAAATTCCATTTAACCTAAAACGCATTTAGTCTAAATTCCATTTAACCTAAATTCCATTTAACCTAAATCCCATTTAACCTAAATCTCATTTAACCTAAATTCCACTTAACCTAAATCCCATTTAACCTAAATTCCATTTAACCTAAATCCCATTTAACCTAAATTCCATTTAACCTAAAATGCATTCAGCCTAAATCTCACTTCACCTAAATCCCATTTAACCTAAATCTCATTTAACCTAAATTCCACTTAACCTAAATCCTATTAAACCTATAACGCATTTAGTCTAAATTCCATTTAACCTAAAATGCATTCAGCCTAAATCCCATTTAACCTAAATTCCGTTTAACCTAAATCTCATTTAACCTAAATTCCACTTAACCTAAATCCCATTTAACCTAAAATGCATTTAGTCTAAATTCCATTAAACGTAAAATGCCTTCAGCATATATTTCACTTCACCTAAATCCCATTTAACCTAAATCTCATTTAACCTAAATTCCACTGAACCTAAATCCTATTAAACCTAAAACGCATTTAGTCTAAATTCCATTTAACCTAAAATGCATTCAGCCTAAATCCCATTTAACCTATGTTCCGTTTAACCTAAATCTCATTTAACCTAAATTCCATTTAACCTAAATCCCATTTAACCTAAAATGCATTTAGTATAAATTCCATTTAACCTAAAATGCATTTAGTCTAAATTCCATTTAACCTAAAATGCCTTCAGCATAAATTTCACTTCACCTAAATCCCATTTAACCTAAATCTCATTTAACCTAAATTCCACTTAACCTAAGTCCCATTTAACTTAAGTCTCATTTAACCTAAATTCCATTCAACCTAAAATGCATTTAGCCTAAATCTCACTTCACCTAAATCCCATTTAACCTAAATCTCATTTAACCTAAATTCCACTTAACCTAAATCCTATTAAACCTATAACGCATTTAGTCTAAATTCCATTTAACCTAAAATGCATTCAGCCTAAATCCCATTTAACCTAAATTCCGTTTAACCTAAATCTCATTTAACCTAAATTCCACTTAACCTAAATCCCATTTAACCTAAAATGCATTTAGTCTAAATTCCATTTAACCTAAAATGCCTTCAGCATAAATGTCACTTCACCTAAATCCCATTTAACCTAAATCTCATTTAATTTGAATCTAACTTCACCTAAATCCCATTTAACCTAAATCTCAATTAACCTAAATTCCAGTTAACCTAAATCCCATTTAACCTAAATTCCATTTAACCTAAATCCCATTTAACCTAAATTCCATTTAACCTAAAACGCATTTAGTCTAAATTCCATTTCACCTAAATTCCATTTAACCTAAATCCCATTTAACCTAAATCTCATTTAACCTAAATTCCACTTAACCTAAATCCCATTTAACCTAAATTCCATTTAACCTAAATCCCATTTAACCTAAATTCCATTTAACCTAAAATGCATTCAGCCTAAATCTCACTTCACCTAAATCCCATTTAACCTAAATCTCATTTAACCTAAATTCCACTTAACCTAAATCCTATTAAACCTATAACGCATTTAGTCTAAATTCCATTTAACCTAAAATGCATTCAGCCTAAATCCCATTTAACCTAAATTCCGTTTAACCTAAATCTCATTTAACCTAAATTCCACTTAACCTAAATCCCATTTAACCTAAAATGCATTTAGTCTAAATTCCATTAAATCTAAAATGCCTTCAGCATAAATTTCACTTCACCTAATCCCATTTAACCTAAATCTCATTTAACCTAAATTCCACTGAACCTAAATCCTATTAAACCTAAAACGCATTTAGTCTAAATTCCATTTAACCTAAAACGCATTCAGCCTAAATCCCATTTAACCTATGTTCCGTTTAACCTAAATCTCATTTAACCTAAATTCCACTGAACCTAAATCCTATTAAACCTAAAACGCATTTAGTCTAAATTCCATTTAACCTAAAACGCATTCAGCCTAAATCCCATTTAACCTATGTTCCGTTTAACCTAAATCTCATTTAACCTAAATTCCACTTAACCTAAATCCCATTTAACCTAAAATGCATTTAGTATAAATTCCATTTAACCTAAAATGCATTTAGTCTAAATTCCATTTAACCTAAAATGCCTTCAGCATAAATTTCACTTCACCTAAATCCCATTTAACCTAAATCTCATTTAACCTAAATTCCACTTAACCTAAGTCCCATTTAACTTAAGTCTCATTTAACCTAAATTTCACTTAACCTAAATCCCATTTAACCTAAAACGTATTTAGTCGCACTTGAGTTTATTCAAAAGTAAAAAGTCGAATTAATTTTTCTCTTCGGTCAAATTAATGTACTTGATAAACTGTAACTTCACACATAATTTTATTATTATTGATTAATTATTCTGGACTATAAATTCAAAAAACCAATTTTGGTACTCAAAAGTAAATTTTAACACCTTCATTTTTTTGTTATATCTTTTTACAAAATGCAATCAGAAAAACATCAAAATTATGGTTTTGTGTTCTGAACAGTTGCTTTTAAGAAACAATTTAAAATTTTTGATTTATATTTACAGTTTTCATAAAAACGAAGAAAATGTATAAATAGTCTCTCCGGGGCTACTTGGCGCAGTAGGGTCGGGGCTGGTTGGCGCGCTTGGAACGCTAGAAGTTTATAAGCTACATCTAGTGACTAATCAAAATTTATTAAATTTAATGTGGTAACACTTTTATTTTATTATCAGTACCAAGAATAACCCTTTAAGGGGGTCACCCCATGTGATAGGTTCGAAAAATCGAATTTTTTTTTCGTCATATATCGCACCTATAACATATGCAGAATATGTGGGTAAAGTAATTTAAACATATTCGTCGCTGTTAAAAATTTTTTACAGTGAGAAGGCAAGATGTTCGAGCTCGCGGTCAAGCTTTCAACGAAGTGTGTCACTAAACCTTTTGTGTCGCTTCTGTTTTTTATCCGCGATTTTTATTATTACATACACATATATATAAGTAAAAAATAAATACATTTAGAAAAACTTTAGTTTCCTAAACTATATTTTCGAATAAAACGGCTGTTTAAGTAATAGTTTGGAATTCATGGCTTTATTCGTACTTGAACTTTGAAACGCGTTTTTCTCGAAACCACGTTTTTCGAACTGGCGACCGTAATTTCTCAAAAACGACTTAACCGATTTCGTTCAAATTTAGAGAGTATATTTAGCTCATGTGTGGCTATCGCCCGAACCAGGATAATTGAAAAGGGTCAAGTCGTTTTTTTTATATACAAGAAAATAGACGCAAAAAATCGCGTTTTTTAAAAAAAAAATTCAAACCCGCGTAAAAAATTCCATTTTTAATATTTTCAAAATATCCTGGTTCCGGTGATAGCCACATAACCACAGATTAAAATGCTATTTCATTTTTTGATTTCTGTTCAGCTAATCATTTGGAATCGTGGTCGCCGATGGACCACTTTTTTATCACCAAAGCCACTTTACAGTGTTATAAGTCGTAAATTGTGACGATTAATAGATTTTATCAAAATAAATACTAAAATCCATTAACATCAAATAATTTAACCCAGCGATTCCCAAACTTTTTTTTGCTTTTTCAGGTCCGCGGCAGGGTGAGCTTGTAAAATTTTTTCTCAATACTGAGCTTTACAGGAGGTCTCTATTTCCTTGATTTCCGGAACGAAATAACTTTTAAAAACTGCCTATTATTAAATTCTTCACGCTTATTATGACCCTTTCACTGTTATAGATTGAAATTTATTTTATAAAACTGAATAATTATTTCGTTAATATTAACCAATTTTTATCAACTTTTTTTTATTTTTCTTCATTTTTTATAACCTAATTAACTGTTTTATAAATTTTTGAAATAAAATATTTATTATTAATTTATATTTTTCGTTTTTCGAAAATTAAATATAACAATGAAAAGGGATTCCCAGGTCAACTTTTTTTTGCTTCCCTGTGTCACATGTGGTCTCCTAAGGGAGAGCAGGCTAGCTGCCGCGGCAAGAAATCCGAGACCTGCCGCGGCAAGTAGTTTGGGAATCACTGATTTAACCGACTCTATTAATGACCCCACGACCCAAGGGGAATTCCGCTGTAGCACGAGGCCATCAAGAAATTGGAAACGAATCTACACCCCGAATTATTCCCGACACTTACCAGAATCGTCGGCCTTGGTTGATCTTTGCGACCTGGACCCACTGATCCTGGGACAGGGGAAGCAAGGGTTAATAACCCTAATAAAATCACTCACTTGATAGAATGTATCTTTATTCACACGTGGGAAGGCTGGCGGTACACAAAAAGTTCTGAGGGGTTCACGGAACAATTCCGTTGATTCAAAATCCACTAATTATTCACAATACACTTTCTCTAAAATGTAATTTCACTTAACCAAACAAAATACTTATCAAAATACGCGACAGGGAAAAACACCTGTTTCTCGCAAAAGATTCCGTCGGACAACAAACGTGACAAGGCGTCGATCCGGCGAGTAATCTCAAAGGGTGGGGGTCTCCGCCCCTTCCGCATCTTCCTTCTCCGTCTCCTCGTTGATTCGCCCTATACGCTCTTCGTCACTCTAGTAGAATCACCTGTAACAAGCGAAAAAGAGGTCGCCACGGTAAAGCGAGGGAAAATGCGGAAAATAGCGCGAAAAGCATTTTCGCCAATCTCTATCGCTCAAACACCCCACGTGAGACAAAAAGGGCTATCTGAGGGGACTGCGGCGAAGCGGAAACAGAGCGCCGTCAGGGCCGTAAATGAAAAGCAACCCGGCAGCTTCAGTTCCAATAACAATCAAATAAAATCTTAATCTTCCAACATTTTAAGTAATACTTCTAATAAGTGACGAGACACTTCGTCACAATCCCCTCCCCTAGGCCAATACTAAATCTCTAGTATTGCAAAAAAAAAAAAAACATAATAAGAAGTACAGAAACAACGAAAAAAACCAAAAAAAAATTATGCAAATACAACAACGGACTACTCACCCCACCTCACTCCTGATTCACCCCTCAAAATTCTCTCTACTTAACGAGGCCAGCCGTGCTCCTGATTCCAACGATCCTCCAGTAACTGGGCCACTGCATCCTCCCTAATATGCTGCGGGTAATCCCTGAACACATAATTTAACCGCTCAATCTCTCTGATCAAGCTCGGTTGCTGATACTCCTCTTCGCGGGAAGGCTCCTGTGGGGGGTCTCTCTCATGGATTAACGCAACCGCTCCCTCCTCCTCCGGAATCAAAACGGCGGCCTGCTCCTTTTCAATGGGGTTATCTAAACCCTCCACCTTTGGTCCTTCAACCTCAACTATTCTCTCTCCCCCCCTTACTTCCACTGAACTCCCCTCAAGACATCGCTCTCTAACATCCCCCCGGACACTTCGCACGTCATCATCCACTCCTTCTTGCGAAGAATTAGACCGTTGACCCCGACGTAGGACATCCCGTTCATATTGGTACCTCATGTAGGCAATTTCACATCGGGGACAACGGTTTACTCGAACTCCTCGTCGTCCACAATTGACACACAGGTCACCCCTTTGAGGACGTAGGCACCGGAACCTAAGGTGACCCCGCCCCCAGCAATTGAACCATACCCCTGGGGGTGGATCAATAGCAGCAATAGTGGGAATCGGCGTTAGATTTCCAAATAAGGCCCCCTTCGTTTTAATAGGCAAGGGGGGTCTAGAAGGCCTAGGAGTTGCTCCTCTTGCAGATCGGATTTCCCCTTCCCCCACACGTTGCTCAGGCGGTCCAGGAGGCGTTACAGACCTAGGAGGAGGAGAGACGTCTCGCGGACTCACAAAATCCTCCTTCTTCAGCACTTCTCTAAAAATTTTCCGGACCTCTTCAACCTGCTGTGCCTTTAACTTTTGCAATGCTGCTACACCATCAGTTCTCGGACCGCCTGCAGACATTCCTCTTCTAATTCATCCACCGGAAGATCTGCCGACGGTGCCCTGGATACCGTAGTATTGGAGTCCGATTCCCACATTGAAACCCCCATACTGGGAAGTTCCCTTTCTTGGTCCTCTTCACTCCATTCCAAGTTTAGCTCCTCCTCCGATACTTCCTCTAACTCAATTTCCTTATCCCCCTCTCTTATCCCTCCAGTCGCTTCTCCAACTTCACTCCCCTCCTGATCTTTAGACTGATTGTGGTTCTCATCCAGTCTCAAACTTTCCCCCCGAACCTCCGGGCTAACTACCTCTTGCCCAGACAAAGGCCCTTCGTCCAATTCCAAATCCAACAGCTGATTGTCCAATGGTTGAGGAAGACCTGGAAGGAACCGACCTCGGCCGATTCCACGAGACCGCTGCAACCTCATACTGGGCAGATAAGAAGCCCTGGTTCTAGGAGGTGACATCTCAACAAAGATCTAAAATAAAAAAATAAAAAAACACTCATTAATCACAAAATCTGTTTTCTAGGCGGAATGAAACGTTTAAGATCGGACACATGCACTTTGGTAACGCGACGATTCTCATTTGTTTTTAACACATATACCGAATCCGACAATTTCTCTATAATTTCAAATGGCCCCTCATACTTCGGTGCTAATTACGCCGAAAAGTTTTTCGCCGCGTTTGACAACTTGTGTGTCCTCCACAATACTAGATCCCCCACGTGAAATTCCGCCACTCTCTTGTTCCGATTATAGTATGCCGTTTGTTTCTCTCTCTCTTTACCTATGAATCTCGCGACCAAGTCTCTCAACGCATCTAATCTCTTTAATCGATCGTTCCACACTTCCGGATCAATTCTCTCGACAATTTTTCTCCCCTCTACCTCTCTACGCAGACTTTTGACCGGTTTAGGGTTCCGCCCGTAATTAAGGAATGCAGGCGAGAACTTTGTTGTCGACTGGACAGCAGTGTTCATGGCATGACAAAACTCATGAACATGCTTGTCCCACTCTCGATGATCCTCCCCTATAAACGTCGCGACCATAGTCTTGAACACTCGGTTACTTCTCTCGACACGATTTGCCTGCGGATGGTAAGGCGGCGTGGTGAGATGCTGAACACCATAATCATCCAGGACTGACTTTAGGAATTTATTATCAAATTCCTTTCCATTGTCCGTCAACAAAAATTCTGGAGTCTCCCACCTGAACAAAATTAACTCCTTAAACGCCCGTACAATTGACTTGCCATCTGCCGACCTTAAAGGCTTGACCTCTACCCAACGAGAAAATAAATCTTGAAACACTACTAGATAGCGGCACCGACTCTTGCTTGGAGGGAATTCTATGCAGTCAGCTGCCACTACCACCCAAGGTCTCTCAACTATCCTCTGTCCCATAAGGCCTTGAGGACCTTCCTGTGAGACCTTATGGTACTGACATTGAGGACACGCTCGCACAAATTGTTGAACATCGTGCCACACACCCTGCCAATAATATTCTCTCGCTACTCGGTCATAGGTCTTCTCAATTCCTAAATGTCCTGCCGAGAACTCTGAGTGCGCACTCTTTAGCACTCTTTCACGAAACTCTAAAGGCACGACCAACTTCCACCCCTCTTCGTCCCCTGTGTACGGCAATAATAATGGATCATCCCTGAACCGATACAAATTCCCCTCTAAAAATTTCCAACCTGGGAATCGGTTCGGAAATTTCACCACTAAATCGAATCTTTTTAGGTACCACGGATCTGAAATTGTTTCAAGCGACGCCACCTCTTCAAACTCATCCTCGTACATCCTAGATAAGGCATCCGGAACATGATGGTGAATTCTCCTTCGGTGAACTATCTCAAAATCCCACTGCTGCATCTCGAGGGCCCAACGCGCCAATCTACCTGTCGGTTCTTTTAAATTTCGCAACCATTTTAAAGCACTGTGGTCTGTAATGGCCGTGAATTTGTACCCCTCGATATATGGTCTTAGTTTCTTGATTGACCACAACAACGCCAAACATTCTTTCTCTGTCACACTATAATTTCTCTCGTGCACGGAAAGAGTTTTACTCACGAACACTATGGGATGTTTACCGTCCTCCCCCTCTTGAGTCAACACTGCACCGATCGCATAACCACTTGCGTCGCATTGAATCGTAAATGGCTTCGTAAAGTCTGGCCTTGCCAAGACCGGTGCCGAAGTCAATTTATTTTTCAATGCTTGAATCGCCTCTTGTTGCTCTTCTCCCCACTCCCAAGCTCGACCTTTTTGCAATAACCTCAAAAGTGGTATCTTTAATTAGCTATCATGTTCTATGAAACGCGCATACCACCCCACCATACCTAAAAATCGACGGAGCTGTTTTATATTGGTTGGTGCCGGATAATCAACCACTGGTGCGATTTTCTCTGGGTCCGGTCTCAACCCTTTACTGTCGAGTACATAACCTAAATATGAAACTCTCGAACACCCAAATTCGGACTTTTCCGGATTTACCACCAACCCAGCCTCCGCCAATTTTCTCAAAACAATCTCTAACTATTCAAGATGCTTCTTATAATCATCAGTAACGATGATTATGTCATCTAGATACCCAAACACGTAAGGCTCGAACTCAAGTCCAAATAACGAATCAATTAATCGCTGGAATGTCATCGGGGCATTTGTGAGTCCAAATGGCATTCTTTTAAACTGCCACAAACCAGAACCAGGAATAGCAAACGCTGTATATTTTCGGCTCTAAGGGGACATCGGCACTTGATGATTACCCTTTCCTGAGGCATTGTCTGGATCTGCCGCTATGCCTCCGCAATCTGCGGAATTTCTAAAATTCTCCAGATCTGGTCGCAGTATCTCTCCATCATTATTGATTTTCTCACTTAAATCAATAAATGCAAAGAGAGAGAAAACAATAAAAAAAATAATTTTAACTTAACCCCGAGCTATTTTAACAAAAACTCACTAGAAAAATTTTAAATTAACGCACAATCCAACTTGACTTGACTCGTGTTTTCACCACGTATTCTCAGCGCCCCAAGAAGAACAAGAGAGAGAAACGAAATTTCCCCCACTAACAAGACCAACTTCGACCCTTACGGTCGTTTCAAAATTCCCCGTTACTCCTCTTCTCTCCCTTACCAGAACAATAATTATAAAATATTGCAACACAACGAATACAATAATAATTAACAAAACAACAAATACGCTGAAAAGAGAGAAAAAAAAAAAATTTTGTGAAATTGTTAATTTCACTACTGAAATTTTCTTCCGCTAGGTGAATCTAAAAAAAAACTGAGAGAAAAAAAAAATTGGTTTGGAAAAAAAAAATTCGGTTGTGTGGCTTTCCGAAATTTGTTCAGAAAATTCTAACACTTCGGGGCAAAATCTCCGCCGAGTGGCTTTCCTGAATTTATTTTTCAGGACAATAACACATTTTATATTTAAAGGGATTTTCCGTAGAGTGGCTTTCCTGAATGTAGGAAATTAACTTCTCGCCTTAAAACCCGTAATACCGATACGCCAATTTTAACGTTTCGGTACTTGCATACACAAACAAAAAAAAAGAAAACTTAATCGTTTTTAAATAAATAAAAAAAAATAATCCTACTCCTGAATCATGCAAAAAAAAAACGTCGGTTTCTTAACCGCGTGGTTCAAACCGCACTTCCGGTTTCACCACGTGGTGAAAATCAGTCCGTTAACGCTGGCTTCTAAAGAATTTCCTACCAAATCTCGTTTCTCCCCATCGGAGCCTAACCCAGACAATACATTTTTTTAATAAAAATTAAAGGAACCACCAACAAAAGGAAATCAATCGATTTTTTTTCCCCCCCTAATTTTGCCGCTACTCGCATGTATTAACTTATACACTCATCGCACCGCACTTTTCACTTCAAATTTCCCGTTAATTCGCGACCACGTTTTTCCTCCACTATTAAAATTCCATGAGAAATTCAACAATTATCCTCTTTATTCTATTTCTCGCATTTGGCGCCGTTATTTTCCAAAGTTATTTCTCCCTCTTAAATTTATTAATCATTCTCCCGATTCTTCTCTGATTCTTATTTTAAATTCCCGTCCGGTACCCGCACTTCCGGTTTCACCACGTGCTTACTTTCGCGACCATGTTTTCAATCCATTTACTTTCTTTTCATTTTTCTCTTGTTTAACTATTTCCCTCTATTCACTCCTTTAAACAATAATTATCTTAAGTTCCCCCCTCAGAAATTTCCCAACCGTTAATTAAATTAATATTCTTTCGATATCACATTCTCGCACCTGATTTCTCTCCCCCCTTCACTACCCCTCCTCGAAAGTTTCAGACTCAATTCCTCGCTTCCAACTTCTCAATTTTCAGCTGAATTCCCCACAAGGGATGCCAATTGTGACGATTAATAGATTTTATCAAAATAAATATTAAAATCCATCAACATCAAATAATTTAACCGACTCTATTAATGACCCCACGACCAAAGGGGAATTCCGCTGTAGCACGAGGCCATCAAGAAATTGGAAACGAATTAACACCCCGAATTATTTCCGACACTTACCAGAATCGTCGGCCTTGGTTGATCTTTGCGACCTGGAACCACTGATCCTGGGACAGGGGAAGCAAGGGTTAATAACCCTATAAAATCACTCACTTGATAGAATGTATCTTTATTCACACGTGGGAAGGATGGCGGTACACAAAAAGTTCTGAGGCGTTCACGGAACAATTCCGTTGATTCAAAATCCACTAATTATTCACAATACACTTTCTTTAAAATGTAATTTCACTTAACCAAACAAAATACTTATCAAAATACGCGACAGGGAAAAACACCTGTTTCTCGCAAAAGATTCCGTCGGACAACGAACGTGACGAGGCGTCGATCCGGCGAGTAATCTCAAAGGGTGGGGGTCTCCGCCCCTTCCGCATCTTCCTTCTCCGTCTCCTTGTTGATTCGCCCTATACGCTCTTCGTCACTCTAGTAGAATCACCTGTAACAAGCGAAAAAGAGGTCGCCACGGTAAAGCGAGGGAAAATGCGGAAAATAGCGCGAAAAGCATTTTCGCCAATCTCTATCGCTCAAACACCCCACGTGAGACAAAAAGGGCTATCTGAGGGGACTGCGACGAAGCGGAAACAGAGCGCCATCAGGGCCATAAATTAAAAGCAACCCGGCAGCTTCAGTTCCAATAACAATCAAATAAATTCTTAATCTTCCAACATTTTAAGTAATACTGCCAATAAGTGACGAAACACTTCGTCACAAAATATTGAAATATTTTTAATTGAAAAAATTTGTATTTGTAGTTAAAATATAACTAAATATATGGAAAAAAGTCCGATGTTCTAAGTTTTTATTGTTCTGAAAAAAAAATTTAAGAAAAAACGCTTTAAAAACGGCCCGTCACATGGGGTGACCCCCTTAAGATAAAAAGTGCTTAATATATATTATTATTATTATTATTATAATCTCATAATTTTACGTTTCCAGATATTTGTAGTTTTTAGGTTCGTGAACTTCACTTTTTGAACAAGATGAACCTTCCATTTTGAATTAATTCACATTTTTTCAAGATAATATTTCCTTAGAAGACTTATTTTAACAATGAAACATATTGCTTGATTATTAATCACACATTTTAATTCATGCGCCAAGTAACCCCGGGTAGTGCGCCAGACAGCCCCGGGCCGGGGCTGTTTGCCGCGCTTTGGTTTTCTCCAAAAAGTCTGTTCTAAAAAAAAAAGTACAACTTTTTTTGGAACTTTTATTTTTTGAAATCAAAGCTAAGATGTTAAGCAAAGTTTCTGTACAATATAGTTTACATGTACACAAAATTGGCAGAACCAATCAACAAAGAGTGAAAAGTGCGCCAAGTAGCCCCGGTCTCCCCTACGGACAGACCTGTACAAAGCTTGGGAATTTCAGATTTGTACAGAATACCTTGTACAAATCGCGATATGTTCAAAATCGCTGTTCACATGGCGCTCTGTACAATTTTGGTCCTGGTACGTAATACATGTATACATATATACATACACACGCACGTGTGTGAGTGAGTGTGGTGGGGGGGGGGGGGGGTATGTGTGTTTGTGTTAGCAGAGTAAGACTGTCCAATATGTCGAAAAGTTAATTCTATGTTGCGCTGATGCAGTTAAACACGAATATCTCTCGAACCCGATCAGCTAGGATTTTGTTCTAAACAGATTTTAACACTCTAAACGAACACAATTCAAACCCAACTTACAGATTTTACATTCATTTTTGTCAAACCTAAAATCTTCAGGAACCTGGTGTGGCCAACCTCCTATGATTGTTTTCTCAGATAAAAGAATACCTTCTTTGTTTGCTAATTCGATACCAAAGAATTGGGCTATTGGTTGATCAGATTCCGGATGGATGCAATCAAGCACATTTTATGAATACGTTGCTAATATTCTTTACCCGTGGCTTGTGAAGGCTTGTCCTTGATTTTCAGTTTATTTTTTTTTAAAAACTTATTTTTGGCAACAAATATGTTGTCTCAGGATGACCCAGCGGGGGTCATTTGTATGTGGGGGGGGGCTACTTTCACCCAAGTGAAAATTCAAATCAAAAAATTTAAAACTTATTTTTGTCAACAAATATCCCGTTTTAGAATGATCCGCTGGGGGTCATTTTTATGCGGGGGGTGACTTGCACCCACGTGGAAATTAAAATCAAAAAATTGAAAACTTATTTTTGGCAATCGGGGGAAGGGGCAGCGGGAACATTTCTATGTGGGGGTAGGTCATACTGGACGCTATATTTGCTGGCAAAATAGGTTTTTAATTTTTTGATTTTAATTTTCACGTGGGTGCAAGTCACCCCCCGCATAAAAATGACCCCCAGCGGATCATCCTAAAACGGGATATTTGTTGACAAAAATAATTTTTTAATTTTTTTATTTTAATTTTCACGTGGGTGCACGTCCCTCTACCCACATAAAAATGACCCCCGGTTGGTCATCCTGAGACGACATATTTGTTGTCAAAAATAAGTTTTTAATTTTTTGATTTTAATTTTCACGTGGGTGCAAGTCACCCCCCGCATAAAAATGACCCCCAGCGGATCATCCTGAAACGGGACATTTGTTGACAAAAATAAGTTTTCAATTTTTTGATTTTAATTTTCACGTGGGTGCTAGTAGCCCCCCCCCTCACATACAAATGACCCCGCTGAGTCCTCATGAGACGATATATTTGTTACAAAAATTTTTAAAGAAAATAAACCAAAAATGAAAGATAATAACTGAATAAACGTATGACGCCATTCGCGAAAATTATTGAAAATCGTCAATATTTAACTTGCTAAAAAACAATGAAAACCTCAAAAAATTAAATTTTTAGTATTATATTCGTGATCACCGAATTCTAAAATATAAGAATACTATGTTTACATACATAAAAAATCACAGCAGATATTATTAATCAAGAAATAGTCATGACGCCATTTTGAAGCATTTTGACCGCTCTGGGACTTTTCACGCATGACGCCAATCTTGGCGTCATACCGCCGAAGTGGTTAATTTTTTAAACTTTTGAAATTCTATTATAACCCCAAAATAGTGACGATTTCATAATACAAACAATGATCATAATAATTACAAAGGCAAACTGACATTTCACAAAAACATTTGAAAATCGTACTTGCGTTTTCGTTTTTGTTTTCGGTTTCGTTTTCAAAATTACGTGATAGGACCACTGATTATAGTTATAACGCATGGCGTAAAAGCAGTGTAAAACTAAATTGTTTGTAAAAGCTGAAATAATTAAGGGATTGAAAAAATTATTTTTGGTAAAACTTTCTAAAATCCTATTGAATAACTTGTATGATTTAAGTTTTCAAAATTCAATGCTTCATCACTATGACTTTTTGCTCAAAGTTAGTAAAGCACAGGTAACGACAGCGATTACTTTATTGTTAATAATCATCAACAAATTAAACATTTTTTAGCATTTCAACAAACTTCGTAGAATCTGCATTGTTTTTTGAGTACATAAGTGGACCTTAACCTTCTTTCATTCATTGGTCTCTCAGATATCAAGAGTTGATTACTAAAATTTAAATATTTTTAACTCAAGAGTTATATTTAATTTCTATCTTTTATCCTAATAAATAAAAGTTAAACAAAAAAGTGTATTAAAAAAGTTGTGCGCATTCAAATGCTCTATCGTTTACAATTTTTCATTTTTCATTTTCTCGAATTGTTTTTTCCAGATAATTTTTCCATTATCTTATCTCACGGAAAAAGAGACAAACAAGGCCTTCGAGCGTAAATCAAGTTCTTCTTCTCGAACGTTCAATTGCTTGCCGCAAGAGTTAGAGAGGTTATTGTTTTGACAACTTGGAACATGCATATGAAATTTTTGAAATAATTTTTTAAAGGGGTGGTTCCCGGTCAAATTTATGCAAAAATCGATAGTTTTTTGTTTACTGAATTGTATTCCTATGTTGTCCATAATACGTGGGAAAAAAAATATTTCCTTACGTGCTGTGGTTCTCGAGATATACGGGTTCGGGTGAAACAACCCTTCGCCTCACGGCGGTAAGCAATGGAATAGTTGAGTTCAAATTAAACTACAATTGCGGATCCGAATTTTTTCAGACAAACATGCTTTTTGAATTAAAAAAAAGAAACAGAAGAAGGGACTTTTTAGAGTGCTAGCTGGACTAGCTGATTATAGATGTAAGTTATCAAAAACAAACGTTGAAACCAATTTTTTACTACATAAAATTTTAAACGATGTCTCGAAATAACTAGCTAATTTAATTTGAAACACCCTGTAATAGAGTATTATTAGTTAATGAACATTTAAATTATATTAAATTTATTAGTATCCAATAAGTGGCTCAAATTACTTTATTACTTAACCTCGAACAAACGACACACGACAACGACACAATCAAATCTCACAAAACAAACCTCAGGGAAGATTCAGCGAGAATTTCACCCTCGATAGCCACGAAGATATATAATCGACGAACGACTCATCAAATACTGGACACGAAAACCAGACT
This sequence comes from Ganaspis brasiliensis, assembly GCA_037103525.1. Taxonomy (NCBI): domain Eukaryota; kingdom Metazoa; phylum Arthropoda; class Insecta; order Hymenoptera; family Figitidae; genus Ganaspis; species Ganaspis brasiliensis. The sequence goes on from JAZKLR010000438.1 coordinate 84,080, forward strand.
CAAGACTCACCAACAACGACTTAATGGAAACCTTCAAAGACTTCCTCTTTACAGCACTCTGGAATTTTCAAAAAGTCGGGCTCAAACTGCTCTCCGTCGAGGAAAAAAGGAAATTTTCTCTGTACCACCAATAAATAAACACACACAATTTCAATAAATTTCAGTATTTAATAATAATCACAATCCTTCACACAGGACCTAAACTTATCAGTTTATTTGCACAATATCTCAAACCTAATTAAATTAACAAATCTAAAACTCCGACAACTTTACAGCACGTGTAGTTTGCAAAACCGCCCGATTATATAGGTCTTCAAAAACACGACAATATTCGACAATAGCTCAATTCAGAGTGATTAGCACGTGTCGCTGCTCCTGAGGTCCCGCTGGTCCGTTGCCCGCCGAAAAGTTCTGTCTCTTCTTCGACTTTCTATTCATCCTTTGCCTTCTTATCAGTCCTTAGTCTACGATTAACTATCACGCTGACCGTGAATTTAAACCTGTAACGCGAAAACTGACGACTGGCGCAGATGGAAAAGGGGAGAGGTAACTGCCGAACTAAGAAAATCAACGACCATGAAATCCTACCAAAATTTACAAGGAAAATTACTTATTAGCGGAAAGACGTCAGTCAGGCTCGGCTCATGAAAAGTCGAACCCTGGCACAGATGTTTAATTAATCAATTTTCCCTTATTTAAACTTATCTTAAAATAATACTAAGAATACTCAAATTTTTAAGTAACGAAACACTTCCTTACAGCCCTAATGGAGAGTTTTTTTAAAAAATTTTTGTTCACTTGGCGAGGCTTTACAAGATACAGCGAACATTAGTTATCGCGCCGGGAACGGCTTCGTATTTTGGTGGAGAGCCAAAGCCGGCATTCGAAATTGCATTTTTTTTAATTCAGGATATTACTTTTTTGTAAACAAATGAAACCTTCAAAATTCTTTTTCCAAAAACAATTTACTTTTTCTAAAAAAAATTCCTGAAGTCGAGGCATTTTTAGGTCTTTGAACGGGAACCTCCACTTTAAAACATTTAACTCTTTAATATTTAAGCAAATTAAATTCATTATCACATTATCAGAAACCTTCTGATTTTTTCTCAAAATTTTTAAACTTTTAGTGTGGACCATGTCTATGTGGTGTCTCTATTAAAAAAAAGAGGTCACAAATGCGACCTCAAATGTGATCACAAATTTGCGCACATATGAGACCTGAAATGTGACCTTTCAAGTGGTAGCAAATTTGGAACATCATTTGGTGCCTCATTTGGTGGCCCATTTTTGCCCTCTTTTGTTCCCACATTTAAAAAAATATAAAATAAAAAACATATTGTTAATGTTGATTTACATTATCTTATTAACAAGTAGTTGCCCTCATAAATTTTGGGAAACTTAGCATTACGAAAAAAATTTTGAAATTAAATTTAGGGGTATGGGAATTTAAACACGGGTACGATGCACGCAACCAAAGAAACCCTCAAGCCTAATCAACTGAGCGTTCTCGACTGACTGACAAAAAAAATCTTTCTCTTACGCTACAAGAGCAGCTAGGTACCTAAAGAAGTACTTGTAGGGACTTGTACCTTATTAAGGGAAAGATTTTTTTTGTAAGTCAGTTGAGATAGCTCAGTTGGTTAGTCTTCAGGGTTTTTTTTAGATCAATTGAATTCAATTTAATCATGTTTTTATGCTAAAAAATGTGGAACTAATTTAATTCCGTTTAGAACGTAAAAATTTACAACAGTTTAATTCCTTTTAATCAAACGGAATTAAAACGGCTTAAAATATTTGGAAATTTGATCCGTTTTAATATCGCTTTCTATTCAAAGCAATGTCGTTTTTGGTCTTTTTCTTAACCCTTTTAATTCATTTTAATCAACCTCCTCTTGCCTGGACTTTACCTATAATTTTTCTCTTTATTACAGTATATCTTATGAAGCGGAAATTTGTATGTTCTGGGGATGTCCCAGGGATAGCCAGAATATCCTAGGAATACCAATTTATTGTAAGGAAACGTAGGTCGGTCATCCTTAAAATATAGATCAAAAGCAAGCTTTACAGATAAAAGGTATCACAGTCTTGAAAGGTAATATTTTCAAACAGGTTCGCTTGAAGAGATTCACTTATGGTTCAATATTTACAGATGATTGGTGCAAATTTCTAAATGAATTATCCACGACTGGAGTACGGTCACAGCTCTGCTGCATGCATGCATGCGGGAGGACGGCGTCACAGAATGCGGTTGAAGGGGTACTCAGTCTCCCTCTCCTTGCTCTCTCAGAGTGTCTGCACTCGAGCTGAGTCCGTGGTTCGGTCTCAGAGAACGGCTGAAGGAGTAATTGTTCCTTCTCTCTTTGCCCATTCAGCCATTTCTTGTCTCTTTCTACCTCTCTTCTTTTGACACTGTGTACCTTTATTATCTCTGGACTAGTCCAACTCTCATTAAATTTTTTCAAATATGATTTTTCCTTCACACCTTCACAATTTATTTTTAAAGCAAACATTATAATATTAGTTGTTTCATCATTTACAAGTAGGAAGTTTTCTTGTTTATTTGTTTCAATTTTAATACTATTTATCACATCGTGAACATCAATTTTAGTTTTACCACTTGTCGTCTACTGCTCTACGGTTTAAAGAATTACTACTTTCCAGTAGTGCCCCATGATTATGATCAATATTTTGTCAACTATTCTCTATTAACATTACCTTTAATAAAAGAAATTAAAAATAAAAGAAAATAAAAGAAAGAATAAATTCAATTAAAATAAAATAAACAATTTTTTATCCAGAAAATTCCTGATGAATTTGTATTTATATTTTAATAAAAGATTTACAAGATTTTTTTGTACAAATCTACCGTTGACCATTATTTTCTAAAAAATTTTAAAAGCAAAATTTATAATTATCTTGCATTATTAAATCTGTTTGTTTTTCACTTAACATCTCGTCCATTTTTAAAGAAATTGATTTAATTAATTTTTGTTTATTACTTTTAAGTGCTTCTATTTTTAACGCATGATCATGATCTATTTTTTTCAATTATTTCTTTATTATCGTTAAAATTAATAAAAGACTTATATGATTTATTAGTACAAACGCACCTTTCAATAATATTTTCCACAAATGTTTTAAATTCAAAATTAAAACTCTATAATTATAAAATCCTTTCCATTTTCACTTTAAATATTTTCCATTTTAAAACGGATTTTTAATGCAGAACGGATTCAGAAACCAAATATCACAATATGACTGGTGACAATGCAAATACTAACACTTTACTCTACACACAAAACAGAATCTTAAAAGCATAAGAACGCAAAGTAAATCACAATTACACTCTTTAAGTATCAAATGCAGTTTAAAAGATTTGCTAATTTTGACTATTATGTGACAAGTACCACGTACACGTAGAATGCGTTCTTCTTTTTCCTTGCCCTTGAGTTTCTTAATTAGGGAAAATTGGGGGCTGATAGACAGAGAGTGGCTGAGAAAGCAAGGAGAGGGGGACTGAGTACCCCTTCAACCGCATTTTGGGACCGAACCGCGAACCAAATCGAGTGCAGCGGCTAAAAGACTTACGGTGGCTGCGTGCATCTTCGATCAACTAATGAACATAGAGAAACTAATACAATTTTACTATGCTAGTAGTAAGGGGGACGTTAGGCCTGCCGGGGCGTGGATTCTAGATGTCTGGAGGGGCGTGGCTAGGAGAGAGAGGGGGGTGTCTGCTGGGAGGGTAGAAAAAGATGGAAGGGTGGGGAGAGGGGATATGTATTGTGAATGGGGATTAAATAGGGGCGTGGCTTATTTGGGTCCGGCCAATAGGATAGAAGTGAGTAATTTAGGGATGGGAAGTGAATGAATGAAAGAAAAAGAGTGGAAGTAAATACTTGGTGCCCGCGAATAGGAAGAGGGTAATAACAATAGAGTGGGGGTGGGTGTAGGGGTTGAGGCGGGTGAATTTTGGGTCCGACTAATAGAAAGAGAGTCATAACTATGAGAATGCGTGGAAGTAGTTCTTAAATAGAGAGAAAATACAAATGCTAGATGTACTAGGAAGAGGGTGAGGAGTAGGGGGTGAGTATGAGAGTAAATAATGTAATAAAACTAGAAAAGTCAGGAGAAAGAGTGAGAGGTTATTAATGGAAGTAGAGGATGGGAGATGAGATCCCAGACTAGACAGGTGGACGAGAATGCAAATTCTTGAAAAGGGAAGAAAGGAAAGTAGGTTTGAAAAGAGCCATTGTGGTTACAAAAGAAAAAGGACTACTGCAAGCCTGGGCAAAACGTGTTCCACGAGCAAGTCACTAAACTTTAACGTGATTTTAAAACTTACTTTTTTCATATTTAGTAAATTTTTTTATTTAAAATTATTCTTTGATAAAAATTTCAGAATTTATATTCAATAAATTATTCTAAATTTAATGTACGTAGATATTATAATTTTAAATTATGAAATCGTGAAATCCCTACCGGAATCTGTGGTATTAGTGGGGTATTAGTTAATACCCCTCTTAATACCATTTTAAAGTTGTGATCAAATAACTTAAAATTAGTTTTAAGGGCTTTTAAAAATAACATTTGAGGGCACTTTTTTCAAAAATTTTATTCACTCAAAAAATTTCAAAGTATTTAAATATCGATATATCGATAGTAAGTGCGTACTGCGCTTGCGTACCAGATTCAGAATTCATTACATATCGTGAACCAAGACAGACGTTTAGCTCAAGACTCTACAGCCAGTTCCCTCTCCTTATTATTACTTCCTGGTTATCACGTTGCCCAAATTTACCTCAAAAAGAATTCAGACAAAGCTTTGCAACTGATCGTAAACCGGGGTTTTTCGCAATGTTGTTCGCGTCTAATTTAATACCTTCTGCCTGTTCATAATGAGTCAAGTAAGAAAGCTCTGAAGCTGCATCAACACAGATTGATGGCCAACCATCTGCCTCTTGTTTTAGTTTTAAAAATTTATTAATATATGAAACAAAAAGACCGTCCTCATGACTAACTGGATCATACTGTGTTGTTTTATATTGCCAATTTTCGAAAATTTCGACAATATTATACCCAAGTTTCACAGCTTCTTTCAACTCATCTGAAACCCATGTATCCTCAATCACCCGCTGTGCTTCGTCATCATGAGGGCATTCACCTTGATCAAGAATATCACAGCAAGAGGAACAAAGAGGGAACATTAGTTTTCCATGCTGACGAACAAGCAGAAGAGGGTGATATAGATTTCGAGGTGACAAAACAGAGCAAAGTACTAAACTCTCGACATTGGTTAGATCGTAGCTGCCACCCGTAAATTGACTACATTCTTCTTTACCAATATAAAATTTAGAATGCACGACCGGAAATTTCCCGGTTTTACAAATGAATGAATACAATGAGCATACAGCTTTATATTCTATCATTTAATCGTTTTTAGTCTCATAAAACAGTTTCGTATTTACTGTACTACCACCATAAAAAGCGTTGCCAGGGTTTAATATTTTCATTGTATTCAAAAGTGGATTTTTTTAAAAAAAGTTTGTTAACTCTTCATTATTTTGTTTTATTGTATTAAATTCGCATTCCCAAATTTGAATAAAAGTATACCCGTATCCTCGAATTTTGTTAGACATTGCAAGTGTCCGAGATAGTCTCAAAAGAGTCGTGCAACTTTTGGTCCCTATTTGAGATGTGGGCACTAGCAATGCATTTTAAGACAAAAGTTTAAAGTAGGGGAGACCGGGGCCATTCGGCTCACTTTTGGTCAGAAAGGAAAAAAGTTAGGAAATTATTTTTTAAATCCAAACATGGATATATCATTTAGTAGCCTATCATTTGCACTTTCAAATTTGCAAGAACTTTTTGATTTATCTTTTATAGTTTTAGCTCTAGATAATTTTGAATGCAGATATACCAAATTCTCAAACTGCAAATTTGGCAGGTAAATCGGCTCACCCTGTGGGGCAATTCGGCGACTTTTATTTTTTACGAAAAATAAAAAAAATCAATAACCTTTATTTTGTAAATATGAAAAGTACCTATATTCTTATTATAATTATGCAGTGATGGATCAAGGTCAAAATTTTTGGGGGGGGGGGACTGGGGCCCCTAAAATTAAAGAAAATTCATTAGACCTTACTTTTTTTTATTTTTTTATAAAAAATAAAAAAGTTAGTACACTCATTATTGGTAATTATTAAAAGTAATCATATTCTTATCATAATTAAGCAGGGGCGGATCAAGACAAAGTATTTTTGGATAAGATGATTAACCGTCGCGTGAGCCCATTTACCCCACCCTGACTTTTGGCACTTTAAAACAAATACAAGTCACATTTGATACATATAAATAAAATAGCATAGGTGTATCGAAAGAGCACACCTGAGAGCATAAAAAAAACTTACCCAAAAAAATTAGGCTCGTAAATTAATGTACTAAAAACGTAAAAGTTTGTAAGTAAAAAGTGTACGCGCGACGCATAAAAACATAATACTCTACCGGCACGAGGCTGAATCAATAGAATTAAACTAAATTTCGTTTACCTAACTAAAATGTTGAGACCTATATTCTATAGCGACCTTTCCCTCCTAGATTCTAATTAAGGCGTGAAATCGCTAATGAGCCGAATGACCCGCCGGTTCGGATTGCCCCGCTCTCCCCTATATTTTGCAAGTAGTAGATATCAGCTTTCAAAAAAATGCTTGTTTGTGGTACTAAAGTTATGTATTTCTGGAAATTTCAAATTTAAATCGTAAAATTCGCAAACGTTTTATTATTTTTCGAGTTTTAAAACCAATTTAGTCAAGAAAATAAATTATTAACAGAAACATTAAATTTTTTCTAAATGATATAAACTATCTGTATTATGAACAAAATCTCTTAATGATTTATCTTTTTTATTAAATTTTTTTTTACAATATCACATGTGATATGAAAAATAATGTAATTTTTTTGCATTTTTATCTTTTATATTGCGTTACATTATATTTTATTGTAAAAAAACTTTAATAAAAAATATTGATTTTAAAGGGTCGCAGTCACAAAGCAAAAAAATCGATGATAGTAGATAGTCTAAGGGAGTTCTGGATAGTAGAAATCTGTTACCGACATTACCGACATATAGTCTAACGGAATTCTGGATAGTAGAAATTTGTTACCGACATTACCGACATATTTATAACAAACCATGAATCATGGAAATTTTTTAATAATGAGCAATGCATATTTTTTCACAGTTCCTGTTTTTGTTTTCGAGTTAAGGGTGCATTCTTTGTTGATTGCGCAATTAAAATTCTTAGTATTTTTCTGATTAAGGTTTAAGGAATTCTTTTGTTTTTTTTGGTACATGCTTTACATATTGCGCAATTCAAATTCTCACACTTTCTTTTGCTTCTAGTTTAAAGGAATTCTTTTCATCTTAGCGCCATGCAAAAAGTTTTATAAACAGTCCGTTCATGTTTTGCAAAAATTATCTGCTTATTGATACGGGGAATCATTATTTAGATAGAAGACAAAGGACAAAGGCAAATTTTCGAGGAGAGTTGTTGTCAAAAATGTTGTTATCTGAAATATGCGGATGCGATCTTTGCAATAACATTATAATTAGAATGTTGTTTATCAGATGATTTCATTATTTCAGACCGTGAGAAAAGAATGTCAATTAAACGATGTTTATTTAACACATTTTTTTGGAATTATTTCACACATTACCTAGAATTGTTTTTCAATTATTTCTTTGTTTATTAACTTATTTAACCTTGAAAAGTAGTATAAAAGGGAGGTATTTTTTAAAATTAATTATTAGTTGTGAGTAAACAAATTGCTTGATAAGGTGTTGCAGTGCGCGTATTAAACAAAAAAGTATATTATTTAAATAAAGAAAAGAAACAAATATATTGAAAAAATGGACTCTATAGATTTTAAAAAAATTATTAATTATATGGAGAGTGCTTATATCATAGTGAAAAATATTAAGAATAAAAAAAAGTTATTACGTAAATCAGAAAAGTGGATTAAGTTGGGATTAAGAAATATTAGGCTTTTAAATAAAATTTTAAGAGTCAAAGATTTTAATAAAATCACGTTTAAAAAATATTTTGAAACAAAACAGTAGCTTAAAAATAAATTTTGTACTAATAGGAAATTTTACAACTGTTGATAGCGGTGAAATAATAGAAGAAAAAAAATCTTTTAATACGAAAAATCAAATTATTTTTTCTTCTTCAGACTTTGATTTAATTCTTAATGAAATGACTGAATCTATTCTTCAACAAGTTGAAGAATTTAATGAGAAAAAGTCAGGTTGGTCTTTAAAAGAGATTCTAAATTTAATGGTGAATATTAATAGGCACGCACTAATTCAATCAGGTTGTTTTGAAAATGCAGAATTACCAAAATTTATAAGAGAAAAACATGCAGTTGTAAATATAAAAAATACAGATCAAAATTGCTTTCTTTGGTCAATAATGGCAGCATTATATCCCGTTAAAAATAATGCAAACTTAATTAGTTCGTATCCTGACTTTAGAAATTTATTAAAATATGAAGGCATAAATTTTCCTATAACATTAAAAGATGTGCCTAAGTTTGAAAAAATGAACGGTTTGAAAATAAATATCTATGGATTAGAGAGAGTTTCTGAAAATAAAGAAGAGATTGTTCCTTTTTATTTAAGTGAAAATTCTTCTAAAAGAGATACTATCCATTTATTAATGATAAAAAAATTAGATGCTACAAATAATCTTACAAATAACTATCACTTTGCATGGATTCGTAATTTATCACGATTAGTAAAATCACAAATTACAAAACATAATGGTCGAACGTGGTTATGTGATAGATGTTTATGTCATTTTAATTCTGAAAATTCATTATTACAACATAAAACTGATTGTTTAAATTTAAATACATGCAAGGTTATTTTACCCAGAGAAGAAGAAAATATTTTAAAATTTAAAAATTTTAGATTTAAAGAAAAGGTTCCTTTTGCAATTTATGCTGATTTTGAAAGTATTTTAGAACCTTTAAATGATAATGAATTATTATTATGTGGAGCATATAGAAAACACGTACCTCAAAGTGTTGCATTTTATTTAAAATGTAATTTTAATGATTCTTTGTCAATGTTTGAATCTTATAGAGGAAAAGATTGTGTTTCTTGGTTTATGAATAAACTAATAGATATTGCTAATTTAATTGACTCTTACTTAAAAAATATAGTTCCAATGGAAAGTTTAACCTTTCAACAAGAACTAGACTTTAAAAGTTCAAAAATTTGCCATATTTGTGAAAATTCATTTAAAGTTGATGATGTTAGGCACAGAGATCATGATCACTTTACAGGAAAATATAGGGGTGCAGCTCATCAGGGTTGTAATATTAATTACAAAAATTCCCATACAATTCCTGTACTTTTTCACAATTTATCTGGTTATGATGCTCACTTTTTTATAAAGGAATTGTGTACAAGTTTCGAAGGACCCGTAAAACTTTTACCTATAAATAAAGAAAAATATATCTCTTTTACAAAATATGTAGACGGTAAAAATGTATGTTTTAGATTTTTAGATTCTTACCGGTTTATGCCTAGTGGCTTAGATACATTAGCAAGTTTATTAAATAAGGATGAAAAAAAAATTACAGCAAAATACTGCAATAATAATGATGAATTTAATTTACTGATTAGAAAGGGGGTATTTCCATATGAGTATATTGATAGTTGGCGAAAATTGGAGGAAACTAAGTTACCACCAATAGAAGCATTTTTTTCAAAACTAAATAATTCAAATATATCAAAGGAAGATTATGAACATGCTTGTCAAGTATGGAAAACATTTAATTTAAATAACTTGGGGGAATATTCAGATTTATATTTGAAAACTGATGTTTTACTTTTAGCAGATATATTTGAAAATTTTCGAGAAACTTGTTTAAGTACATATAATTTAGATCCTTTACACTATTTTACAGCCCCAGGTCTTGCATTTGATGCAATGTTAAAATTAACTAAAATAGAGTTAGAATTATTACAAGATATAGAAATGATACTTTTCATAGAAAAAGGTATTAGAGGAGGAATATCTCAATGCTCAAACAGGTATGCAAAAGCAAATAATAGGTTTATGGGATCAGATTTTAATGATAAAATTGAAGAATCATACATTATGTATTTTGATGTAAATAATTTGTATGGTGCAGCAATGAGTAATTTTTTACCTTATTCTGATTTTCAATGGGAAACAAATTTATCAGATTTTAATGTATTTAAAATTCAGGATGATTCTCCTTACGGATATATTTTAGAAGTAGATTTAGATTATCCCAAGGAACTTCACGATTTGCATAAGGATTTGCCCTTATGCCCTGAACATTTTATACCCCCTGCTGCAGGGAGTAAATTACCGAAATTGATTCCACATTTATTGACAAGAACAAAATATATAATACATTATAAAAATTTAAAATATTATTTACAGTTGGGAATGAAATTGAAGAAAATTCATAGAATTTTAAAATTCAAACAATCCCAGTGGTTAAAACAATATATTGATTTAAATACTGAATGCAGAAAAAAATCTACAAATGTATTTCAAAAAAATTTTTACAAATTAATGAACAATTCTGTTTTCGGAAAAACCATGGAAAATATAAGAAAGCATAAAGATATTAGAATAATCACAAAATGGGAAGGTAGACATGGAGCAAAAGCTCTAATCGGGAAACCAAATTTCCACAGTTCTCATATATTTAATGAAAACTTAGTTATAATAGAAATGAATAAAGTCCAAGTTACATTTAATAAACCTATATATGTTGGTTTTAGTATTCTTGATATTTCAAAGTTGTATCTTTACGATTTTCATTATAATTATATTAAAAAGAATTTCCCTGATCAATCTAAATTATTGTATACTGATACTGACAGCTTAATTTATCACATAAATGTTCCAAACATGTATGACTATATTAAGCGAGATGGTCAATATTTCGATACTTCCGATTATCCATTAAACAATTGTTATAGCATACCACTAAAAAATAAAAAAGTTTTAGGTCTAATGAAAGACGAATGTAATGGGAAAATCATTACAGAATTCGTTGGATTGAGATCTAAATTATATGCATATAAATTATTAAACGAAAAAGATGAAAAGAAAAAAGCAAAAGGTGTTAAATCTTCAACATTAAGGAAAATTACATTTGAAGATTATAAAAAAACACTTTTTTCATATAAAAATTTAGTAGAAAATCAATATTTAATTCAGAGTAAATATCATGAAATTTACACAGTAGAACAAAAAAAGAAGCCTTAAGCTGGTTTGATGATAAAAGAGTACTTTTGCCAAAAAGTACAGACACCCTTCCATGGGGATACAAAAAATAAAACAAATAATTAAAAAGGAATAAGTAGTAATTGCAATTGAGAGAACAAAAGATTTTGCATATATTCTAATGTTTTCCTCTCTTTCTTTCTACCTTTATTTCTTATATAATTCATAATCATATTAGTCATCATACTTGGTTTCAAACCTTTTTGCATCTGTGTGCGTTATTACACTCTTCTTTCTCTTTTAATATATAGTTTTTCTATCTCCGTTCCTCAATTTGTAAACTATGGTGCTCATATAAAAGGCGGACGGTTTCAGAGGAGATTCATTAATCAAAAAGTGACCTCTTAATTAAAAGCAGTTCAAGTTCAGTGCAGTGATTTATTTAATTCAAAAAAGTGAAGTGAATTTTATTAAAAGTGAGTATTGTGTAAATATTTTTGTAATTGATTTTTTATTTTTTAAATAAATTTTTTCATTTAGAAACATTTTTTTTTAATTTTTAGTTTTTATTTAAGATTATAAAAACATTTTTTAAACAAAATTTAATTTGAATTTAAAGTTTTAAAAATTTTATTTTAAATATTAAAGTTTTGGAATTTCTTTTTTATTAATTTTTTCAAACAAATTTATTTCAATTTTAATAATTTAATTATTAGTTTTTTAAAATAATTAAAATATTTTTACTGTTATAATTTTTTTATTTTATTCAGTTATTGAATCTACTGTAGTTTTTAAAAACTTTGAACAATTTTAGTTTACAATGGAAGGTTATCTATCAACCCAACTGGTAATCCACGCTCCGAGACTGTGGCTGGAAAAATCTAACAGCGTCGACCAATTTAAAGAATTGTGTTTGACGGGCCTTTTTATGCGAGCTCGTGATCTCTTCAACGGGGAAGCGGACTACAACACCCCCGTGTTTATTAATTTCCAAAACATCAGGGCACAAGTTCATGGATATTTAAATGGATACTGGCTACGAAGAGTTGATTTAAGCTTGTATGACAATTTGGTAAGTATTTATTTAAAATATTTTTTTTAATAATTATAAGTAAATTTTTTAATTTTTCAATTTTAATAATAATTTTTATAATTTAATTTTAATTTAAATTAATAAATGTTAAAATTTAAATATTTTATTTTTTAATTCCTGTTTTCACAAATTTATAATAACTAATTTAATAGTTTATTTTAATAATATTTAATAAGTTTTTTATAATTTTATTTTAAATTATTCAATATTTAATTTTTGAATTAATTTACTTAGTTCTTAATTTTATAAATTTCTTAATTTTATTTAACAATTTTTTAGATAAGAAGGTTTTTTAATTTAAAATTCTTAAATTTTTTTTAAAAAATTTTAATATAATTATTGTTACATTGTTATTCATTTTTTAATAATAATTTTTATAATTTAATTTTAGTTTAATTTCATAAATGATGAAATTTAAATTTTTTATTATTTTAATTTGTACTTTTTTTTTTTACAAAATTTATAATAACTAATTTAATAGTTAATTTTAATAATATGTAATAAGTTTTTATAATTTTATTTTAAATTATTCAATATTTAATTTTTTAATTAATTTACTTAGTTCTTAATTTTATAAATTTCTTAATTTTATTTAACAATTTTTTAAATAAGAAGGTTTTATAATTTAAAATTCTTAAATTTTTTTAATAAAATTTTAATAATATAATTATTGTTACATTGTTATTCATTTTTTAATAATAATTTTTATAATTTAATTTTAGTTTAAATTCATAAATGTTGAAATTAAAATTTTTTATTATTTTAATTTCTATTTTTTTACAAAATTTATAATAACTAATTTAATAGTTAATTTTAATAATATGTAATAAGTTTTTATAATTTTATTTTATTTTATTTTAAATTATTGAATGACTAATTTCTTAATTAATTTATTTAGTTTTTAGTTTTATAAATTTCTTAGTTTTTTATTTAACAATTTTGAATACGAATGTTCTATAATTTAAAATTCTTAAGTTTTTAATAAAAATTCTTAATAATATAATTATTGTTGTATACAATTATTGGTACATTTTATTAACTTTTTATTACATCTTTTGTTTCAGAATCAAGATAATTACGTGGGATTCAAAGTATTCTTCCATGTGCCGACTGAGTGGTTGCAAAATACTACAGACAAGCATAAGCTTAATGATTTTCTTATACTAGCAGGAGGAGTGAGACGTTTTTCTCTGTTTAATAATAGTCCTATACCCTGCATCGATCAATATTTTTTGGAGCATATGAACATCGTCGTTGAAGTCAAGGAGGTTGCTGACTACACTTACCTCTTGCAAAGGCGACCTGACATAACAACAATATTAGGTGATGACTTCGACTTCGACATAATCAATTCATTCACTACTAATCCATGCGTATATTCTGATGAAGAGGAAGAAGAGGAAGAAGAAGGATTTATTACTGAAACCTTTGCAGAAACAAACATCGATTTTACAAAAAAAGAAATTGATGAAAATGATGAAACTACCATTGCTGTGTTAGCAATCAAAACTCAAAAAGTAGGAGAAGAAAAGAATGATGCAGAGAAGGAGAAAGAGACTTTGAAAGAAGAGAGAAAGGGAACGAAGAAATCTTTGCAGAAGCTGGGTTTGCAATTAAAGCCCCAAAAGAAGAGGAAGAGAAGGATGAGGAAGAGAACACAGAGAAAGAGATAAAAGAGGAGGAGAAGGATGACGGAGAAATCGTTGAACCCTTGAATCTCGTTTTATCAATAAAGATGGAACCAGAAGAAGAAAAAGAGCAAGAAGAATATTGATTTATTTTAATGTTCATTTAATGTTTAAGTTGAAATTCAATTTCTATTTTAACAAAATATCACATTTTTTAATTCTATTTTTGATTTTTAATAAAGTAATTTTCAATTTTTCATTTTAATTTTTATGAGTAAAATTGTATCAAAAATGTACTAGAACACATCATGAATTTAAAATAAACTTTCGTTTTATACATACTTCAAAATAAAAAAATTCTCTATATCCTTACTCCTTACTTTTATATATTTAAAAAATAGATTTTATATAATTAATTTAAAAAAGAAAAAAACAGTTAAAAATATATGACAAAACAAATTAATATTATTTATTTTTTAAAAAATTATTAATGAAATAAAAATAAAATCAGGATAATTTTGAAGCAATTGTTTAAACAAAAACAATAATTTCTAGTCTCAAGTTTTTTTAGCCGACAATAAAGACACAATTTTTAATATAAAAAAAATTTTATTTTAAAAATAAACGTTTTAATAAGGAAAAGTTGAAAATATCGCCGATCTCTAAAGGATATGAAAAGTTACAATTATGATAGTATAATATGTGCAGAGAAACGATCTTCTTCATGGTGACACTCAGCATGTTCATTGACTTCACGTCTCGTTTTAGCTTATCTTAATATTTTTTCTTTGACTAAAACATTGAGTCATGTCTTATTGAGACAAATTCTTTACAAGGTCTTTAATTGACCTTCTTGGGTAGCATCTGATTTTCTCTTTTTAACTTAAAGTTTTTAAAAAAATGTATTATGATAATAAAATAATAAGCTGATAATATATGTATAATAAATAAATTACAATAAAATGGAAAAAATAAAAGAAGAATAAGGTTTGCTTAAAATAAAAAACTGAAAAAATGTAATAAAAACAAATTTGATTTATTCAATATAATTACACATTAAATGAATCATTTTTTTTACATAACCAATTTTTTAAGTTGATTACATTTTGAACAGCGCAAATAAAAGATTGTTTTTTAATCGAATGTTTAGAACAAGTTTTAATACATGATTGATCCATTAATTTTTTGATTGAAGGACAGTTCAAATCGTCCACGTTAACAATTTTAGTACGATTTCCATCGATGAATTTTTTTAACCATTTTTTTTCTCAGCGCCTTTAATAAAAACTGTTTTTGCATCCTTTAGTAAACTATTTAGAATTTCCTCCATAAATGTATACGAAATATCACCATCATTCCATGAAAGTCCATGAAAGTTTTTTTCCAGCCAACTATTGATACATTTATATTTATTCGAGATAGAATCCCACGAACATGGTGGTTGAAAAACCATACTAAATGGTTTAAAATCATTGTTAACAGAGACAATGGCTAACTCTTTTATAATAAATTTATTAACAGGCAATTTAAATCCTTGCATATCCAGCAAGTACTCCATTTCTAAAACAACTGGAACTATTTTTTTTTGCACTATAATTAATAAGCAAAGGATGACTCAACTGGAGCACAAGTGTGTTATTGGATACTTGAGTTATACACACTGACCTACGACAAATTTCTCACAAGGTCGAATGCTTTGATAAATATATAGTAGACTTTTTAAAATGATTTATTATATATGTATTATAGTTAATGATTGGATCTGTGATAGTGATTTTCAAAATATATTGCGAAGTAATCTAAAATAAAATAAAAATTTATTCTACAACAATTTCAGTTAATTATAATTTATTTATGTACAATAATACAACAAATTTTTATTTATTTTTAATACTACACAATTTTTTTTACAATTCCACTTATTGGCTTATATTCAACAATTCTATCATGCAGAATTAAACAATAGGCTGAAGTATTTGCGGGGAAATTGTCTTTCGATTCAAATTCCAATCGAATATCAACTGGTCCACTTTTTAATGACTCATTTTGTTTAGAACAATCAATAACAATTAACGGAGCATGTTCTAAATACTCTTTTTTCGATAAAATTGGTTGAGATTCTTTACCGTAATAAACGGTTTGAAAATTTGTGTACATTTCATATAGCGTAGAATATTGATTTTTATCAATATTAAGATTCATATTTCCGTATGGATAACTTTGAGAGTTTAAGAATAACTTTACATCTGATATTTTACAATGATCAAAATGACTTGAATTTCGTGTTGCATTATTTTTTCTGTTTTCTTGAAAGCCTAAAGCAATGAATCTTGGCTTTTCCAATTGTGTTGAAGTTTTTACACTCCAAATATGCTTTGGAGTAATAGGTAGTAAAGGATATTCATACAATTCCCAAGTTCGAAAACTGATTGGAATAGATGGATCTTTTTCAATGTACTTCAACTATTTAAATTTTCGAGCATCTGACAATTTTACATATGGTAATAACCACTCAATTTTTTCAATTACAAATTTAAATTCTTCCAGAGGTACTGTTTGTAAAACTGCATTGGAATCAGTTCTTGATCTTGTAAGAATAAGCTCATGTTTAGCATTAATGATAACTTTTTCATAATCTTCAGCAAAACCAAAAATCATATTTAGCGGTATACACACATCAAAGTAACCATCAGCATTAGTTAATTTTGATTCCTCATCAAAGTCTAACCAACCAACATTTTCAAAAAATTTATTTTGACTGGCATCAAGAGAAATACAATTTTTTTTTAAACTTGTAAGACCTACATTTTTATTTTTATCAATTTCTACACCGTTGAGTTCATACTTTGCTTCTTCAAATAAATGGCATATGCCATTAGAAATTATATTCGTACGCTCTAGAGCTGTTCCATCAGGTTTTACGAGTTTTCCAGTTATATGAATTGAACTTTTGCTAGGAAGAAGACACTGATCCTGATTTTGCACAGTGATTCGAATTTCATCACTATTGTTGTATGATGATGATGTATACGGTTGCTGAGCATGCACCTCATAATGAGCAATTGATTCATCAAAGATGATTGGTGAATCAATTTTTAAAATTTCCCCTTCCATAACAAAAAAAAGTAATTCATTCGAGAACAAATACAGGTACAAAGTATTTTAAAACTTTTTATCTTCTTTTTTTTACGAGTTTGAGACCTAGACTTTTCAGTAGCTTCAGGTTCTGAGAAGTTATCTTCTTCAGGTTGTAGTTCTGAGGTGTTTTCCTCTTCAGGACTCGTCGTTGACTGATTTGCTTTTGGCATAGTGTATTATTTTTATATCCATAACCATAACCAACTTTTTTTATTCTATTATAAAACACGATCCCCATTATTTTAGAGACTTGACATGAAGTCTAATTGTTATTATCTCTCCTCGAAAATTAACCAAATTCCCGTCTTGATCAACAATTCTTAGCTGAATATGATCTATTGTCTTGACAGCGACTGGTAGGTAAATGACGTGATTTGGCACTTCCACTATTTTATATCCAGGTGGCACAGTAGGAAAAAATTCATGAATTGTATGTACCTTTTCACCATTGATATAAGCTCCAGTAGTTATGCTACACTCTACTCTTAGTGAATTTATTTTAATAATGGACACTGGTTGATCAGATTCGTGGTGTTCTTGAGCTTTTAATTTACGAGGAGAAAATCCTAGCAAACTACCTATAGAGTCATTAGGCTCAAAATTAATTTCTTTATCACAATAAACTGTACATTTTAAAGTATTATTATTAGGTTTAATTCTGAAATAAATTCCTTTATTTTTTAAAATGTAATGCAAAACTTGATCAATGTCACTAATTTCATAACTTCCTGTGGGGATAATAATTTCTTCATTTTCTATGTAAAATTTATTTTTTCCCACATCTACATTAGGGATAGAATTGAAAGTTAAAAATTCAACAAGACCGAGAGCATAATTTTTAAAATGAGACAACTCAATAGGTGGAAAAAATTGAGATTCTAAGATGGAAGAATTTCCTGATAATGTTAATATAAATGAATCGTCCATGTTGAAATCTAAATAATAACTGAAATAAAAATTTAATTTATGTGTCTTATATGCATATAGAATACATGTCAGGAAAATTCAACTGATTACTTAAAAATTTAAGACATAAATGACCACATGTAAATGAGTCATAATTTTGATATTTTTCATAATTATACATTATGCTACCAACACCGAAATATTTAATAAGATCTAAAGGTGGTCGAAGATTACCGAAACTATCAAAATAAATTATTTTATTTGCATTCTTTTTATAAGCACCAATGTGTACCAGGACCATCTTTATTATCAAGATTTATTATTGCTGATTCATTTTTATTGGGACCAAAAACAGGGAGTTCATTTCTCATAAAAACTCCTCGAAAATGGGGAATTTTTAAACGTTTTGCAAATTTAAGTAAATCAAAGTCTGAGAGGGCTCGGTGAGGTAGCTTCACTGTAAGTTTTTTGAAATGCATCCTTGTCCTGTTTTGTATGGTTTCAAGTAAAGTCCTAATCCAGTTTTGTATGGTTTCAAAAAAAGACCTTTTCCTACAGCAATAGATTCCATTGTCGCATTATGACGTTTATTTTCTTCTAGTTGACGTTTTGCAGCATTTGCGTCATTCACAGCTTTTGCAATGCCAGCTGCCCCTCCAGCTAGTGCTCCTGTAGCACTTAAACCCGCAAATAAGGGAATAAGAAAAGGTAAAACACCACCCACCTTCGATGGTATTGGTAAAATTCGAGGTTTATTTATATTCCTCTTACCACCAACTTTTTTTACTGCTACGCGTGCTCCCTTAAGAGCTGATTTAATAGTTGATTGTGCATCTGTACCTATTTTCATTGACGCTTTAGCAGCCGTTACAATTTTTCGCAATGTTGATTTCTTCTTTCTATTTTTTCGCTTCTTTCTCATATTTTTCTTTGTTCTAATTCCCATTCCAAATTTTGATTTTACCTTCATTGCGCTAGTTATTGCGAGAGCAGCAGCTTTTTCACCAAATTTTGCGTCTGAAGCACGTACACGTTGCCAAGCTTTTTTAGCAAGAACTTTATCAGCAGCGTTCCTTGCTTCTATATTTTCCCTATTTTTTGAATATGAAATATCGTGCTCTTTGCAAGCTGCGTCAAGAGGGTTGATTCCAGGATCACCTCGCTCTACTCTTTTTGCTAATTTTGTCCCCGGACCACAATATTGATAACCAGGAATATGTAATTCTACGGGTAAATTGTTGATAATTCTATTCAAAATACCTTTGCCACGTTTAACAGCTTTTTTAGAACTGATTGAGTTTCTCTTTATAGGCATATTTATACTACCTTTGAGATACCTTTTAATACTGATTGTAAAAAGTATAAAAGGGAGGTATTTATACCTATTTGTGTCAGATGACTACGAGCTTTTGAGCAAGGTAGTAAAAAGTGTACGACAGTAATAGTCAATTATGCAGTTGATTCATAGTCATTTGAATACTCAAAGCAGCCAACGAAAGTCCCCTAAGCCAAAGTCGAAGTTTTTAAACATCACCGAGGAAAAATTGGATACGTGTTAACTAATGAGCGACTTTCTATGAAATGACAAGGAATCAAATAAAAGCATTGCATTTAGAACTTTTATCTCAGTATTTATCAAGATGGAGTTTCAAGCACAGTCTATTAAACTACCTGTTTTTAATTTTGACGAGCTTGCTCAAAAATGTGATCAAAAACAAGAATACCGTCATGGTGATTTACTACCAAGCAGTGTACGTGCGATATTTTGTGGACCATCTAATTGTAAAAAAACAAATGCGTTGCTTGCATTATTAACACATCCAAACGGTTTAAGATTTGAAAATGTCTACGTTTATTCAAAATCATTATATCAACCAAAGTATCAATTTTTAGAAAAAATCTTACAACCAGTAGAAGGTGTTGAATACTTTGCATTTAATGAACATGCAGATGTTATAACACCAAACGATGCGCGACCTAACTCAATATTTATATTTGATGATGTAGCTTGTGAAAAACAAGATAATATCAAGGCTTTCTTTGCTATGGGTCGACATAAGGCCGTTGACTGTTTTTATCTATGCCAGACTTATGCGCGCATTCCGAAACATTTAATACGTGACAATGTTAATTTATTAGTATTATTTAGGCAAGATGAAATGAATCTTAAGCACATTTACGATGATCATGTAAATAGTGACATGACGTTTTTACAATTTAAAAAAATGTGTACCTCTTGTTGGAAAAATAAGCATGATTTTATTGTAATTGATAAAGATCGTGAACTTAATGAAGGTAGATATAGAAAATGCTTTGATTGTTTTATAAAATTAGAAGAGTAATAAAATAAAACGACAGTATAATTCTAAACATTGAACAAACAACATGCCTTCTACACAAATAGAAAATTTGAGACAACAAAAAAATATTCTGGGTGAAATTGCTAAAGCAAGTGAAGCGATTCGTCGAAAACATAGAATATTAAAATTAGGCAGAGAACAAACTGAGCAATTTTTGAATGATACTTTTAAACCTGTAGTAACACCAATTCAAAAAATAATTGATGACATTGAAATAGTAAAACATATTCCTGCAGTTAAAGATAAAAGAAAAAATAAATATAAACAAGAATTGAAACACAAAGAAAAATTTGATTTCAATGATGTTTTAAACAATGACAATGATTCTTATGTAAATCTGAAAATGAAAGATGATGATGATGATGATGACAACAATTCATTTAGAACAGCATCTTCAGATGCAGATATAAAAGATATTAAACATAATAGTTCAACAATTTTGGATTCGCCAAAAACTTTAAGAGAAAATATTATAAACGTGTATCTGCAATTATTAGATGCTAAAAAAAAGGATGTAGATAATTTATATGGTGTTAGAAAATTATCTCAAGGAAAATTAATGTTTGGTGACTCACCAATAAATTTTGAAGAAAATGACATTTTAATTAATAATTTAAGTTATCCTGTCACTAAAGGTTTACTTGAACTTTTATTTAAAAAAACACCTGAAGAAAATTTTGTAAGCTTAAAAGATCGTGAAAATTATAAAAATATTGTTGTTTTAACAAATGCCCATAAAAAATATTACAAAGTAGATGGCGCTGTTCGTGATAAAAAAAGTTTAAAATACCAAAACTATATAGCAACACATTCCGGTAAAGGAATGATTTCAGAGTATATGATTGATCGAGAAGATAGAAATATTGATTATGTTTATTGGGATGATCCTAATGAATTAATAGATCGATTAAGATTACTTTTAGCTTCTCAAGCAGCTGGTAACCCCAGTCATAATAATGAGATAATTTCGATTATTGAAGAATTGCGAGAAGCTAAAATTATTTATTAAGCTATAGCTTGTTGAAATTTGAATCATTTGCAAGATGAGTATCGATATATTCGGTCGTCAGTTTAAGAGTTCAGAGACTTTAAGTCGCGGTCCTCCGGGGCTTGGATTTAAGCTAACATCTGAAGGACATTATAATATAGAAAATAAAAAATTATGCAACGTAGCTGAAGCTCAGAGTGGAGAAGAAGCAGTTAATTTAAATATGGTCAACAAGATTGTAGAAGCTAAAATAAACGCCATCTATGATGCAATAAACTCTTTAAAAACCGATAATAATGTACGAATTACAACATTAGAAGATAGTACAACTAAGTTTTTTAAGAATTTTAAAACGTTTATGGCAAGAAATGCAGAGTTGTTGTCTATGAAAGAGATTATTCAACGTTTAGAGAGCAGACTGCAAGTACTTGAAAAAATACAAGATTTGTGAAGAAAGAATGAAAAATCAAAAACTCCAATTGGTAAAGGAGTTGCACAAGCCAGCAAGAAGAAATTATAAACGAAGAAATTTTGACATTCGAGGCATTGATGAGACTTGGCAAGCTGATCTCGTTGAAATGCAACCATATGCACGAGAAAATAAAGGCTACAAGTACATGTTAACGATCATCGATGTGTTCTCCAAGTTTGCCTGGGCTGTTCCTGTCAAGTCCAAAAGAGGAGAAGATGTCACTGCAGCCATGAAATCTGTTTTAAATAAAAAACGCGTTCCAAAGAATTTACAAGTAGATAAAGGAAAGGAATTTTATAATTCAAATTTTGAAAACCTTATGAAAGATTATAAAATTAACATGTATTCTACTTTTAGTAATTTAAAAGCTGCCATTTGTGAACGATTTAATCGTACTTTAAAAAATAAAATGTGGATGAATTTTAGTTTACATGGTAATTATAAGTGGATAGATATTTTGAGTGATTTATTAGCCGAGTATAATAATACGAAACATCGAACTATTAAAATGAAGCCAAAAGATGTAAATACTCAAAATAAAAATAACTTGCTGACAAATGTTTATAAAAAAGTTTCAGTTAAAAGAAAATTTAAGAAATTTCGAGTTGGAGATAAAGTGCGCATAAGTAAATTTAAACATGTTTTTGAAAAAGGTTATACTCCAAATTGGACGACAGAAATTTTTTCTGTAAATCGTGTAAAAAATACAGACCCAGTAACTTATCTTCTTAAAGATTACCAGGAAAATCCAATTAGTGGCAGCTTTTACGAGCAACAACTTTCTCAAGTTAAATATCCAAATATTTATTTAGTTGAAAAAATACTTAAAAAACAGAATAGAAAACTATTTGTAAAATGGTAAGGCTTTAATAATACTCATAATAGTTGGGTAAATGAATCAGATTTGTAACTTTTGTACAATATATTTTTAATAAATATTTATTTACAAAGTCATAACTTCTTCTACACTATCCCTTTTCTTACAAATTATTTCACCAACTTTTTCAGATAAGTAATGAATATTAAATGTAATAATGTCAATTAATAATGTTTTATACTCAAAACCTTTAGTAAAAACACATTTCTTTTCTAACTTTTTAAACAATTTTTTTTGATGTAATTTTAAAAAAAGTTCAATTTCTTCTTTTTTAAACACATTTCTACGGTATAAAACTTGTGCAATAAACATTACAATAAAATTGTATAATTGTTTTAATCTTTCAATAGACAATTCTTCAAAACGATGATCGATGCACGGAACGAGATGTTTTAAAATTTCAAAAGAAGCTTGTTTCATAATAAACGGGTAGTAAAATTTCCTGTCTCGCCTGTCTTCCAGTCCAACTGTATTTTCTCCATGCAATGTTCCAAATCGAAGATAAAAATTGCCGCATTTAATTAACTGAGGAGTTTCATTACCTTTAAAATATTCTGAGATAACGTTAATATACTTTTTCAAAATTGTCCAATCTTGAAGATTAAGAGAAATATTGCAAGGAGGATAACTTGACACTAATTTCAGGACACTAATTAATTCACCATTTGATAAAAATTGAGCTCCTATTGTAAGTTGCTTTGTATGTGATGCATTTAAGTTGAAAATAGTTGAAGAAATTAAATGGTTTTTAGGCAACCAATTCATATTCTTGTTTTTCACAGTTTGACGAATTCGAAATTATTATGTGGTTCTCCCAGATATTTAAAAGCCAATTTCTTTTGTGTCGTTAATTCTTTTAAATGCGGTAATAAAGTTTCCTCTTCATTAATCACATCCACAATTCTTTTTGGTAAAAACACTTGATATTCACTGTCAAACTCTGCAACAACTCTAACTCCAAATTTAGTATTCACAGTTTTTATATTCGTAACATTAAACTGTTGATTCTTTTCTAATTCGCTCAGTTTCTTTGTTGGAAGAAAGTTTATTCCACGACCAGCATCGTTTAGTTTAGTGAAGCTCATTTTTTAGTAATATTTAATTTTTCAAAATCTTTTATTAATCGTCGAGATGTTTCTAAACTTTGAATAATATGTTTTAAACGTTGAATTTGCTTTAAAAAACTGTTAATGCGATGATCAAGTTCTGTTGACTGTGCACTATTTGTCATTAATTATTACAAATTTTTAACTAATTTTTTTTTAGACTGACTAAGCCCTCTCGAATAATCCTCCTTATATACTCACATGATTACTAATAAACATTCCAATATTTTGATATAAATCTATTATTAACAAAAACAAGCCTTTGTCATATTTAAATTCTATGAAAAACATAGATAGACTAAACAAATGATGTAATACTCAGTAGGGTTCAAGGGCTGTTTTTAACAACAATACTGAGAAATAGTTTGAAAAATAGCAGATTACATCAAGTAAACAATAACAAAATAATTGTTCATGCAAAATTAGCGATAAAAAAACAAAAGAATTCCTTAAACCTTAATCAGAAAAATACTAAGAATTTTAATTGCGCAATCAACAAAGAATGCACCCTTAACTCGAAAACAAAAACAGGAACTGTGAAAAAATATGCATTGCTCATTATTAAAAAATTTCCATGATTCATGGTTTGTTATAAATATGTCGGTAATGTCGGTAACAAATTTCTACTATCCAGAACTCCCTTAGACTATATGTCGGTAATGTCGGTAACAGATTTCTACTATCCAGAACTCCCTTAGACTATATGTCGGTAATGTCGGTAACAGATTTCTACTATCCAGAACTCCCTTAGACTATCTACTGATGATTTTTAAGATTTTTTTTCGTTTAAACCAATAGGGTCAATCTTTATTAATCTTTTTGCATTCCATTGTACATATTTTCATTAATATTGCGTGAAATTTTAATTAAAAAACTATTAAAACTTAATGAGTTAACGGCAATTTCTCGAAGGTATGCTCTCAAAAAGGGTTTTGCGGTGAGCACTCTCCTTTTTCACAGAGTCATCTCAAATAAAAAACTCAAATTAATTTTGAGGAATTATTAGTTTTTCTAGTCCTTAATCAAAGCGATTTGATAGAAAAAAATTTTGACGAAATGACGCAAGTCAAAGTCAAAACTTTGAATTTAGAGAAAAATTTCTCTGTTTAATTGTCAATAAATAAATTAGATTTTATAATAATAAAAAATCCTTCGATTAAGGACTGCTTTTTAATGTACAAAAAAAGCTGAAAAATGATAAAACTTTTGCAAATTTTACGATTTAAATTCTAAATTTCCAGAAAAACATAATTTTAGTACCACAAACAAGCTTTTTTTTAAAAACTGACATTTACTACTTGCAAAATATGCTGGAAACTCTTGTCTTAAAATGCAAGCGAATTTTTTTCATTTTACATTTATTTTCTTTCTAATAACACCTGGAAACAGAATCCATTTGAAAATGTTATTAACTAAAAATTTTATTTAAATCCGCTCCAGAGCACCGTGCTGGTCGATGTCGTCGTCGTCAGAATTTAAAAAAAAAACTAATCACTTAACTGTTTAATTTACCTGGTGGTTTTAACGAAAGTTCAAAATATCGTCTGTTAACCCTTTAAAGACGGGACAGACACTTTTTTGTATTCATTTTTAACGTTAATTTTCTTTATTTTTGGAGGTATACAAAATTATAGGAATCACCATTTCTGACGTATTTTTTATCGCTCTTTCAGAATCTGTTATCAAAATTTCAAAAAAAAAAAAAAATTAAGAAGTTATAGACTCTTTTTTTAAAAAAATGTGAAATTTTAACAATTTTGTTTAAAAAATGATTTTTTTCATAATATATTTTCAATAATCGGAAAAATGTTAAAACTTAAAATATCGCGTCCTTAATATCCAAGCTTGAAAGTGACGGGGGTCGCTGATCACGAATCTGATGTCAAAATTTAATAATTCAAAATGGCGTATCCAATATGGCAGACGATATTTTGAAAATCGATCGGATTTGTTTGAAAATTGTTACTCGGCGTTTTTTGTGGTCGCTGATCACGAATCTGATGCAAAAACTTAAAAATTCAAAATGGCGGATCCAATATGGCAGACGATATTTTGAAAATCGATTGGATTTGTTTGAAACCATCTGATTAAATATTTAAGGTCCTTTAGCTAATAAAAGTATTTTAACGTTTCCCGTCTTAAACACTAAATGGAAAAAAAAGAAAATGCATTGCCGACAAGTGTTCAATACAAACACAAAACTTTTGTGAAAGTTGTTCTGCTTATTTGTGTAAATATTGTTTTAAAAAATTCTACGAATATTAAATGAATGTCTTTGTTCCGTTTATATACAAAAATTTAAAACACATCCTCGTGGTTTGAGTCAGGCAAAATTAAAATACTTTTAATGGATAAATGACGTGAAATATTCAATCAGATTGTTTTAAAAAAATCTCATCGATTTTCAAAACATCGTCAGCCACCTAGGATCTGTCATTAAAGTTTTGTTTAAATTTAACATCAGATTCGTGATCAGCAGACCCAAAACATTCGAGTAACAAGTTTTAATCAACTTTGAACGATTTTCAAAATATCGTCTGCCATTTTGGAACCGTCATATTTTGACTTATCTAAATTTAACATTAGATTCGTGATTAGCGACCCCCAAAAAGTAACAAGTTTCAAACAAATCCGATCGATTTTCAAAAAATCGTCCGCCATATTAGATTCGCCATTTTGAATTTTTAAATTTTGACATCAGATTCGTAATCAGCGACCCCAAAAATCCCCGAGCAACAATTTTCAAACAAATCCGATTAATTTTCAAAATATCGTCCGCCATATTAGAATCTGCCATTTTGAATTTTTAAATTTTTACATCAGATTCGTAATCAGCGACATCAAAAACCCCCGAGTAATAATTTTCAAACAAATCCGATCGAATTTCACAATATCGTCCGCCATATTGGATCCGCCATTTTGAATTTTTGAAATCTGACTTCAGATTTGTGATCGTAGAGTCAAAAAACATTTAGACACTTAATGTCATGAAAATAAATTTTTGTTTAATGAAGCGTAGACTATGTGCTCATACATTGAAAAAAAATTCGTTGGTTCGTCACTTTCAAGCTTGGATATTAAGGACGCGATATTTTAACTTGAAACATTTTTCCGATTATTGGAAATATATGAAAAAAAATAATTATTTTTTAAACAAAATTGTTAAAATTTCACATTTTTTTAAAAAAAGAGTCTATAACTTCTTAAAATTTTTTTTTTTTAAATTTTGATAACAGATTCTGAAAGAGCGATCAAAAATACGTCAGAAATTGTGATTCCTAGAATTTTGTATACCTCCAAAAATAGAGAAAATTAACGTTAAAAATGAGTACAAAAAAGTGTCCGTCCCGTCCTTAATTAATATGATGGCTTGAAAGATAAATTAAATAAAATAATAGGGACGAACACACATTCAAACACAGTTTATTCAGTTAATAACACAATATATTTTAAACAGTTGAAAGAGTCAACAAATAGTCACATGTAATTTATTTATCACGACGACAAGGCGACGCGCAACGCACTGCCTTATTACGATTCTCGCATAATTATTTTCATTTCATATTTCGGGAAGTCTTGGACTTCCCTCGTTAACCTGAAAAAGTTCTAGGACGATTATTATACTCTTCTGTAGTCATTTTGCGAAAAAATCTCATATCCACCGTTCCTAAATAATTCAAGAATTCTTACCAAATTATTTTTTTTCATGTATTATATAGCTTTAAAATTATAACATTTTTAAAAAAAGTTGTTTTACTTAAGGTTATGAAATAAAGTCGTGAACCTCCTATTTTTTTTAATAATAACACGAAAAGAAATAAATTCTATACTATAATAATATGCTTAATAAATGTGATAAATGTTGGAGTTTCACATGATTTTAAACTAGATTTTTAAAAAATATGGTCTTAACAGTTCTCAGCACGGTGCTCTGGAGCGGATTTAAATAAAATATTTAGGTAAATAAAATTTTCAAATATATTCTGTTTCTAGGTGTTATTAGAAAGAAAATAAACGTAAAATAAAAAAAATTCACTTGGCGCTTTTTTTTGGCAGCGAAAATAAGATTTTTTGCTTCATTTTCAAACTTTGATCTATAGCTTTTTTTGAGAAATAATATTATCATCCTACACTGAGAAAAATCTGTTGCGATTATTACTTGAAATCATTTTTGCATTTTTTCCATAATTCTATTGATGCTATATTTCTAACAGAACGTATAGTTATTGCTCGGACTTGGCCTGAAAACTAGGCGGAGCGGCCTAATAATTAGGTGGATTCTTGCAATTTTTGTATAGTTAGTGTCTATGCTATATTCATATCATTTGCTCATGCGATAATCGCAACAGATTTTTCTCAGTGTAGCAATGCATTTTAAGACAGAAGTTTCCAGTATATTTTGCAAGTAGTTAATGTCAGCTTTTAAAAACAAGCTTGTTTGCGGTACTAAAATCATGTTTTTCTGGGAATTTAGAATTTAAATCGTAAAATTCGCAAACGTTTTATTATTTTTCGAGTTTTAAAACCAATTTAGTCAAGAAAATAAATTATTAACATAAACATTAAATTCTTTCTAAACGACATAAACTATTATGAACAAAATCTCTTAATAGTTTAATCGCAGTCATATAACTTTCAAAAAATCGATTTTTAAACTTGAAACTTGAAACTTTAAACTCGTTTTTCTCAAAATCATGTTTTCAATATCGGTGAGAAAGATTACAAGAAAACCGCTTGACCGATCCTTCCCAAATTTGGTACTCTTTTTTTATACATTAAAAAGCAGTCTTTAATCGAAGGATTTTTTATTTTAAAAAAATCTACTTTATTTATTAACAATTAAACAGAGAAATTTTTCTCTAAATTCAAAGTTTTTACTTTGACCTTCCGCTATTTCGTCAAAATTTTTTTTTATTAAATCGTTTCGATTAAGGACTAGAATAACTCAATTTGAGTTTTTAATTTGAGATTACTCTGTGAAGAAAGAGAGAGCTCACCGCAAAACGCTTTTTGAGAGCATACCTTCGAGAAATTGCTGTAACTCATAAATTTTTAATAGTTTTTTTAATAAAAATTACACGCAATATTAATGAAAATATGTTCAATAGAATCCAAAAAGATTAATAAAGATTTACCCTATTGGTTTAAACGAAAAAAAAATCTGAAAAATCTTCGATTTTTTCTCTTTGTTACTGCGACCCTTTAAGATCAATATTTTTTATTAAAGTTTTTTTACAATAAAATATAATGTAACGCAACATAAAAGATAAAAATGCAAAAAAATTACATTATTTTTCATATCACATGTGATATTGTAAAAAAAAATTTAATAAAAAAGATAAATCATTAAGAAATTTTGTTCATAATACAGATAGTTTATATCTTTTAGGAAAAATTTAATGTTTGTGTTTGTACTTCATTTTCTTGACTAAATTGGTTCTTAAAGTCGAAAAATGATAAAACTTTTGCAAATTTTACGATTTAAATTCTAATTTTCCAGAAAAACATCATTTTAGTACCACAAACAAGCTTTTTTTGAAAGCTGACATTTTCTACTTGCAAAATATACTGGAAACTTTTGTCTTAAAATGCATTGCTAGGGTGATAATATTATTTCTTAAAAGAAGCTATAGATCAAAGTTTGAAAATGAAGGAAAAAATCTTATTTTTGTTGCAAAAAAAAGCGCCGTGTGGATTTTTTTCATTTTACGTTTATTTTCTTTGTAATATCACCTAGAAACAGAATCCATTTGAAAATTTTATTTACCTTAAAATTTTATTTAAATTCGCTCCAGAGCACCGTGTCAGACGAAAGTCAGTGATATGAATCTAATAAAATAAATTGCATTTATCTTTTTTATAGGATGGTTGGGTGCAATGTCAGTAGGAACATCACTTCTAATATCACCGATAACAATAGCATTTTGTCAAAGAAAAAGTATTAGGCTTACCGCTGTGCTTGGAGGTTTTATAATTGCGCTGGGATGTCTTTTTACTTCATTTGCGACACAGTTTCATCAACTGTTTTTTAGCTATGGAGTAGTTGTTGGTGAGTAAAAACTTTTTAAAAGCAAACGAATTTCAAACTCCAACAATTTTGAAAATACTCTTTTAGTTTAAATGTGGTTACTTATTAACCACACAATATTAAGTGATTATTATTATTAGGATGTCTGTAAAAATTAAATTCTCAAATTTTGTTTAAGGTAACTCCGAGACTCTTTTTTTAAAAAAAAGAAAATTCGGAAAACTCGAATGCATACTCGAAACTCGTATAGAAACTAGATAAACTCTCACTTAAAGTAAAAAATCAAATGATTTTAAAGATTTTCCTTCCTAAGAAAAAAACAACAGTTACAAAATACGTACAATAAAACAAATTTGCTAAACAAAATTATAATATTATTCTTCAAGTTAGAAACTTTAAATCTTCAAGAATATGCATCACGTTTTGAGAAACGTAGAGTCGGGGTCATTGCTGCCTTACCATTTTCCAGTAGACTTTTGCATGTGTTGCTATGAAAAGTCTAGTGAAAAGTGTCATGGTATCAAAGTTCCCGACTGTACATAACCTACAATGAGTTAAAATTGGAACAGCACTGAGAACATGTTGCTCCTCTTTAAATTTAAGATTAACTATAAATTTCAAATAAATCGATTTCTGCTTCTGTATTTTCTACTATTTAGAAAAAAAGGAATTGTAATTCCAATTTATAAAAGTGAGGATGAAAATGATATTAAATTTTCTTGAGTAGAATGCGTTACTTTCCCATTTATTGCCTCAGTAGTGCTACGGAAAGTTTCGCACGGTAAGTTTTGTACCCTCAGTCCACGCCGTTCCTTCTTCATGCTCTTTAATTGTTTAACCGGGTAAATTACTAAAGTAATAATAAAATGTCGCGACTGAGTTGTTACATTTTTCGCGCCCAACGTGCTTTTAGTTTTGACTAAAAATAATTTTTTTCTCTCATGATGTTCGAGACGGAGAACCCCGCTGTCGTTACCATAATAACGTTGCCACTCAGCTCATCAGTTACCTGCAAGACCTGACGTTGGAAGCCCCCATAGCACATAAACTTGCCTCAACTTTGCCAACCTTTCCTCAAGTATCGTCAACTTTCAGAAACTTTGCTGCAAGTTTAGAAACTTGAGGAAAGGTTGGCAAAGTTGAGGCAAGTTTAGGTGCTATGGGGGAGGAGAAAGTTGACAATCCCGCAGAAACCCTTGCTCTTCGAAAAAAATTTCTTATCACAAAAACTGTTGTGTACCATAGAACTTGTTTTTTTTAAAGTGTTCTGTTCTTTTAAAAAAATTTATATAGTGGAAATTTTCGCAAAATTTTTAAGTCGGCAAGTCCCTACTGTAAAAACGTGCGTGAGATCTGTCGTAAGAGGGCATGTATGTACTTACATGTTTACGCATATAAGATCTCAGGTGACACAAATCTCGTATAAGATCTTATGTAAGAACGTGGGTACGAACGCATGTAAGTTCTTATATTAAGTTCCGTCATGCGCCGCGTATTACGTTACTCAATATGAAATTGAAACAGCGTTCTTATATAAGTTCTCATCTGCGTACGTATGTACGAACACATGCGCGAACACACGTACGAACTCATGTGCGAACACACCTAAGTATTTAATTAAATATGTTAAATTAAATATGTTATTAAAAAAAAATTATCGTCATACGTACGCAGATGAACACTCACATAAGAACGCTGTTTCAATTTCATATTGAGTAACGTTATACGCGACGCATGACGGAACTTAATATAAGAACCTACATGCGTTCGTACCTACGTTCTTACATAAGATCTTATACGAGATCTCGTCTGTGTCATCTGAGATCTTATATGCGTACACATGTAAGTACATACCTACCTTCTTACGACAGATCTCACGCACGTTTTTACAGTAGGGGTGTTTCTGCGACACTGTCAATTTTCTCCTTCCAACGTCCTTAAATCCGAACTCTGTAAAATTATTTTATTTTATCGCATCAATTTTACCATTCGAACCACGTTTAAATTCACTATTTTTGTAATATAAACAACTAATAGCAACCAGGGCCGCCGAGAGAAAATCCGGGCCCGGGACCAAAGTTTTGCGGGCCTATTTACATTTTTTAAATGCAAAAAAATTTTTGAACTAATTTTAAGTAGGTACTAAATAATAATGATGACAACTAACAATTAAATAATAATTATTATTTTTATTCTATTTTTCATATAAATAAATGCGGGTGAACTATATCAATTAAATAAAAATAAATTTTAGTTTTTTTTCATTTATATTGAGTTAAAAAAGTCCATTTCATGCTATTTTGGAAACAATGATACATATAAAAGCTCAGAAATCTAATTTTCTTGCTAACTGTGGTTCTACACAAAGAATACCCAAGTCGCCACACAGCACCGGAAATTCCCTGAATTTTCCCTGAATATTTGTAGATATTTCCCGAATATTCGAACCTAATATGCAGAGAAGGTTCCTGTAATCCTAATTTTTAGGAAATTTTTGCGTCCAATATTCCTAGAATATTTAGAGAAAGTTAAAAAAAAAATTTCCAAAATTTTTTTTGATCTGGTACTTGATCAAAATTATAAGTTATATTTGACAACTGTAGAATTCTAGAAAATTAAAACTACTGTGCATCCGTAAATGTCATAGAAACCAAGTTCAATCAGTGCGCATCATGAACAGTTAATACTATGAATATTGAAGGAATGTTAGATTGCGGAAATTCCCTGAAAATTAGAAATATATTTTCAGGAAAATTTCGCGACCAATATTCCTTTTGGAGGACATTTTAATGGTTCCACGAAACTTTTCTGAAAATTAAATTCGAATATTCTGAAAATGTCAACTAATACTCAGGGAAAATTCAGGGAATTTCCGGTGCCGTGTGGGTCTGAAGTACAAGTTTGTGAAGAACAAGAGCGATTAAAATTTGTTATTCTCGAAAGCAAGCTAAAAGATTTGCCCAATTTGAGTAACTCAATTTCGTAAACAAATCGTCTAATTCTTCAATTCTATTTCTCCATTCTACTATTCCACATACAAGGGTCTGAGCTCTGAACAGAAAACGTAAACCGAAATCCACCATTTCGAAATCCACCATTCTGCTCTATCTAACTTCGCCTTAAAAGATAAAGATACCTAATTACACAGCCCCACAAAAAAAAAAAGTGTCATGTACTTTTGACCGGAATACCCTAGCCCTATGTATTTTGACGCGCTGAACACGAATCCGAAGTCAATTTTGCTCCATCACGTCAGGATTTTTTTCTAACCTCAAAAAACATGTCGAATTTTGAGAGGTAGGCGATTTTTTAAAAAAATGTATGGATTTACTTCAAACTTGGTATCTGGGGGTTTTTTGGGTCGCTGATTACGAATCTGAAGTTAGATTTTCAAAATTCAAAATGGCGGATCGAATATGGCGGACGAATTTTGAAAACATTTGAAGATTTAATTCAAACTTGGTATCTGGGGGTTTTTTGGGTCGCTGATTGCGAATCTGACGTCATATTTTCGAAATTTTTATGAAATTTGGTATCTTCAGGTTTTTAAGTTGCTGAGTGTGATTTCGAAGCGAGTTTCTCACATTTTCAAATATGACTTCTATTACAATTTTATCATAAAATATTCCTTGGTAACAGATTGGATATGTTTGGTGCAGAAGCCAAATACCCAGTGGGCACATATGTCCAAAAGACGTCCCTATGTCGGCTTTTATGTCCAAAAGACGTCTTAAGGACGTCTTTTGGTTTTTTTGCCCACTGGGTAAGAAAGTACATTGTTCCATTCTGCATCTTATTCCTAATAAATCTTCAAATTTTTTAAAAATTCGTCCGCCATATTGGGTCCGCCATTTTGAATTTTGAAAATCTAACTTCAGATTCGTAATCAGCGACCAAAAAAACCCCCAGATACCAAGTTTGAAGTAAATCTTCAAATTTTTTCAAAATTCGTCCGCCATATTAGATCCGCCATTTTGAATTTTGAAAATCTAACTTCAGATTCATAATCAGCGACCCAAAAAACCCCCAGATACTAAGTTTGAAGTAAATCCATAAATTATTTAAAAAAATCGCCTACCTCTCAAAATCCGACATGTTTTTTGAGGTTAGAAAAAAATCCTGACGTGATGGAGCAAAATGGACTTCGGATTCGTGTTCAGCGCGTCAAAATACATAGGGCTAAGGTATTCCGGTCAAAAGTACATGAAACTTTTTTTTTTTGTGGGGCTGTGTTATAAATGCCAATATATGTCTAATTGACCGAAAGGAGCATAAGCCCAAAAATCAAACAAAAACTATAAATGTGTAGGAAATGCAGAAAACGAATACAGTCAAAAACTTTTACCGGTAGTAAATTAAATTTTTATATTCCCGTGCAGACATTAAATTCAGGGTTTGGTCAGATCCTGGCAGGGGAGCCCAATTTTAAGCTGGGAACTGGTCGGGCTACCTAGTCTGGATTTGATTTGGCGCGTCACACTCGGACAAATAGTCCATGACCACACGAAGAAAAATTTGAAGCAGCATTCCTCTTATCTTTGGGAGCAAATGTCTCCCAAAATTTTACCTTGTGAAATCTAATGTACGAGCTGTGGGAGGCATACGCACCCAAAAGTCTTGGGTGGTCATGCCTCCCACAGCTCGTACATTAGATTTCACAAGGCAAAATTTTGGGAGGCGTTTGCTCCCAAAGATAAGAGAGATGCTGTTCTATATTTTTCTCCGTGCAAGAGCTCTGACGAAGCCCGACTTATCTACGATTGGCCTTCACAGAAATAATATTAATTAATTCAGCTAAAACTGTTCTTATAAACATCTGAATAAAGTAGTGATTCTGAAAAATTCTAGATTATGGTCAGGCTCTCTTTACCAAAATAACCCAAGCAGTAAATAGTCATTTGTTGTTTTAAAGAAAAAGCTTGAATAAAATCCAACATCAGCCCGACTGAAACCCGACTAGTAAAATCTGTTTAATTCTATAGTCTCATAATTTCTTGCTTAGGTTCGTTAATGAAAAATTGCCCGATCAGAATTTTAATCAATGTTCTCTATTTTTTATTTTTTAATAACTTTAATTTACTTTTAAGTTTTAATCATAATTAACTTTTAAAAAAAACAAAATTTATGAAACATTGGTCAACAATAAAAACAAGAGACAATTTTCACTAATTTTGGTAAAAGTTTCATAATTTAATTATTAACACTAGTTTACAAATTTTCGAAAACTTTTTGATCTAGAACATTTAACTCTCATTTCTTATGTAAAATGATCTGCTGAGTCCAAAAATAAAGTTCAAAATTAAGAAAGTAGAAAAGTTTTTAAAGTCTTTTTGGTTTTTTCATGTTTTTTGTTACGAAATTTTTTTTCACTAAACTGTAAATATCATCGGTCCCGGAGAACGGATTTTAACTTTTTTTCTTTTAAATTAAAGATAATTAAATTTTCAATCAACCATCTTTAAAATATTTTTCAATCCAATCATACCCTTAAACACTATTGATGATTATATTTTGCTTCAAATTTACAAAAATTGCGAATAAAGGCTGCATTCTATTATTAATTGCTCTAAAATAAAATTTTTAAGATCCAATTTATTATTGGTAATTAAAGTCTGATCTATTGCGATGAAAATGAGCGGTAATGTAACAAAGTAGGTTAAAAAATACCAAAGTTATAAGCATTTTATTAAAAATGTAAAAATTCGATTTTTTTTGTCCATTTTCAGTATTTTGGTTTCTGCGTTACAATATAATATTTTTACCTTTACAGTCTCTTAGAAAAGATTTTAGTGGATATTATTACGAGCTGAATGACAAATACAAAACATTTTTGTCGCTCTTTGAAAGACTAAACAATAATGTAGTTAACTAGAAGTTTGTCACATGTACTTAACGAACAGTAAATCTGAGATCAATGAATTGTGTTACTTTTGAGACGTGAAGTAAAATTCCCTCAAATTTACCTAATTAATATGTGATAGTGAAATTTATTAAAATTTTTCTTTCCGTGAGTACTTAGTGATATTGCTTAAACAGTCTCAACTGTTCACAACAGCGTAATAGTGCTTCTGTGAAAAATTGTACTTTTCCGCTTGTTTATGGCAGATTTTATATTCAGGGTGCAAGGTGTCACAATAGCACTATTATTCTCTCCGACATCAGATTTGGTTTCAGCTACCTCGAAAACCCTTTTTTGCTATTTATTACTGACATTAAACAGACAATATCGAGAAAAGTACAAAAATCACCCCCTTATTCAAAGATTAAGACGCCATTTTGAATCCGCTATTTCGAAAATGATATTTTCGTCGTTAGTTTTGGTTTCAGCGACCTCGAAAACCCTTTTCTGATATTTATTACTGACATTAAACAGCCAATATCGAGAAAAGTACAAAAAACACACCCTTATTAAAAAATCAAGACGCCATTTTAAATCCGCCATTTTGAAAAAGATATCTCGGACATCAGATTTGGTTTCAGCGACCTCGAAAACCCCAATAAAACCTTCAGAATGCAAATACATCAACGTATGTAACTTAAATATTCATGGACACCCTTAAATATTGAGGTGGTGAATTCTACCCTTAAAACTGAGTTACCGCCGATATGAAGTACCATTTTCCGACTATTTTTTAGCACTCTAGAAGTGTGCAAAGTTTGAATAAAATCGGCGTCTGACACTTGGGTAGGCTTACTTGTAAGTACTAACGGTGTGGCGGACGCACTGAAAAACCTTTTAATGTATAAAAATTCTCGACGATAGTTGTATATTATTTATTTAACATTCATATTTTACAGTATTGACTTGACAAATTAAATTATTATTGGACATTACTCTGCCGTACTAAGGAAAAACAAAGGCAAACGACATTTTGACGAAAAATGAGTATTTGGTATCAATGGATTCGTTGAAAAAAACTGCATCTGTTAGTTATAGTTTAAATCATTTTTTAAAATTATTTGTTGTAAAAAATTAATATTAAAAATCTTAGAAACTCTAGAAAATGAAAGAATACTTGATAAAAACTTACGCAAAGTGCTTTGCGTAGTCCAAAAATCGTACGAGGCTTCGAGCTCGGGTATAAGATCAAAAGGAAAAACTTAGGCAAAGTCACTCGCGTGTTATTTGTATCGAAAACGTGGTCGAAGCTGAGCGCTGCTTACGAAATAAAAACTACGCAAACGCCATGCTTGTAAACCCATGGCGTTTGCCTAAGTTCTTCCATCAAAAAGTGAGTCGAGCGGACTACGCAAACGACATTCAGCAATACACAGAATGTGACGTCACTCACGTCATTGGCGTTTGCCTAAGTTCTTCCATCCGATCAGGGGTCCGCGCTCGCCTACCTATTTGGCAGAAACTACGCAAACGACTTTGTCTAACTTATTCCTTCGTATTTGCATTTAGTAAAACTCGCATATCCATTTTTTCATATAATTTGTTTAAACAATGAACTTTTGATTTCATAATTAAATAGTACATTATTATTTTATACAGTATGTGAAGTTAAATTGGACAATTTTTTAGTCTATATTAGGGTTCTCAATGCAAACAGTTTTTCTTGATTTTCTCAGTTCGACTGAAATGGCGCTTGTCTAAGTTTTTCCTTAGTACGGCAGTACTGTACTGTAATGTTGACATGTAAATTGCTGACTTTACTGACCCTTACACTACCTGTGTACAGAGACTGGAAAATCTACTGACGGAGGAAAAGGGCCCGCCAGGTACAGAGGCAGCAGCTAGGCTGCGGGGGTGCTCAATAGAGAGTGCTAATTTCGACAGCAGACAAATAAGACGTGACCGACCGTGACAAATCGCATTATGTTCTAAACCAAGCGTCGTTTTGCTATTTTAGTAGTTTTCATTGTTCAAATCAATAGTGTAACTTTCAACATTTCAATCTTAACAAGTATCAGTTTGTTATTCAAACTCAGTTATGTACAGTGCAATAGTTTTTCAATAAACGTGTTCTAATCAAGTTATATCAAATCAAATTGTGGTGTCAATGTGTTTTATTTCTGCCATTCACTGAAACCTCAGTAACATTATGGTCCTTCGAGCCGGATCCTTACAAGGTGGATCCATTCATGCATGAGACTGTTTCGTGCGGACAGACAGTACGTATGTGAACATGTGTGTGAAGTGAGAGACGGTTTCCTTGTGTGGTAGAAAGTGACGCGCGTGACGTGGCAGCACAGCCAAGCTTGGCGTCGCTTGAGTGAGACATAGTGAGATAGACAAGGACAGTGAATAGAGTGAGGGTGGTAGTGGAGTGCGTAGACAAGCACTACTACTAGAACACCGGCGTGCTACTCAGACAGTGTGAGCGCGCACAGACGAAGAGAGATAGACTGTACAGTGCCAGTGCGTAGTGACTATAGTGTGCTACAGCGTACAGTGGAAAGCTATAGACAAGGAAGTTGTACCGACAGCGCCAAGTGAAAGATAAGGACAGGCTACGCGATGCCCGGATCTTCACATTCCAAGACGACAGGGGGAGGGGGCGGGGCAGGTCCAAGCGCCAATCAGACCGAACCAAACACACGGGGGGACGCTGCCCCCGACGCTGACCCATTCCTCGACAAAACACTCACACCAGGGGATGGAGTTCGACGTAGTGACAGGTTAACAAAGGGTGTTAACAAATGATAATGCTAACGCACCGGGACTCCACCCGGACGACAAAACGGGCGAAAATAGTAAAACTCATTCGCGGTCAAAGTATTCTCATTCAATAGACTCACGGTCGATAAATTCGCGGATTTCTAAAAGTCCTAGTGTAATAGCACGACAACAATTAGAAATCGAATTACAACGACAAGAAGAATTAGCCGCGTTAGAACGACAACAGGCTGAACGCGAACAACAACAGGCCGAACGCGAACGACAACAAGCTGACCGCGAAAAACAATTAATTGATTTACGAGCCCTTTTAAAAGAAGCAAAATTAGTAGAAAAACACGAATATAACGGACAATCTAGAGAAAGTGTTATTAGTGAAAAATCAGTGTATACTGCAATTTCAGGTAACTCTAAAGTGTCGCAGTGGTTAAGACAAAAAAGTGCGTACGAGAAAAATATAAATTCACGCGCATGCGCAGAACAGACAGACGCGAAGTCGCGACCACCTGACTGCCGAAGACGGTTAAACCCGACGGTACCGTACGCCCAAAATACGTACATGGCACGACAAGCCATCGGTAAAGACTTGCCGGTATTTAAAGGGTCAACAAACAACGGAAGCTTGCGGATTCTCACCAGCAGAAAATATACTCCGTTTGCAAAAATGTTTACAAGGGGACGCGCTCGAGGCTGTTAGGTGGTTATTGACAACAACAAACGTCGACCGGGTTATGACAATATTAAAAAATCGATTTGGCCGGCCAGATTACATCATTAAAGATTTGATGGGTAAAATGACCAATTTACCGAGCGTCAAAGAAGACCGACCAATTACGATGATTCGATTCGCGGAATCAGTGACAAACTTAGTGGCCGCGATAGACTCTTTAAATGAACCCTCATATTTATCAAATCCGATATTAATTAAACAATTAGTAAGCAAATTGCCCGCGTCATTAAAAAGAAGTTGGGCAAAAATAGCAACAAAGGCAATGAATCGCCCAAACTTGCAAGAGCTTGCAGAGTGGGCTTGTGAAGAAGCTGAATTTGCGAGCACCCTCTATTAGCCGGACAAAGATGGAAACGAAAAACGAGTGTTAACGTGCCGCGAAGAAGAAACTGCGAACGGGAAAGAGACTAAACTAAATTGCCTATTTTGTTGGAAAAAGGGGCACCAGACAAGTGCGTGTTACAGTTTTCTCAAATTATCCGTCGATGATCGGTGGCTATAGGTAAGAAAAAAGAAAAAGTGTTTCGGATGTTTGACGACTGACCATAATATTCGTGAATGCAAAACACAGGGATGCACTGTGTCGGGGTGTATACACAAGCACCACACAACGTTGCATAATGATTTTCTTAAGACGCGACCACCGAGAGAGAATAGTGAACAAAAACCGAGTTCGTTGAGTGAAAAATCGGATGAAAAGGAGATTGAACGCGTCAACTGTGCGTACAAAGGAGAACACCGAGTATATTTGCCAATTTTGCCAGTGACACTGACAGGAACGGGTGGCGAAATCGACACTTTCGCCTTCCTCGATGGCGGAGCGACGATAACACTAATTTCATCTGACATGGCGGATTGACCAATTAAAATTAAAAGGACCGATACGACCGTTAACCACGAAGTGGTACGATGATACCGTGACTGACTATTAAGAATCGAGACAAGTGAACCTCGAAATTCGCGGGACAACCGGAAAATCATATTCCTTGAAAAATGTGCGGACGACAAAGCTGCGCTTGCCGGAACAAACGACGATAATAGATAAAGAGAAATGGACCTTTTTAAAAGATCTTAACATACCGGATTTAGTAAACGCGATTCCGACAATAATAATTGGGCAAGATCACATACAATTCCATAGAGTTTTTAAGCAAGTTTCCGAAAAAACCGAAAACACTCTTAGCTACACAAACACCACTCGGCTGGGTTATACATGGAACTGACTGTAATAATCGCAGCGGTAGAGATTTCATAGGTTACATTCGTCACAAGCAAGATGATAACGAGCTCAACGATTTAGTTCGTGAATTTTGGACCACGGAATCGTTCGGCGTATCACCATATAAGAAGATTTTGGCATCTACGGAAGTCCAGCGGGCTCGAGATATCATAGACAGAACTTTTCGGCGCGTAGACGATCGCTGGGAAGTAGGTTTACTGTGGAAAACCGATTGCGAGGTGCTGCCTTCCAGTAAAGAAAATGCTTTTAAACGACTGATTTCCATTGAAAATAAAATGAAACGTGATCAGGAGTTTGGCAAAAAATACCAGGCCAATATGCAGTCTTATATTGATAAGGGCTACGCGCGGAAGCTCACCGACGAAGAAGCAAAGCGCGAGACTGAACGGACGTGGTATTTACCCCACTTCGCTGCTTACAATCCGCAAAAGCCAGACAAATTACGCATGGTTTTTGATGCAGCTGCCAAAAGTCATGGAGTCAGTTTAAACGACCGTTTACTTAAAGGACCGGACCTACTATTGCCACTGCCGTGGCTATTATTCAAATTTCGTGAAAAGAAGATAGCGATCTCCGGAGACTTGCGAGAAATGTTTCACCAAGTTCGCATTCGAGAAGAAGACGAGTTCGAGTCAGCGATTTCTTTGGCGAGATAATAACAACCAGGAAATCAACACTTTAGAAATGAAAGTCATGATTTTTGGGGCTATTGTATCACCATTCCTCGCATTAGAAGTGAAAAATCGCAACGCGGAATTCTTTAGAGAATTATACCCCGATACCTACGAGGCTATTACCAAAAAGCACTACATGGACGATTATCTTGATTGTGTTGACACTGTTGATGAAGCCACGCGACGACTTCGTGAGGTTATGTTTGTTCATCAAAAGGGCGGTTTCGAGATGCGCAACATTATGACGAGCTCAGCTGAACTGAATGCCTCACTGAAGACCGACATCATGGCACCGGTGGGAAAAGGACTCACCCTTTTGGAAGAAAACTGCACCAGAATATTAGGGGTAAACTGGACTTCAGAAAATGACAGTTTTCTATTTTTAACAAAGTTTCCTAAGCTGGACCAAGAATTGACGACGGGCGAGATGACACCAACTAAGAGACAGATATTAAAAGTAGTAATGTCTGTTTTCGATCCGCTGGGCTGGTTGGCACCCCTGACGGTTAGAGCGAAGATTTTATTACAATATATCTGGAAAGAAGGCACACAGTGGGACGAGAAGGTATCCATAGAAGTAGCCAATCAGTGGAATGATTGGTTGAAAGATTTACATCAGACAAAAAATTTATGGATACCAAGACATTATGCTGGGGACATCGGGACACTGAGAAACATCGAACTACACGTGTTCTGTGATGCTAGTATTCAAGCTTTCGTAGCAACCGCGTACCTCCGACTGGAGGGAGAAAAAGGAGTACACACTACTCTAGTTATGTCAAAAACAAGAGTTGCTCCTATAAAACTACTCACAGTTCCCAGGTTAGAATTGCAGAGCGCTGTAATGGCAATTAGGCTATCAACTTTTATCAAACAGGAACATAGTCTGCAATTTAATCGCATCGCATTCTGGTCAGACTCACAGACTGTCCTAGGCTGGATACGGTCGGATGCCCGAAAATATCATCCTTTTGTGGCTCATAGAATTGCAGAAATTTTGGATCTAACCTCGCCGATGGACTGGAGATGGGTACCACCAGATGTAAATGTGTCCGACGAAGCGACAAGAAGCAAAAGACAAGATGAGCTGTGCAACTCAAGCCGCTGGTACCATGGACCAAATTTCCTGAAACACGAGGAGAGTGAGTGGCCTAAGCAGATCAAGCTGGACAAAGAAGACACTGAAGTTACCAAAGAAATGCGAAAAGAATTCTGTTTGGCAATTCACATAGAGCAACCTCTACTGGACAGCAGCAGATACTCTTCGTGGAAAAAAGCAACACGAGTCTTAACATGGGTGCTAAGATTCATCGCATGTTGTAAGAAAAAGACAAATCTGACCAAAGTGTGGGAACTGAATGAACAAGAGATTCAAGAAGCAGAGGACTGTTAAATTCGACAATCACAACGAGAATCGTTTCCAGCAGAGTGGGGAGAACTACAACGGAAGAAAGAAGTCCCATCAACTTCGAAGATTTTTTCCCTTTCTCCCGTATTCATGGACGGGTTTATTCGATTAGACGGTCGAGTAACAAACCCAAATGGATCAACATACCAACCTATCATTTTAGATAGTGGAAACCATCTCGTAAAATTGTTGATTCAACACTACCACCGGAAGGCCGGGCATCACGGAAGAGAGAGAGTTGTCAACGACCTTCGGGAACTATTTTGGATAACGAAGATTCTGACAGCAGTTCGACGATCGTGGAATGATTGTCTACAGTGCAGACATCGACGAGCACAACCAATGGCACCTAGAATGGCACCATTACCACCACCGAGACTGCAGAACAACGTTGCACCCTTCACTGACACCGGCGTTGACTATTTTGGACCGATGCAAGTCACCGTCGGCCGACGACACGAGAAAAGATATGGGGTTATGTTCACTTGCCTCACAGTGAGGGCAGTCCATTTGGAAATAGCCGAACCACTTGATACGGACTCTATGATAATGGCCTTACGACATATGATGGCGAGACGAGGTAAACCGAAGCGAATATATTCGGATAATGGAACCAATCTCCGAGGCGCAAGTGAGGAACTCAAGAAAGCGGTCCGAGAACTAGACAACGACAAGATCCTGAGAGAAATTTCTACGGAAAAAATAGAGTGGCACTTTATTCCACCTGCAAGCCCACACATGGGAGGATGTTAGGAGAGACTAATTGGGTCTGTCAAAAAGAGTCTCAAAATTACTTTGAACGAACGTGGACCAAGGGAAGAAGTTTTGCAAACCTTGCTTGCTGAGGCGGAATACTCTATCAACAGCAGACCATTGACCTACGTTTCGGACGACCCGGAAGACTACCCGAGCCTCACGCCCAATGACTTTCTTGGGCTCCAACCAGGCTCCATCCGGCCAACTCATGGTCCACCCTGTTTGCTTCCTTTTGTTACAGGTGCTGAAATACTAACACGACAATGGAAATACTCTCAATGCCTAGCAGATCAATTCTGGAAGCGATGGATCAAAGAGTATTTGCCATCCATTAACCGGCGTGCCAAGTGGCACCGAGAAAGACCCGACTTACGAGTAGGCGACCTGGTCGTCATTTAGGACGAAAATTCGCCTCGAAACCAATGGAAACGGAGGCGAGTTACAGCTGTCTATCCAGGCAGAGATGGCCGTGTACGAGTAGTCGATGTTTTGACGGCTACTGGAACTTTAAGACGTTCAGCGACTAGGTTATGCGTCCTGGAAGTAC
Source organism: Ganaspis brasiliensis (assembly GCA_037103525.1). Classification (NCBI taxonomy): domain Eukaryota; kingdom Metazoa; phylum Arthropoda; class Insecta; order Hymenoptera; family Figitidae; genus Ganaspis; species Ganaspis brasiliensis. Next base: position 127,930 of record JAZKLR010000438.1, read on the forward strand.
CTTAATGTATATCTATACTAGATATACAGGAGGGGGAATGTGGCGGACGCACTGAAAAAGCTTTTAATGTATAAAAATTCTCGACGATAGTTGTGTATTATTTATTTAACATTCATATGTTACAGTATTGACTTGACAAATTAAATTATTATTGGACATTACTGTACTGTAATGTTGACATGTAAATTGCTGACTTTACTGACACTTACACTTATTGTGAACAGAGACTGGAAAATCTACTGACGGAGGAAAAGGGCCCGCCAGGTACAGAGGCAGCAGCTAGGCTGCGGGGGTGCTCAATAGAGAGTGCTAATTTCGACAGCAGACAAATAAGACGTGACCGACCGTGACAAATCGCATTATGTTCTAAACCAAGCGTCGTTTTGCTATTTTAGTAGTTTTCATTGTTCAAATAAATAGTGTAACTTTCAACATTTCAATCTTAACAAGTATCAGTTTGTTATTCAAACTCAGTTATGTACAGTGCAATAGTTTTTCAATAAACGTGTTCTAATCAAGTTATATCAAATCAAATTGTGGTGTCAATGTGTTTTATTTCTGCCATTCACTGTAACCTCAGTAACAAATGGGAAGAAGAATTTGAATGAATCTCACTATCACATATTAATTAAGTGAATTTGAGTAGATTTTACTTCACATCTCAAAAGTAAGTATTATTCGTAAACAAGTCTCACCCAGAGACGTGATATATTTGACACAAAGATAAGTTCATTGTGCCAAATAAAAATATCGTTGTCTCACAGCCCACTAACTTTTTATTTGTTTAAAATAAAAAAATTAATTTGAATCGAGTAAAATTTTATTTCACATAAATAAAAATTTATTTAATTCAAATAAAAAAGTTAGTAGACTGTGAGTTAATATATTTTTTCTCTGGGTGTACATCTAACAAACTTCTAGTTACCTACACCATTTGTTTAATTTGTCGAAAAGACAGAAAATCAAATTATTACATTTTTCCTGAAATTTAACGCTCTCTAAAGTTGAATAAGTAAACATCATAACTTATTACACTCAGAGAAAAAATATAATTACTCACAGCCTACTAACTTTTTTACTTATAAATTTTTATTTGATTCAAATAAATTTTTTTATTTTAAACAAATAAAAAATTAGTTGGCTGTGAATATAAGTAAATGTTCATTTATTCAAATTTAGAGAGGGCTCATTTTCATCGTGATAGATCAGAATTTAATAACCTATAATAAATCGGGTCTTAAAGAATATTATTTTAGCGCAATCAATAATAGAATCGAGCTTTTATTCGAAATTTTTGTAAATTTTAAGTAAAATTTTAGATATAATTAGCCCGACCAGAAACCTTGTTATATTATGACCAACCTGAGATTTTTCCACATAAGTTATTAATAAGATTAATAAGAAAATAATTTTTTCATGCCTTCGATATCCGGGCCCCCTCAGTAGTCCGGGCCCGGGGTAAATAGTCCCCTCTACCCCCCGCCTCGTCAGTCCTGAACGCGACTCGTATGAAACGTACCGTTACAAACTTAGGCTAGGTTTGATTTAAAGTAATTTTTGTTCATTTTTTGTAACACAGTGTAGTCGTTGAGCAAAAAAAACTTTAACAAGCAATGATAATAATAATAAAATTAAGTAAATTTTTTAACAGGTGTAGGAGTTGGAATAACTAGAGATTGTAGTACCCTAATGGTAGCTCAGTACTTTAAAAGAAAAAGAGAATTGGTAGAAATTGTTATTGTCTCCGGTAGTGGTTTAGGAATTGCAATAATGTCAACATTATTTCAAGGAACTATTAGGTAAGAAAATAATAGTTATTAAATTGTCATATAGAAACTTATCATTATAGTTTTTTATGTTAAATTAAAAGTGACTAATACCTAAGCAGTGCATACTAAAGTCATTAAAATTTAGTAATCTTTTAATTGACAAACAGTATCCTATATACGTTATTCTATTTTAAACAATGTAAGACAGTATTAAGTATAAAAACAACACAGGAAAAAGTGGTTAATTAATCAATCCGGGACCGCTTACCGTCACACTGACCTACCAACAGATTATCCCCTACTGAAAAATCCTATATAGGATCCTACATAGGATCCTATGTAGAATCCATATGGATTCCTATGAGAATCCACGTAGGATCCTATATAGGATCCTATATAGGTATTGTCCTATAGGAATCCATGTGGATTCTCATAGGAATCTATGTAGATTCCTATATGTCTCCTATAGGACAAGTCCTATATAGGATCCTATGTGGACTCTCCTATAGGAATACATGTAGGATCTCATATAGGATCCTGCATAGGCGTCCCAAAAAATTTTTGTACACCCTCCTACATATGATCCTACGTAGGTTCCCATATAGGATCCTATATGGGAACCCATATAAGATCCTACATGGGTACCCCCAAAAAATTTTTTTGTACCCCTTCGTCATGCGCAGTCGTCTTTTACGTATTCTACAATACTTACGCCTGCGCAGTAAATATTTTTCGTCCTTATAATGGTGCTTAATCTATATTTGAATAAAGTTGTTAAAAAAAAAAACAATTAATTCTGTGTACATAATTTTTTTTTGGGCGCCCATAAAAGATCGTATATAGGATCCTATATGGGAACCTACGTAGGATCCTATGTAGGGGGGTGTACAAAAATTTTTTGGGACGCCTATGTAGGATCCTATATGAGATCCTACATGTATTCCTATAGAAGAGTCCACATAGGATCCTATATAGGACGTGTCCTATAGGCGACCTATGGGAATCCACATAGATTCCTATGAGAATCCACATGGATTCCTATAGGACAATACCTATATAGGATCCTATATAGGATTTTTCAGTAGGGTCATAGCTTAAGCCCCTCGAGATTTAGTCAACATTATATTTTTTGCGCATGCGCATACTTGTTGCAGCCTCTTAGTCCACTGACAATACAAATGTCTATGAATTTCCATTAATAATTTTTTAATTTTGAAGAAGAATTAAATTAAAATGTGTCACAGGGGAAGATTAGGTTTAAATTAAAAATCAAAAATGGTGGATCAGATAAGACTTACAAAGATTTTTAAAATTGTCAAAAAGTTATAAAACTGTACATTAAAGAGTTTTCTATATTGAGGTTGGTTACACCGTCTACCTTAAGATACGCTACTTTCCAAAAATCACCTTATGATACGCTCTATTCTTATGTTGGCGTCTGCGCAGAAGTTAGTTGTCATGGAGACGAACTTTTGCGTAGACGCAGTAATATAAACCAGCTCATCATAAGGTACTTTTTTGAAAGTAGCGTATCATATGGTAGACTGTGTAACTACCCTCACAACAAAAGGATATCCCTAGGATATCCTCAGGATATCGGAAATAATGTCAGGATATCCTGAAAATGTCCCCAGGATATCCTCAGGATATCAAAAGGATATCCTGCGGATATCCAAGCCGCCGCAATAAGGATATTCTCAGGATATCCTCAGGATATCCCCAGAAATGTTTAAAAGGATATCCCAGGATATCCCTAGGATATCCCTAGGATATCCTTAGGATATCCCAAGGATGTCCTTAGGATATCCCAAGGATATTTTTGAAAAAAAAATTATAATAAAGTAGATATTAATTTACTTATTTATAATTTTTTATGTCCTTCCTTATATATAATAATTTAATGGTTAAACGCATCGGAAAAATCTTATGGGATACGGGGATCGAACCTACTTAACTATGATGGATGCCAAGCTTACGCGTAGCCTTAAACCTCTCGGCTACTTAGCACTTGCTATTCAAAATGCAATGAATCTTTGTTACTCTTCCGTAAAGTTTAGTGGCCTTCCTCAAAACCAAAGGATATCCTCAGGACATCCTGAAATAATGTTAAAATAACCTGAAAACGTCCCTAGGATATCCCTAGGATGTCCTGAGGATATCCCTAGGATGTCCTGAGGATATCCCTAGGATGTCCTGAGGATATCCTAAGGATATCCCTAGGACATCCTAAGGATATCCTTAGAACATCCTAAGGATATCCTCAGGACATCCTCAGGATATATTCATGCTTTTACAGGGATGATGCGTATAAATACTTTATGAATATTTATAGGCTAAAAACTATGCTATTACTTAGGCTCTAAAACATTTTGCATACTTATGGCTATTGGACACGTGCAGGTATCTCTTAGACGCCTTGAGGGGAATTGGTATACCCCCACCACTTGCTTAAATTTAGTTTCTACGGAATACCGGGAGGTTCTTCTGGGTTTTAAGTTGTAACGTATTGGGGGCATACCGTTTCTTTTCATCACGTCCATGCGCCATGTGATAAAAGCCCGTTGGTCACAGCAACAAATTACAAATTATACCTGCTATTGGTTATAGTATTCTTTTAATTGGTTTTAGTATAGTTTTTCAACAATTTGTTTAAACAATAATTTTTTTAATTACAACTTTTTATCTGATAATTTTTTAATGTTGTTTTTTAATATGAAGATAGTGATAACTTGAGACATTGATTTTTCCTCCTGATGTAGCTTACACTGAGAGAAATGGACATTAAGAATTAATATCTAGATATGTGACGCTCCGCGAGAGAAGGGACCTATCCCGGAAAAAATCAATTTTCATTTTTTTATGCTAAAATATAATTTTTGAGTTGTTCTTTCATTTCATTGTTTCAAATTTTTTTTTTTTATTAATTACACTTTTTGTTATAATGCTCCAAACCTAGGCGTGCTAAATGTATCGCACTTTTTGGATTTTCTTCGAACAACCGTCCCATGAAATTGTCTATTATTGGTTTCATTTTTTTTATGTTAATTGATAATTTTTTAGTTACTTTTTGAGTTCCAAAAATTAAAATTTTATTCCTGCAATTAGTTTTTTTGTTATGAAGGTTCAAACGTAGGCATGTTAAGCGTCACGATGTTTCTTCCTCCTCTTTGCCCGTCCGTCCTTTAAAGTTTGCTTTCTCAGCGATAGGTCCCTTCTCTCGCGGATCGTCACATATTGATAATTAATATCTGCGATAGTGAACTATACGACAAACATCTTAGATATTTAAATTTAGTATCAAAAGATATTAGGCAGGATATATTAATTTCTAAAATCTAGGATGTTAAAATTCAATATTTCAGATATTTACGAGATATTTATTGAAAATATGTCAAAACATAACCACTCTTTTATAATAATTGATACTACAGATTAGTCGATGATTTATGTTTTACAAATTTTTTATCCGTATGAAATAATGGTGACTTCATAAGAGTTAGAAGTTTAAAGTTTATTTAAACAAACAATATAGAAATTTGGAGGATTTGTCTTCAAGGATATTTACTTGCGCGCACTTAAAAAACACTTTTTGCCCTAAACTTAAACACATATTTAATAAAATATTAAATACCTTTTATTTTCTAACTTTAAAAACTTTTTTTTTGTGTCAAAATTTAACATACTTCGCGTGTTGATTTAATAACTGTCGTTTGATTCTTGAAAATAACCTCTAATTTCTTAGTAATAACACTGTAATTTACACTGAATTTACATTTAATTGTTTGATGTAAAACGTAAATTTCATTTTGAAAATTGATTTTAGTAAAAGGTATAAAGTTTAATACTAATTGAATAATGTTGATCCCTTAACTCAACACGATTATATTTTACACTTCTGTCAAGCAGACGATAAAGAAAACAATACAAATTCCTATGTTAAAAATTAACAAAAATTTTGAGTGGACGGTTTGGGACATGTGATTTAAATTAAATTTAACACAACATTTTTAACTGTATATTTACTTTTTGATTTCAATAGTGAATTTGAAGCCGGCATAATGTAAACACGAGAACTTGTAAATACGCGCGCTGTTGTTAATAGATATTAAATTTTAGTACCTCAGATGATCAAGTTTACCATCTACAGATTATATTTTAGAATATATTAGATATTTAATAAAAACATCTTATATATTAAGCATGAATATCTAGATATTGTACGCGAGTATCTTTTTCTTAATATCTAATATAGTTAAATTTTTAGCATCCATTTTTCTCAGTGTATAATGATAGTTCACGAGCGTATAGCATAGTGGTTGGAGCGTTGCGTTGGGCTTTAGGCCCAGGAGTTGCGAGTAGTTCGAGATCTCTTAGCGTTAAATAGATTTTGGTAAAAATACACAACCTGTTTGTTAAATTTACGTACAATTGCCTGTGTGGGTAGTTGTGAGTTACCAAAAAGCTTGTGTATTTTTATCTAAATATCATTGGGTAGTTGTTTAAAAGGCTTTAGGTAAAATTACTGAAAATCTTGTGCACTTTAATCCATAAAATCTTTGGGTTTTTTGGTTCCAAAACATTATAGGTAAAATTACCCAAGTAATTTCTTTCAGTGATAGTGTAGCTCGCCAACACAAAGGTACCCTTGTACAAAAAAGTTATATTTGGTTATTAATTTGCATAAGTATAAGATATTTTAAATTTTCTAACGTGTGGTAATCTAAATTCCATGTGTCAAACTTGTGGAAACATCTGAGTATTTGTGGATCTATAGATTATTGATTTTCATGAACACCATTACAATTATCAAAATATTGTAGATACATATAGCAATAATGTGAATTGTTATCCCTTGCAAAAAAGTAGTACTGGATTCAGTACTGGGAAGAAGTACTGGGTTAAGTACTGTAAAATCAGTACTTTTTCGCGCAATATAATTTTTTAAGCACAATAACACATTTTTTCTCAAATTTTAGTGCAATTGTGATTTTGCGTTCAATGTATTCCTCTCTATTTAACTTACAACGAAAAACTATTGCCCAGCCGTAGCACCCATACAAACTTAGTGCGCAGCATGACAAAATTATTAATAATCCATGGTGAAAAAAGTACTGACTTTCCAGTACTGAACCCAGTACTTGTCTCAGTACTGAACCCAGTACTTCTTCCCAGTCCTTAACCCAGAACTAAATCCAGTACTTCTTTTTGTAAGGGATAAAGACTACCACTTTTGTACAAATCAATTATTGACATTTTTAATATTTTAATATTTTTAATCAGTGGATATTTTTATTATTATTTTCATAAACAGTGCATTAAAATATGTAATTATACGTAATTTCAATAAAATTTAAATTTTGTGCTTTTCGGAATTTCAAGCCAAAAAAGCTGTCCTGGTTTAAGAAACAACATTTTTCTTTCTAAATTTGAAGAAATGAATATTTACTTATTCAGAAGTCAAAAGTGTTACACTTTTTAATAAGTGTATACATGTACACTTCCAAATAAGTGACATTTCTCTCTAAATAAGGGGCTGTTCAAGTATTACATGAGCATATTTTAAGAGGTTTTTGGCCCCCTCCCCTCCCTCATGTCAGCATTTTTCAATGGATGAAAAAATAATTTTGTATGGAGAGTCAGCATTTTGGAACCCCCTTCCCCCTCCTTGATGCTTAAATAATACTTAAATGGCCCCTAAGTGATATTTTCACTTATTTTAAGTGCATATACACCAGACCCGTAGTGAGCTTTTCTGGCGCCCGAGTCAAACTTAAAAATTTTCGCCCCCCTCCCCTACTCATTTATAAAAAATTTTGCAACCTTGGTTTTATTTGATTTAATTTTACATTGCTAATTTTTTTTTTTTTTTTGCAAATGTATTTATACTTTATCGAGAAAAATTGATAGACTTATTCACCCACTTTTTTTATTTTTAAACATTTTGCTTCCTCATTGAAGAAGCTTTGTGATCGTTAAAATTTTTGAGTTTTAAAAATAATCTAAATCGACTTATGTTAATCTGAAAAGCCCAAATATTCATGTTTAAAAAAAAGATCGGATATTTTTAAGCACCATTTTCACAAAAAATATCGTTTCTTAACAAAATTTTTTTTCACACTTAAAATACAACTTAATAATAATAATAATATTAAATTAAAATTAATAATAATAAATCATGAGTTTTAATTTTTTTTTTTCATTTAAAATTCTTTTTCTTTTTACACCTTCTCCAATTTTTATTTTATAGTCATAGATCCTTTGGACAAAATATTCTATATGTAAAAATGGATCAATTTAATTATGTATAAAGTATACATTTTATTCTCAATTTGAAGAAATAATGGGAATTTTTAATTTTTAATAAAATTTTAATTTTGACGTCTTTAATATAGCTACTCTAATTGGCATTTTTAAGTAATGATTCCTTTATAAAAATTTTAAAAAATGTTTTACAATGAAAAACGAATTTAGCTTCCTTTTTGAGAAAGCAAATATTTTTTTTACATATAAGCGAAATCTTCAGAAATGAACACAATTTTCACATAGTTTTGTAATTTCTTCATATCTTCATAGTTTGCTGCATTTATTTTTTAAAGATTATATCTTCGTTTTTCAAATAATTTTCATTTTGTATTAAATGTTCTTAGTTTCCTACATTTTTTCAGTTCTTTTACTTATTGTCTTTAAATTAATATTTTCACATTTTTATCAAGTTATTCGTTCTTTCATCATATTTTTTATTCTTTAAGCTTTTAATTAATTTAATATTTTTAACTTGTTATCTTATAGCTTAAAATTTTTATGTTCTGTAGGTTTTCCAATGTTCATCATAATTTCTTAATCTTTATAATTTTTTACAGAATTTTATCTATTATTTTTTAAATGTAAATTTGCTACTAAATTTTTATCAATTTGCAAGGAAAATAAAAATGATAATTCGCTAGACACCCTGTAAATTTCTTTAAATTTTACATGTTGAAAAAGGTTAATTTTTTAAGTAATTGGATTCTCAAAATTATTACGTATTTTAAATTAATTATCTTTATAAAAGGGAATAAAAATTATATGACCTTTAAGTTCTGAAAGTTTAAATCAACGAAATTATTATTTTAATATTTTACAAATTCAAATTTGACCAAAAATAAAGTTTTGCTTACCAAAAAAATGATTTTGATATTTTAAGAAATAAATTCTTCTTTTATATTTTGCGTTGCAAAAGTTATTCTTGAAAATATTTCCATGTAACAAAAATTTCGTTTAAATGAACGTTCAGAACTTCAGGGACATAAATTATTATTTTAAATTTTTATTCAATTCTCTAAAAGAAAAATATAGGTACTAGGTATTTATTTCATTTTTTCATTATTTATTAAATTCTACATTTCAAAAGGAATAAATTTTTTATTTAATATTTTAATTAATTAATATTAAAACAAATTTATAATTTTATATTCGATTTAGCTCCTAGTTTTGTTCTAGGATTAGATTTAATTAAATACTTTTGTATGAAAGGGCATTGCCCGTTAAATTGAAATAAATAAATAAATAAATAATTGAATTGAATTCTATTTAAATCTTTCTATGGGGCATTATTCCTGAACTACCCCAGTCAAAAATTAGAATATTCTATAACTTTAGTAAATTGTTGCCCTACATGATAATATCAAATCTCTGCAATATTAGCTCTTTTGAAAAAAATTTGTATGAAGTAGAGAGGGTTGAAGTTTTGACTTTTTGAAAGACACCGTCATTTTCAAGTTCGTATAATTATGGAACAACTTAATAGATTTTAATTTATATATAGTGAATTTTAAAGCTTTTTCATGCACTTTTTTAATAAAGAATAATTTTAAAAAAAAATGTTAACCCTTCATTTTTCCAAATTAAGTTTTATTTTTCACTTTTGAGGTCTTTCGGCGGTTTTTGGATTTTTTTTATTTTTTTTAATCGAAAGCTGAGATTTTTTCCAACGAAATACGTAAAACTGGAAATGGGCCAATAATGGGTTTTCAAGAGAATGTAAAAAAACCTACTTTTTTGCTTATTTTTTACATTTTCTCGAAAACCCATTATTGGCCCATTTCCATTTTTACATATTTCGTTGGAAAAAATCTCAGCTTTCGATTGAAAAAAATAAAAAAAATCCAAAAACCGCCGAAAAACCTAAAAAGTGAAAAATAAGACTTAATTTTGAAAAAAGAAGGGTTACAATCTTTTTTTAAAATTATTTTTTATTTAAAAAGTGCTTGAAAAAAGCTTTTAAATCCACTATATTTAAATTAAAATCTATTAAGTTGTTACATAATTATATGAACTCGAAAATGACGGTGTCACTTAAAAAGTCAAAACTTCAACCCCCTCTACTTTATACAAATTTTTTTCAAAAAAGCTAATATTGCGGGGATTTGATATTATCATGTAGGGCAAAAATTTACCAAAGTTATAGGACATTCTAATTTTTGACTGGGGCAGTTCAGAAATAATGCCCCCTATGTACTTTAATTTCTTTTAAATAATTGATTTGTATTATCGAGCATTTAGCAGGGATTTTTACGAAATGTGACTTTTGTTTTGTTTTAAAATTAATACTATTGCAGTTCCCGTGTGAAAAAGTTCCCAGTATTTCCCAGTTTGTAAGTGGGCGCCAGTTGAGGCCTACCTAGCCCAGGTGGGCCCCACCTAGCCCCCAACTGGCGCCCACTTACACTGCGAAATACTCGGAACTTTCCACACGGGTTAAAACGCAAAGTGGGGTAAGTCATAATGTATAAAATTCCTCTTTTGGTGCAAATGATATGTTAATTTTTATGGCTCCCAACTACAAAAACATTTTTTTTTTGATAATTTAAAAATTATTATTCTGTTTTAATTTCGTTAAATTTTGGCGCCCCCATGCGGTTGCGCCAGCAGCAAGCGCCTCAGTCACCTAACTCTCAATACGGCACTAGCTAGTAATTCTGTTTGTGCTGGGTATATCCTGAGGATGTCCTGAGGATGTCCTGAGGATGTCCTAAGGATGTCCTGAGGATGTCCCGAGGATGTCTTGAGGATGTCCTGAGGATGTCCTGAGGATGTCCTGAGCATGTCCTCAGGATGTCCTGAGGATGTCCTGAGGATGTCCTGAGGATATCCTGGGGATATCCGGGGGATATCTTAAATTTCATTTTATGAATATCCATGGGATATCCCTAGGATATCCCCAGGATATCGGCGGATATCCTTAGGATATCCCTAGGATCTCCAAACCGCCGCTTTTAGGATATCCTGAAAATATCCTTGGATATCCCTTGGATATCCTAGGGATATCCACGGGACATTTTTAGGATATCCCGGGATATCCGGTGCTGTGAGGGTAGTCTCTTTGACGATCACGAATTTCAAGTCCGACTTTTAAAATATAAAATAGTGGAAATGTCCAAAAGACATCCCTAAGACTGCTTCGATGTTCAAAACACGTCCTTAAGACGTCTTTTGCACATGTGTTTTCACTGTGGGGTAACACATAAAGAACAAAATAAAAATTTTTGTATAATAAAGAATATTAATAACCTCAAGGTTTCCGGCTTCACTTGTTCAGTGATCAACACAACAGGTTTTTTGCATCTTTCCGATAAAGGTATCAGTTGTTCTATTTCTTTATTCTACGCAAGATGATAACCGGATCTGAAGACATTAATATGTGATGTTTAATGTCGGTATTTGACACAGTTCGGTTGCACATTCTTGAATTTTGAGCGCTAGTTTGTCTTACGACCCTGTTGTTTGCTTCCTATAGTTCTTCTAAATTGGTAACTCTGTCCTATTGGTACGTCTAATGTTTAAATGATTTGGCTACCATTATACAGAAGTTTATGTAGTGATAGAGGAAATTTGCACCATTGGTAGAGTTCTACACATAATTCCGCAGTCTGCAGACAATAGCTTTTGAACTTCTCAGCATCAATTTTTTTTAAAGTAAGATGAAGTTTGAAGAATGCAGTTTAATCTTGTAATTAATTCTTGATTCAGTCCTGCAGCTTTAGCGATTAATTCAGTTTGATTGACTACATTGACTGAGATTGACAAATCGTTTAGTCGCTTTTGAACTGAAGCTTTTTTTGCTATTCTCAATTACTTTTCTTCTTCTGTTATTGCAGCTTCCTTTATAAAATCTAAATTATAAGTGACATGAAGATGGTATTCCTTAATATAAACCGTATGCTACTGGGTAAGGTTGGTCCATCCTCATAATATTCATCATTACACTGTCAATCACTGAAATACTTCAAATCGTTTATGAACTTGAGACCAACTTCACAAAAGTTACAAGAAGTTGAAGCTCTTTATTTTGTGAGTATATTACAAAGTTTGCCATCGATCATTGTGCAGTTGATTTGCAGTTTTACTTCGAATATGGTGTCTTTATATTCTTAATTGTTAACTGCAACATTTTCCAATAATGCTGCACAATGTTCATACATTTTTCGAACATTCTTTTCAAACCTTGAGTACAGATTGGTCAGTCAATTCAGTTGACTTTTTAGTAGTTTTATCCAGGTTATCTTCACTGTTGTCGCTGCTATCTTTACTTGGTTCCATTTCGCAATTTTATTTTTGTCCTGTGGTTCGCTGTCCAGATGATCTATCCAAACCCCACTTTCCAATAAATAATAATTTGTGAGGTAGCACACTTTTTAATTTAGTTTATTCTGCTGACAAAAGTATTCTCTTTATTGATCCTTTATTGATCACTTTATTGATCCTCTCCACATTTGATCCTGCAATCCTGAATTCCCTGAAACAAGAGGGACTTCTGGCCTGTTACCCAGAAAATATATTCGTAGCGGATGCAGAACAGGGGCAGATCCAGACAAGGTTTTTGGAGAGAGTTATATATATAAGATAGAAAGAGATAGCATTATAGTGTTATCTCTTTCTCTCTCATATAAATATAAGACTAAAGGGGGTGGTCATGACACTCATGACCTGCAAACCACCTTCCCGGATCTGCCACTGATGCAAAAGCAAGTGTGGAATTTGCTTCTCTTTTACACCATACAATAAAGAGAATATTTTCGTTAGCAGATTGAAGTAAATTAAAAAGTGTACTTAGTCATAAATAATATTTAGCTTTAATACAGAGCCTATTAAATATTAAGTTCTTTCCAAAATTTGACCTATGATAAGTAACATGAAAAGGTAGAGTATAACGTAACGATTTTTACTGAGCAGAAAACAGAAAAGTTAATGCATGACAGACAGCTAGCTGTCTGTCATGCATTAATAGCGAGACAGCCAATATTAGTAGGTATTAGTTAATACCGTCTTACTACCACTTAGTACCCTTTTAGTACCATCCTAATTTATTTTATGTTTTATGCTAAAATAAACATAAGTTGCAATGTATAATGTCATAATTAGGAATCGGCATTCAATTTTGCATCGATAAATGGTATAAAAACTGAAAATAGAGCAAAAATAAATGTGAAAACACAAAAAGAAAAACTTGTCATTAATTTGATTCACTGCGCCGGCGAGCGGAATCCATGCTGACCACAAGCAGAGTTACTAGACAACCATAGCAACAAAAGTCACCACATCCTATCGAGTCGATAAAGACGCATATTGCTGCACACCGCAACCAACAGATGGCGCAACTCGTAAATCATTTCGAAGAAATTCTGACATACAAATAAAAATCTGATACAATACGGTCAACGTATGTACAAATATTGACAAAGTTTGACATAGCAAAAAAGGGAAATTGTATTATGATGTATATATTACAAATCAGATAACGAAACTGTGTGAAAATTATAAATTGTAATCACACTATTCAACAAATTTATTATTTATTAATATATCTATTACAAAAAAAAAAGAAAAAAATACGCAAATTTGACTAAATAAGAAGAATATAATAAAAAATATAACTTCTCAAATATACAATAATAGGTAAAAAAAATAAATTAAATATTATTTTATAAAAATTAAAAAATTTTTAATTTTTTGTGTCCAAGTAGCAAAACATCCATTAAAGATCCAAATCTCTAAACAACATATCTTTTCCCTCATAAAAAATACAATGGTACTAACAGGGCATTAAGAGGGTACTAAGAGGTACTATGACGGTACGAATAATTCAGGTCGCCTATGACCTTTTAAGTAAAAAAAAATTTTTTTAAGATTTTTCAACGAAGATAAAAATATTTTACGTTTCTACAAATGTAAAAAAATATTAATATTTATCGATTTTTCAAAATTTTGGTTTTCAAACAAATTTCTCGTTCTAAATGGTCAAACCAATTTTTCTGATACATTATATGAATTTTTTTTATTATCTCTAAGTAGCAAAAAATCCATTTAACATCTAAATCTCTGAAAAACATTTCTTTTTCCTCTTAAAAAATAAAATGGTACTAAGAGGTATTAAGAGGGTACTAAGAGGTACGAAGGCGGTACGAATAATTCAGGTCGCCTATGACCTTTTAAGTAATAAAAAACATTTTTGATCATTTTTCAACGAAAATAAAAATATTTTAAGTTTCTACAATGTGAAAAAATATTAATTTTAATTTTTTATTGATTTTTATAAAGTTTGGTTTTCAAACAAATTTCTCGTTTTCAATGGTCAAACCAATTTTTCTGATACATTTTATAAATCTTTTTTGTTATCTCTAAGTAGCAAAAAATCCATACAAGATCCAAATCTCTGAAAAACATATCTTTTTCCTCTTAAAAAATAAAATGGTACTAAGAGGTATTAAGAGGGTACTAAGAGGTACTAAGGCGGTACGAATAATTCAGGTCGTCTATGACCTTTTAAGTAATAAAAAACATTTTTTACATTTTTCAACGAAGATAAAAACATTTTTTGTTTTTACTAATGTGAAAAAATATTAATTTTATTTTTTTATCGATTATTCAAAATTTGGGGTTTTAAACATATTTCTCGTTCTAAATGGTCAAACCAATTTTTCCGATACATTTTATAAATCTTATTTAGTATCTCTAAGTAGCAAAAAAACCATTTAAGATTTAAATATCTGAAAAACATATCTTTTTCCTCTTAAGAAAGAAAATGGTACTAAGAGGTATTAAGTATTGTATTATTGTTTTGTTATTTTTGTTATTGTATTGTTATTGTATTTTGTTATTGTATCCAAGGATATTTTCAGGATATCCTAAAATCGGCGGTTTGGATATCCTAGGGATATCCTAAGGATATCCGCCGATATCCTGGGGATATCCTAGGGATATCCCATGGATATT
This sequence comes from Ganaspis brasiliensis, assembly GCA_037103525.1. Lineage (NCBI taxonomy): Eukaryota > Metazoa > Arthropoda > Insecta > Hymenoptera > Figitidae > Ganaspis > Ganaspis brasiliensis. Next base: position 142,950 of record JAZKLR010000438.1, read on the forward strand.
CATAAAATGAAACTTAAGATATCCTCAGGATATCCTCAGGACATCCTTAGGACATCCTCAGGACATCCTCAGGACATCCTCAGGACATCCTCAGGACATCCTCGGGACATCCTCAGGACATGCTCAGGACATGCTCAGGACATCCTCAGGACATGCTCAGGACATCCTCAGGACATCCTCAGGACATCCTCAGGACATCCTCAGGACATCCTCAGGACATCCTCAGGACATCCTCAGGACATCCTCAGGACATCCTCAGGACATCCTCAGGACATCCTCAGGACATCCTCAGGACATCCTCAGGACATCCTCAGGATATACCCAGCACAAACAGAATTACTAGCTAGTGCCGTATTGAGAGTTAGGTGACTGAGGCGCTTGCTGCTGGCGCAACCGCATGGGGGCGCCAAAATTTAACGAAATTAAAACAGAATAATAATTTTTAAATTATCAAAAAAAAAATGTTTTTGTTGTTGGGAGCCATAAAAATTAACATATCATTTGCACCAAAAGAGGAATTTTATACATTATGACTTACCCCACTTTGCGTTTCAACCCGTGTGGAAAGTTCCGAGTATTTCGCAGTGTAAGTGGGCGCCAGTTGGGGGCTAGGTGGGGCCCACCTGGGCTAGGTAGGCCCCAACTGGCGCCCACTTACAAACTGGGAAATACTGGGAACTTTTTCACACGGGAACTGCAATAGTATTAATTTTAAAACAAAACAAAAGTCACAATTCGTAAAAGTCTCTGCTAAATGCTCGATAATACAAATCAATTATTTAAAAGAAACTAAAGTACATAGGGGGCATTATTTCTGAACTGCCCCAGTCAAAAATTAGAATGTCCTATAACTTTGGTAAATTTTTGCCCTACATGATAATATCAAATCCCCGCAATATTAGCTTTTTTGAAAAAAATTTGTATAAAGTAGAGGGGGTTGAAGTTTTGACTTTTTGAGTGACACCGTCATTTTCGAGTTCATATAATTATGTAACAACTTAATAGATTTTAATTTATATATAGTGAATTTAAAAGCTTTTTTCAAGCACTTTTTAAATAAAAAATAATTTTAAAAAAAGATTGTAACCCTTCTTTTTTCAAAATTAAGTCTTATTTTTCACTTTTGAGGTTTTTCGGCGGTTTTTGGATTTTTTTTATTTTTTTCAATCGAAAGCTGAGATTTTTTCTAACGAAATATGTAAAAATGGAAATGGGCCAATAATGGGTTTTCGAGAAAATGTAAAATATAAGCAAAAAAGTTGGTTTTTTTACATTCTCTTGAAAACCCATTATTGGCCCATTTCCAGTTTTACGTATTTCGTTGGAAAAAATCTCAGCATTCGATTGAAAAAAATAAAAAAAATCCAAAAACCGCCGAAAGACCTCAAAAGTGAAAAATAAAACTTAATTTGGAAAAATGAAGGGTTAACATTTTTTTTTAAAATTATTCTTTATTAAAAAAGTGCATGAAAAAGCTTTAAAATTCACTATATATAAATTAAAATCTATTAAGTTGTTCCATAATTATACGAACTTGAAAATGACGGTGTCTTTCAAAAAGTCAAAACTTCAACCCTCTCTACTTCATACAAATTTTTTTCAAAAGAGCTAATATTGCAGAGATTTGATATTATCATGTAGGGCAACAATTTACTAAAGTTATAGGATATTCTAATTTTTGACTGGGGTAGTTCAGGAATAATGCCCCATAGAAAGATTTAAATAGAATTCAATTCAATTATTTATTTATTTATTTATTTCAATTTAACGGGCAATGCCCTTTCATACAAAAGTATTTAATTAAATCTAATCCTAGAACAAAACTAGGAGCTAAATCGAATATAAAATTATAAATTTGTTTTAATATTAATTAATTAAAATATTAAATAAAAAATTTATTCCTTTTGAAATGTAGAATTTAATAAATAATGAAAAAATGAAATAAATACCTAGTACCTATATTTTTCTTTTAGAGAATTGAATAAAAATTTAAAATAATAATTTATGTCCCTGAAGTTCTGAACGTTCATTTAAACGAAATTTTTGTTACATGGAAATATTTTCAAGAATAACTTTTGCAACGCAAAATATAAAAGAAGAATTTAATTCTTAAAATATCAAAATCATTTTTTTGTTAAGCAAAACTTTATTTTTGGTCAAATTTGAATTTGTAAAATATTAAAATAATAATTTCGTTGATTTAAACGTTCAGAACTTAAAGGTCATATAATTTTTATTCCCTTTTGTAAAGATAATTAATTTAAAATACGTAATAATTTTGAAAATCCAATTACTTAAAAAATTAACCTTTTTCAACATGTAAAATTTAAAGAAATTTACAGGGTGTCTAGCGAATTATCATTTTTATTTTCCTTGCAAATTGATAAAAATTTAGTAGCAAATTTACATTTAACAAATAATAGATGAAATTCTGTAAAAAATTATAAAGATTAAGAAATTATGATGAACATTGGAAAACCTACAGAACATAAAAATTTTAAGCTATAAGATAAAAAGTTAAAAATATTAAATTAATTAAAAGCTTATAGAATAAAAAATATGATGAAAGAACGAATAACTTGATAAAAATGTGAAGATATGAACTATGAAGATATGAAGCAATTACAAAACTATGTGAAAATTATGTTCATTTCTGAAGATTTCGCTTTTATGTAAAAAAAAAATTTGCTTTCTCAAAAAGGAAGCTAAATTCGTTTTTCATTGTAAAACATTTTTTAAAATTTTTATAAAGGAATCATTACTTAAAAATGCCAATTAGAGTAGTTATATTAAAGACGTCAAAATTAAAATTTTATTAAAAATTAAAAATCCCCATTATTTCTTCAAATTGAGAATAAAATGTATACTTTATACATAATTAAATTGATCCATTTTTACATATAGAATATTTTCTCCAAAGGATCTATGATTATAAAATAAAAATTGGAGAAGGTGTAAAAAGAAAAAGAATTTTAAATGAAAAAAAAAATGAAAACTCATGATTTATTATTATGCGAATTTCCGGTCCATTATAGACTTTATATAGGTCAATCGATTCGTTTTGAGACAATATGATTTTTTATTTGTTAAGTTGTATTTTAAGTGTGAAAAAAAATTTTGTTAAGAAACGATATTTTTTTGTGAAAATGGTGCTTAAAAATATCCGATCTTTTTTTTAAACATGAAAATTTGGGCTTTTCAGATAAACATAAGTCGATTTAGATTATTATTTTTAAAACTCAAAAATTTTAACGATCACAAAGCTTCTTCAATGAGGAAGCAAAATGTTTAAAAATAAAAAAAGTGGGTGAATAAGTCTATCAATTTTTCTCTATAAAGTATAAATACATTTGCAAAAAAAAAAAAAAATTAGCAATGTAAACTTAAATCAAATAAAACCAAGGTTGCAAAATTTTTTATAAATGAGTAGGGGAGGGGGCGAAAATTTTTAAGTTTGACTCGGGCGCCAGAAAAGCTCACTACGGGACTGGTGTATATGCACTTAAAATAAGTGAAAATATCACTTAGGGGCCATTTAAGTATTATTTAAGCATCAAGGAGGGGGAAAGGGGTTCCAAAATGCTGACTCTCCATACAAAATTATTTTTTCATCCATTGAAAAATGCTGACATGAGGGAGGGGAGGGGGCCAAAAACCTCTTAAAATATGCTCACGTAATACTTGAACAGCCCCTTATTTAGAGAGAAATGTCACTTATTTGGAAGTGTACATGTATACACTTATTAAAAAGTGTAACACTTTTGACTTCTGAATAAGTAAATATTCATTTCTTCAAATTTAGAAAGAAAAATGTTGTTTCTTAAACCAGGACAGCTTTTTTGGCTTGAAATTCTGAAAAGCACAAAATTTAAATTTTATTGAAATTACGTATAATTACATATTTTAATGCACTGTTTATGAAAATAATAATAAAAATATCCACTGATTAAAAATATTAAAATATTAAAAATGTCAATAATTGATTTGTACAAAAGTGGTAGTCTTTATCCCTTACAAAAAGAAGTACTGGATTTAGTTCTGGGTTAAGGACTGGGAAGAAGTACTGGGTTCAGTACTGAGACAAGTACTGGGTTCAGTACTGGAAAGTCAGTACTTTTTTCACCATGGATTGTTAATAATTTTTTCATGCTGCGCACTAAGTTTGTATGGGTGCTACGGCTGCGCAATAGTTTTTCGTTGTAAATTAAATAGAGAGGAATACATTGAACGCAAAATCACAATTCCACTAAAATTTGAGAAAAAATGTGTTATTGTGCTTAAAAAATTATATTGCGCGAAAAAGTACTGATTTTACAGTACTTAACCCAGTACTTCTTCCCAGTACTGAATCCAGTACTACTTTTTTGCAAGGGATAACAATTCACATTATTGTTATATATCTACAATATTTTGATAATTGTAATGGTGTTCATGAAAATCAATAATCTATAGATCCACAAATACTCAGATGTTTCCACAAGTTTGACACATGGAATTTAGATTATACCACACGTTAGAAATTTTAAAATATCTTATACTTATGCAAATTAATAACCAAATATAATTTTTTTGTACAAGGGTACCTTTGTGTTGGCGAGCTACACTATCACTGAAAGAAATTACTTGGGTAATTTTACCTATAATGTTTTGGAACCAAAAAACCCAAAGATTTTATGGATTAAAGAGCACAAGATTTTCAGTAATATTACCTAAAGCCTTTTAAACAAATACCCAATGATATTTAGATAAAAATACACAAGCTTTTTGGTAACTCACAACTACCCACACAGGTAATTGTACGTAAATTTAACAAACAGGTTGTGTATTTTTACCAAAATCTATTTAACGCTAAGAGATCTCGAACTACTCGCAACTCCTGGGCCTAAAGCCCAACGCAACGTTCCAACCACTATGCTATACGCTCGTGAACTATCATTATAAGCTACATCAGGAGGAAAAAGCAATGTCTCAAGTTATCACTATCTTCATATTAAAAACAACATTAAAAAATTATCAGATAAAAAGTTGTAATTAAAAAAATTATTGTTTAAACAAATTGTTGAAAAACTATACTAAAACCAATTAGAAGAATACTATAACCAATAGCAGGTATAATTTGTAATTTGTTGCTGTGACCAACGGGCTTTTATCACATGGCGCATGGACGTGATGAAAAGAAACGGTATGCCCCCAATACGTTACAACTTAAAACCCAGAAGAACCTCCCGGTATTCCGTAGAAACTAAATTTAAGCAAGTGGTGGGGGTATACCAATTCCCCTCAAGGCGTCTAAGAGATACCTGCACGTGACCAATAGCCATAAGTATGCAAAATGTTTTAGAGCCTAAGGAATAGCATAGTTTTTAGCCTATAAATATTCATAAAGTATTTATACGCATCATCCTTGTAAAAGCATGAATATATCCTGAGGATGTCCTCAGGACATCCTGAAATAATGTTAAAATAACCTGAAAACGTCCCTAGGATATCCTTAGGATATCCTCAGGACATCCTAGGGATATCTTAGGGATATCCTCAGGACATCCTAGGGATATCCTAGGGACGTTTTCAGGTTATTTTAACATTATTTCAGGATGTCCTGAGGATGTCCTGAAGGATATCCGTAGGATATCCTTTGGTTTTGAGGAAGGCCACTAAACTTTACGGAAGAGTAACAAAGATTCATTGCATTTTGAATAGCAAGTGCTAAGTAGCCGAGAGGTTTAAGGCTACGCGTAAGCTTGGCATCCATCATAGTTAAGTAGGTTCGATCCCCGTATCCCATAAGATTTTTCCGATGCGTTTAACCATTAAATTATTATATATAAGGAAGGACATAAAAAATTAAAAAAAAGTAAATTAATATCTACTTTATTATAATTTTTTTCAAAAATATCCTTGGGATATCCTAAGGATATCCTAGGGACATTTTCAGGATATCCTGACATTATTTCCGATATCCTGAGGATATCCTAGGGATATCCTTTTGTTGTGAGGGCATTATTATCAATGTTCTTTTTACGAAAGTTTACCTAATTCGATTTTGGAGTTAGTCACTTCAAATTTAAAACAGTTGTAACAATACGGTTGACAAGATTAAAAGAATCTCTACGAAATCAATGTGTTTCACTATCTTAAGGGGTAACATCACCCAGAGTCCATAAAAAATAGAGTCTATTTCAATCAATGTTTTTAAGAAAACGGTAAAGTATAATAATGTTGGGTTTTCTTTAACGTTAAACACATGTATTAAACTAAATCTTTTTTACATAATGGCGCTTTTACAGGAATTTAACTCATGTCACGTTTTTTAAAACAACATCGCTGCTGGAACGATTTCTCCTACAGTTTTTAACGGATTTAATTTAAATTTAAACTGTAGCTTTAAGATAACATTTTTTAGAGAAGTACACAACATTTTTCAAAAATATCAATTTTTCGCAAAATGACATGACTCTGATGACAAAAATGACTATAGAACGGAATCGCTTATTAACATGAGTTATATTGCTGTAAAGGCGATATTTTGTTAAAAAAATGGGCTCTGGGTGATGTTACCCCTTAAAGTTCCTTGACTAACTAAATACAAATTTTTGAGCTGGTTGTTAGATTACTAGACACATTGTAAATTACTTATTAACATGAAGGCTGGTTTTGGTTCATAACTTCATAAATACATAATTAATGAATTTGGCAATGTGAACTTGATAAATCATTTTCTTCTTGGATAAAAAACTTTTCAAATTTTTCCATATCGTTTATTTGATTTAAATAAGTTTTTACACACATTGCATGATGCAGATGTCTGACAGCTTAAGGCTGATCAAAACAGTGAAGAAAAATGCTCTCACCTAATTTCAATGTTGACGTTTTTCACTCTTAAAAGACAAAATAAATTAGTTAATGTCGATTTATTAGAAATAATAGAATTGCACAAGTGAGGAAACTTCAATTTTGTTGCTATAAAAATTAGTTAAATATTATTTTTAAAGTATTTTGAAAATTTCGAAAATTGATTAAAAAATAATATTTAGCTATTTTTTAAAGCAACAAAATTGAAATTCCATCACTTGTGCCCCTCTATTATTTCTAATAAATCGACATTAACTAATTTATTTTGTCTTTTAAGAGCGAGAAACGTCAACATTGAAATCAGGTGAAAGCATTTTTCTTCACAAGGTTTGAGCAGACTTGAGACATTGGATTCTTTTCTGACAATCATGGCTGAATACAATTTTTCTTTTTAAAATGTATACTTTATTATTCACCATAATCACTAGAAAAGTAGGCACAATAATTAAGAATAGTTTTTTAGTTACTTCTAAGATGGTTCCAAAACGTTAGCAAAAGAAGTAATTTTAAAATATAGTATTCGTTTATTTTGTAAACAAACTATTTCACAAAAATATTATAGGTCTGCATTATCTAGCAAATGATGCTCGAATCTTTTTTTATAATATCTGTTCATATATTGATGAGAATTACAGAGATAAATATAAAATATATATATATATATATTTATATATATAGTATTTTATATATATAGTATTATATAGTATTTTATATATATAGTATTATATATAATACATTTACCTCAAAAGTGGTTTATTGTTAATTTGAAAACAGGTATGCAGATCTAAAATACATTTTTATTAATTTTTACCAAATGTGACCATCTTTAGTCGATGGTTCTTAAACAGTCACTTCAGATTTGAAGAAAGGGGCAATTGATTCAAATTCTGTTCTATTTAATAAGTAAGTGTACAAAGTTTTATATATTTTCATTCAAAATTGATGTGGTGACAGAATTTTGTCCAAAAAATGAGTTTTCTGACCCACTGTGCGCCGTGTGGATTTTCCTCTGAAAAATCCGTGCGGATTTTTACAGCCGGGTTGATCTTAGTTCAAAATATTTAAAAATGTTATCCATTATTTTAAAGGACTGGAACGGTCTGAATTATTCATATACTGCCTTAGAACCCTCTTAATACCCTCTTAGTACCATTTTATTTTTTCAGAGGAAAAATATATGTTTTCGGAAGATTTGGATCCTACATGGATTTTTAGCTACTTAGAGATAGTAAAAAAGATTTATATAATGTATCAGAAAAATTGGTTTGACCATTAAGAACGAGAAATATGTTTGAAAACTAAAGTTTTAAACATGAAGTAGTATAAGGAGGCCCCACTGCTATGTTTAACCTTGAAAAAGTTGAAGCTGGTTTCCCCGTTTCTCTTACAAATTAGCGATAGTGGAGAACCTAGCAGAAAAGCTTAGAATTATAAGCCACACAATGTCATTTTTGTGTACATGCAATTACTAACACACTTGAAATGCTTTTTGCAAATAACTGCCTACAAACAGCTGAGTGATCAGGCGGGAAAACTGACTAGCAAACGCATTGTAGCAGACGAAATTTTGAAGTTCCAAATTATCTCGCTTGGTTCTCCACTTTCGCTAATTTGTAAGAGAAACGGGGAAATCTGCTTCAAGTTTTCATGAGAGTGGGGCCTCCTTATACTACTTCATGGTTTTAAACAATCGATAAAAAAATAAAATTAATATTTCTTCACATTTGTAGAAACGAAAAAAAATTTTATCTTCGTTGAAAAATGATTAAAAATGTTTTTTATTACTTAAAAGGTCATAGACGACCTGAATTATTCGTACCGCCTTAGTACCTCTTAGTACCCTCATAATACTTCTTAGTACCATTGTTATATTTTAAGAGGAAAAGATATGTTTTTCAGAGATTTGGATCTTATATGGATTTTTTGCTACTTAGACATAATAAAAAAGATGTATAAAATGTATCAGAAAAATTGGTTTGACCATTGAAAACGAGAAATTTGTTTGAAAACCAAACTTTGGAAAAATCGATAAAAAATTAAAATTAATATTTTTTCACATTTGTAGAAACGTAAAATGTTTTTACCTTCGTTAAACAATGTTAAAAAATGTTTTTTATTGCTTAAAAGGTCATAGACGACGTGAAGTATTCGTACGGCCTTAGTACCTCTTAGTACCCTCTTATTACCTATTAGTACCATTTTTATATTTTAAGAGGAAAAAGATATGTTTTTCAGAGATTTGGATCTTATATGGATTTTTTTCTACTTAGAGATAATAAAAAAGATTTATAAAATGTATCAGAAAAATTGGTTTGACCATTGAAAACGAGAAATTTGTTTGAAAACCAAACTTTGGAAAAATCGATAAAAAATTAAAATGAATATTTTTTCACATTTGGAGAAACGTAAACTGTTTTTATCTTCGTTGAAAAATGTTAAAAAATGTTTTTTATTACCTAAAAGGTTATAGACGACCTGAATTATTCGTACCGCCTTAGTACCTCTTAGTACCCGCTTAATACCCTGTTCGTACCATTGTATTTTTTAAGAGGGAAAAGATATGTTGTTTAGAGATTTGGATCTTTAATGGATTTTTTGCTACTTGGACACAAAAAATTAAAAATTTTTTAATTTTTATAAAATAATATTTAATTTTTCTTTTTTACCCATTATTGTACATTTTAGAAGTTATATTTTTTATCATATTCTTCTTATTTATGGAAATTTGCGTATTTTTGTCTTTTTTTATTTGTAATATATATATATTAATAAATAATAAATTTGTTGAATAGTGTGATTACAATTTATAATTTTCACACAGTTTCGTTATCTGATTTATAATATATACAAATAATCCAATTTCCATTTTTTGCTATGTCAAACTTTGTCAATATTTGTACATACGTTGACCGTATTGTATCAGATTTTTATTTGTATGTCAGAATTTCTTTGAAATGCTTTACGAGTTGCGCCATCTGTTGGTTGCGGTGTGCAGCAATATGCGTCTTTATCGACTCGATTGGATGTGGTGACTTTTGTTGCTATGGTTGTCTTGTAACTCTGCTTGGTTAGAGATCCTATAAAGAGAGTTGAGACACAAGTGTGATGATTCGTGATTGGTTGCGATTAAACCGGAACCAGAAGTGATTTTGTAATGTTGCAACATAACCTCAAATCACGTCCATTTAAATCAATTCAAATTTTTCCATGTAAATATTTCGCGCCTTTGACTGGAACTTCTGGTTCCGGTTTAATCGCGATGCGCAGAAACCAACTGTGTCTCAACTCTCTTTATAGGATCTCTGCTTGTCGTCAGCATGGATTCCGCGCCGGCGCAGTGAATCAAATTAATGACAAGTTTTTCTTTTTGTGTTTTCACATTAATTTTTGCTCTATTTTCAGTTTTTATAACATTTATCGATGCAAAATTGAATGCCGATTCCTAATTATAACATTAAACATTGCAACTTATGCTTATTTTAACATAAAACATAAAATAAATTAGTGTGGTACTAAGAGGGTACTAAGTGGTACTAAGAGGGTATTAACTAATATACCCACTAATATTGGCTGTCTCGCTAGGGATAGTTAATAAAATATTAACAGCTTTTTACATAAATAAGAAGTCTTTACATAAAAGTCTAGATTCTAACTAAGGTATTCTCAATTGCGATCTTAATATTGAGTAGTCATAAGTTAAAATATCAAACACCATACGTAATTGGAACTCAGCAAATCTCAAAAAGTGATTTTGAACCCTTTCAAGTTTAAGAGTGTGGACTCTATAAAAGGGGCACCAAATCACAGATTCAAACTCCATCGTAGAATGAACGAACTAAACATATAGAACCCTAAGGTTAACAGCATTGTTTACTACAGGGGCAAAATTCCTGAATGTCCGAGTTCAAAAATGAAGGTTATCCAAATTGGTCTAACCTTTACTAAAATGTTGTTATTGTTAGCGTAAATCTAAATACCAAAAATTATTGAATTTAAAAAACTATTTTTTGTCATGAAGCTTTAAACATGAGCATGTTAAGCGTCTCAATTTTTCTTTCTCCTCTTTGCCCGTCCATTCTTTAAAGTTTGCTTTCTCAGCGATAGGTCCCTTCTCTCGCGGAGCGTCACATACAGTCATTTTAAAAGGTCTTTTAAAAGGCTTTGCGATAAAGATAAACATTCTTTTTTAAAAATATAATTTGACATTGAAATTCAAGGTCAAAGTGTTAATTTGAGTATATCTCAAAAACGGATTTTTTTCCCTTTTTTAACTATCTAGATGGAAAGCTGGACTCTTTTTCTATAAGATATGTAAAAATCAGAGTTCATCATGATTTTTAGTGATTTTATAATTAAAAAATTTACTTTAAAATATTAAATTTTACAAATGAATAATGTGGCCCTTGGCACATTTAACCCAATATTTCTCAAGTAAAAAATATCTGGGCGGCTTTAATAAAATACTCATTCTTTATAAATTCTTTATATTCGTGACGTTGTACTTTTCGATGTAATTTAATTTAATTTTATTTTTTGAGCCTGATGAGGTCAATGGAATATTGACGAAACGTCGCTTGACAAATAAAGACCGTGGTCTTTAAAAATGTGTCTAGTGTTTTTTGTTCCTTCCTTTTTGCATTAAAAATTATGCAAAATAGGGAAGAGTATTTACACCTACACATATTGGCTCCCATTAATCGACAATTTTTCTAATTTTATGAAAATAAGTTCATTTGTGTTACACGATGTTTCTCAAATCATAAAAAAAAAAAAAATTCAATGTTTTAATCTAAAAAATCGATTTTCTCTGAAATGGTTCGATAAAAGAGTTTTGATTTTGTTATAAAATACGCAAAAATGTATCCGAATTCAAGATATTGATGAAATTTTATAGTGACAGCACTTTTTGTTTAAAATATGGTAAGGACCTCCTTGGAATAATAATATAAGTCACATATTTAAAAATATAATTATTTATTATTAAATATATAAAAAAAATAACAATGAAATGTACTTTTTTTTAAAATGTTTACATTTATCAGTATTAACTAAAAATTAAATGTTTGTGTTAGATAAATAATTATTTAGGTAGAGTAGGGTGGCGTGAAATAGACACTTCTTTACATTTCAGAATATAAAATTGGTATTTTAACATTTTTTTTTGGATTTCCAACTGATTCTGAAAGTTTAGTTCTTCAGCTTCAAAATCCTTGCTGGACAATCTTCGTATTCCCTGAAAGGACGAAATTACTTGAGTTTTACGAGAACACTACAAGAGGCTTTTTTGTACCACCTGGTGGGGTAAAAAAGCCACTTTGTTATTTGGGCAGAATATGTTATTAATTTTTGTTTTTTAATGTTTTTTTCTTCATTTATGTTTCAAAAAATGTTATTTTAATAAATTTTGAAGATTATTATTTATTAATATATTTTGAAACTAAAGTAATAATAATATAAAGTGTACCATAAATTTGACAGTTATGTCTATTATAAAATGTTACGAATAGTAGAAAACAAATTAACATCACATAATTTTGAATATCTGTTTTGTCCTTGGCTTTTTTACCCTCAGGAATCTTTTTTTAAAAAGCTATAATAAATCTAAAAATTAAATCAATTGCAAAAAAACTGCTCACTATACGTTAGGGCGTTTCATCGAAACCCACTTTGTGAATTTTGCTAAACCTTAAATCGGAATTCAACTTCTTATGACGCAAAAACCGTCCATGAATTTTTTCAGATTTTTTAAAGGTCATTTACAGGTCGCTATTTTAATTTTTTCACGAAATAAGAGCTTTTTAATGAAAAAAATGTAATTCTCTGTATTTGGATGTTCGTTATTGCTGCAACTTGGTAATTTCCCTGTGAAGGATACCAAGTATCTAAAAAAATTTGATTTTGGTGAAAATAATTAGTTTGAAGGACATTTTTATAACTTTGAGTGCAAAAAATTCCACCTACTGTAAGTTTTAAGTTGTTTTTTTACAATTTAACGCTACAATATACATATATATTTATTTTAATATCACTAAATATGTAATGAAGATTGTTCTGAGTAAAGTAATTCATGTCAGATACATTATATTTGCCTAAAAAATTTAAATTTGGACTTTGTATCACATTCAATAATAATTTATTTCATAATTTTAGCAACAACATGTCGCAAATATAAAACATATGTATAACTGAAAGAACAATTGTTGGTTTAAATATATAATATTATAATAATATTCCATTTTTAAACAGAAATTTGGATCTTTTTCAACTAGACCCTTTAAAAGCTTTTTTCACAATATATTTATTAACATTAGGTATACTTTTCCTATTATTATCTACGTTAATTAGTAAGTTCTGAAACTCATTTTCATTTTTCGTGAGTTTCTTATTGTATGTTGTGGCTAAAGCTACACCTCTTTCTGATACATCATTTACAACACTTAGTTTTTTCAGTTGTTCCTTTGCCCTAATAAAATCGACATCTTCTTTCCACAAACTTGGATCTTTTGCCAAAAAACTTGTTGATAAATTATGTACTTCGAACAGTCTTCTACTGTTTGAAGTAACGAAGTGATGAATTTGCATTTTCGAAATCTTTTGTAATGGAACCTTAGCTGCAGTAGGTGGATTATGAGAGCCCTGTTTCTGTAATGCATCAACCATCAACTTTTTCTGATTAGTTGTTAAGCGAGGATCAAAAAAAGCAAGACCTACGAGAGATTCGCTGAGATACCATAGATGAGATAAGAAAGTTTTAAGAGTTGGATCAGCTATAGTTGGAATAGTTGTTTTGTAGTTGGCCAGTTTCTTTACCAGCATTAAATCATTAAATGGAGCAGATATAGCCGATCGGCAGGTGAACCAGAACTGCTAATACGTTTTGACAATAAATGAATTGAATTTTTGAAGTGCCGATACTTCAGATTCGAAAAAGATATATTTTTAAACTGTAAATTAATTTTGCCATCCACCTCAGGCGCGGATCCAGCGGGAGGCGATGGGGGCGATAGCCCCTCCCAAAAGCCTTAGATTATCATATGAGAGAGAAAGAAATAGCACTATATTCTTATCTCTTTCTATCTCATATATCGCCCCCTCCAAAAACCTTGTCTGGATCCGCCTTTGATCCACCTTGCTCTGTGGAAAGCACCTGGAGTTTTGATTTTAATCTTCAGAGTGAGATTGGTTCCCAAAAATAGTAAACACAATTCGAGCAACTCTTTGTAGTCATCTCTTGGATGCCAATTTCCTAATTAATCTTTTATAAATGAAATTATTTTTGAACGAACACCTGAAGTAAGGTGAACTGTGACTTTCTTATCTTTAAGACAATTTTCAAATTTCGTCTGATCAATTGTTTCCCAAGAATCTTGAAATCTGCGAAATAGCTGAATATCAGGTCCAGTGGATGCTTCAAAAAGCGCGTTAAATGCAGCTGCAGCCAGTAACTCCGTCATATGGTGTCTACATGCGAAATAAAGAAGAGTTCTACTCAATTTTTTTTGCAACAACGTGATTGCTTCTTTATGTTTTCCAGTATTACTAGCGGTGGTATCTGTACACATAGAAGTTACTTTTTCCGTCAGCTTCCACTCAGTTAGTAACTGCAATATAGCTTCTGCTTGAGCTTTTCCAGTAGACGCAGTAATTTTTAGAACACCAAGCCGTTTTTCAGTATTTTCACCAGTGACTTCAACAGACAATCGATCAACCTTCTTCTTTGATTTTAAATCTGGTAATAACTTTCCATCCCAATGTACTGTTAAGTACTTACCAAATACGAACGATTCTTTATCTTGAACGGCAGTTTCTTCACGATTTTTTTTTCTGTTTCTCCAAATAAAGCTTTTGGAACAAGCAACATTTTTCAGGTCATAGCCTAACGTGTGAAGAGTAGATTGAATAACAAGAGATCCACTTCCACAACTGTTAACTGTTCGATCTAAAGCTGAACAAATTTCTATGGATCCAACATTTACTTTAGGGTTTGAAGCACTATTCGCTGTTTTACATTTCTTTTTTGGAAGGATATACAAATCATCGAAAGTGTCAGATATTTCTGATTCGCTATCAGAAAAAGTATCCTCTGTCTCTACAAGCATAGTTTTTGTAAATTGTTGAGGGTTTTTTTTCTCTGAATTGTATTTCTTTTTACCACGTGATGAGATGTTTTTTTCTAAAAATAACTTTAGTTCAGTAAAATTAGAGGAGTTGTTACGCTTTCCGGACTTTTGACTTACATATAATTTCAAGGCTTCTAAATCACTTGTTCTTTTAACTGTATCAGTATACCCAATATCAAAAAGAAAATTAATTCTATCTATAAAAATTTGCCATTTTTCATTTTCGGTTTGTGATTTCAAATTGATATTTTTCTTTAGTTTAACCCACTCTGAATGCAATTTTTTAAGTTTATTTATAACATTTTGTTTGTCTATTGTAGGAATCTTTTTTCAAACCAGATTTTTTGAACCTCTTCCGACACTATTGTCGCACTATCTTGAATTGATTTGTTTTGATGTAAATGTAGAAATCTTCGTAAGACAACATTCTGTGACGGTAACTCGCTGCCAGGAATTCTATCAACAGATTTACCCAAAAGCCAAATCTCTGCATACGATTCAGTATTCTTGCTTTCCATATCTTATAATAATAATATTTATACAATTACAATGTTGCAAAAATTTAATTTTTTGAAATTTTCATTGTATACAATTAAAGTTCTTACTTATTTGTTTTATAATAATTATTATCCTGTTAATTATAAATTATACTTTAAATAAAAATATTAACCTATTATACTGCATTTTGACAAACTCAATTTTGATAAAAAAATAATTGATGAATTGGCTTCAGCTCGTGACTCGGCCTCGTTTTGGTCTATTATAAATAATTCTCGCGTCTTGTCTCGAAAGCCTTGCCCAATCAACGTAGATGGTTGGAACAATTATTTGGTCGCAGCCTTTCCTTTCAAGCCATCTCCTGTTATACAGTTTCCATCCACTTTTCATCCTTTTCTAGATCAGCGGATTGAGGAATCTGAGATTAGAGCTAGTTTGAGAAGATGTAAGAATGCGAAGGCAGCGGGCTGTGATGGAATCAATTACAGTTTCTTAAAGAATTTACCAGATAATTGGATCTTATTCCTTGATCATTTCTTTAATAAAATTTTAGATTCTGAAACTGTCCCTAGGGCCTGGGGTGATCTTCATTTATTCATGTTACATAAGAAGGGAAACCCTTCTGATTCTCAAAATTATAGACCCATATCTCTCGTTAATTGTTCAGCTAAAATATTTACAAATATATTACATAATAGAATATCTAAGTGGACTACAGATCACAATGTAATTCCGGAATTTCAATCTGGCTTTAGAGGGAAGAGGGGCTGTATTGACAACCTTTTTTCCCTCTTAGCAGCCATTCAAATTCACCTCAGACACCCTAGGAAAGTTGTCTACGCAGCCTTCATCGATTTTAAAAGCGCCTTCCCATCCGTAGATCATAATTTGTTATGGCATAAACTGAATAGGGTTGGTATTAGCTCTAAATTAATTCGAATAATAGCAAATTTTTATAAAAACGCTTCCGCTTCTATTAAATGTGAGGGAGCTCAGACCGACTCGGTTAGAATTTCTCAGGGAGTCCTTCAGGGCGACGTTTTGAGCCCACTATTGTTCTCCATTTTTATTCATGACCTTGAACAATTTTTGATTGAGCAAGGCTGCAGAGGCTTAGCTATAAGCACGTTGTGTGAAGTCCTTCTCCTGGCATACGCTGACGACTTGGTTCTCCTTTCGAATACTCCAACAGAATTATCCAGAAAGTTGGAGGCACTGCGCCTGTACTGTGAATTGAATAAATTAACGATTAACGCCGATAAAACGAAAATTGTAATTTTTCATAAAGGAGGTAACTCGCGCGTTAATCATTTTAAGTCTTTTAGTTGCGGCAATTTGAGGATCGAAGTCGTCAAACAGTATGTTTATTTAGGGGTAACCTTTTCGAATTCGTGCTCCTTTGGCGTTGCCGCGAGTAATTTTTCTAGCTCAGCCAACTCCGCGACTGGTGCGACTATGCAAATAATACACAAGTCCAAGGCTGATTCATGGTGATCGTATATTAATCTTTTCGATAGTTTGGTGTGTAACTTACTTTTGTACGGGGTTCAGATATGGGGTCATAATCACTTGGATCTGCTCGAGAGGACGTAGCTCGGCTTTTTTAAAAGACTGTTATTTCTTCCGCGGTCAGTTCCCGGTTATGCTATTCGTCTCGAAACTGGCAGACTTCCTCTGTCATTTGCTATTCTCAGGAGGACACTGTCTTGGATTAACAAAATTTGCGATATGGATATTTCTCGGTACCCAAGACAGTGTCTTTTTCGTCTAGCGGAATTGACGAGCTCGGGGGCTGCCAGCGGAAGATTTAATTGGTTCTATAATCTGAAGCACTTTTTGGAGGAGAGGGGGGGTTGCTCGACCAATTCAACTGGTACGCCCCGTTGACAATTGTGACCCAGACTGATCGCATTTTATGCGAATACGGAAAATTCTTAATTGCTCGGGATATGGATTCTAGAAGTAACTCTAATAGTCTTCAGATCTGGCCTTTTCTTTTTCTAAAATTTGGAACTCAGGATTATCTCCTCGGCAGAATGAGACTTGAATTGAGGAGAGTTTTTGCCCAGGTGCGCCTTTCGAGCAGATACTCATTTTATTTTCGTTTGAACGATTTGACACTTGTTCTGAATCCCCAAGACAATTGTATTTTTTGTAACTCTCGGAGTCTGGACATTCATCATTTTCTGATTGACTGCCCACGCTTTGAGGACATAAGACAGTCTTTTTTCCCATCGCTTTTAGAGTGCGACTGCCGTGAGTCATTCTGGAAAAATGTGCTCTCTGCTTGTGACATTACAACTATAAAAAAATTCGTCGTTATGTTTACCAATATGTCTGCAATTTATTTGTCCTAATTTTACCTCTTGTTGATGTCACGAGAGCGCCAGATGCGTTAAAGTATTTCACTAATCGATAGTTTAAACTGTTTGTACTGCTGTTCGTTTATTTTAAACTTTGTTCATTCTCTCGATTGATTATATCACTCATTATCAGTATGTATCACATTGAACATGTATTGCTTATGTCTGTAAGGACCGTAGGGTCTATTAAATAAATAAATAAATTACTGCATTTTGACAATATTTTTTTTAACGAACGAAGCTAACTGATAATAAGTGAATCAGTCTTTTTGTGTCCCTGGTAACAGCAAATTGACTATTATATTGCAAGAAAAGTTTACATTAAACATTTTTTTTAGGCAAATATAATATATCTGACATAAATTTTCTTACTCAGGACAATCTTTATTACATATTTAGTGATATTAAAATAAATATATATGTCTATAGTAGCGTTAAATTAGAAAAAAACAACTTAAAACTTACAGTAGGCGGAATTTTTTGCACTCAAAGTCATAAAAATGTCCTTCAAAATAATTATTTTCACCAAAATAAATTTTTTTTAGCTACTTGGTACCCGTTACAAAGAAAGAACCAAGTTACAGCAATAACGAACATCCAAATACAGAAAAATAATTTTTTTTTCATTAAAAAGTTCTTATTTCGTGAAAAAATTAAAATAGCGACCTGTAAATGACCTTTAAAAAATCTGAAAAAATTCATGGACGGTTTTTGCGTCATAAGAAGTTGAATTCCGATTTAAGGTTTAGCAAAATTCACAAAGTGGGTTTCGATGAAACGCCCTACTATACGTGTTAAGAATAGTTTTCTCTTTTCGTACAAACGTTTATTCTTATTTTCCGTCCGCTTAAACTGGTTCTAATATGTTTGGAAAGTTAACAAAAATTTTGTGTCCAAAACATTTAAAAATAATTTTACAATAAAAACTACAATATTATAGATACAACCAGAGCTGGGTAAGTATTTAAAATGAATCTATTTCAAATACATATTTGAAACGCAAAATGCCATTTTCCATTTTTCATTTTAAATAGGAATCAGAAAACCATTTTCAATTTTCCATTTCAAATAGATTTGCAACCTATTTTGCATTGGAAATCACATTTTCCATTTTAAGTGAATTTTTATACACAAACATTTCGACCAAAATAACATTTCGCTACAAACTTGTTACTCGGGGGTTTTTGGGGTCGCTGATTACGAATCTGAATTAACTTTTTGGAAATTTAATATGGCGGATCCAAATCTAGGGTGAGTTTTAAGGGTTGATTGGCTGAGGTTATCATTTAATATCAAGGTCACTCGACCACCAAATAATTTCCTATTCATTAGAAACCCTTAAAAACCACCAAAACCCCCGCGTAACAAGTTTGAAGCCAATCTAATCAAAATTTAAAAATGGTGTCCGCCATTTTGGATCCGCCATTTTGAATTTCTAAAAAGGGGTCGTCTATAAATAGTTCTACATTACCGGGAATTCTTCGGATTATTTTCATTAAAAAATTAGATTTGCTTGGAATAATTTTTTTAAATCTTTATTGCAGCATAAACATACGTGTTTTTTTGTAGTTCGTGGTTTGATAAAAATTAAGAAAGTTATAAATTATTGAACTCGTTTTTCTCCGTTAATAAAAAAAAATGAGTAATAGTATGCTAAAAACGAAATTTATTGGAAATTTCTCGAACTTTCGATATCTGCACTAAAAAATAATTAATATGAAGAGAAAATACCTAAAAATAAATATTAAACTTAAAAAGTGTTTTTTCTTAAGGAAAGAAGTTATCGATTTTTTTATAATTTTTTGTTTCGAAATAATCTTCCGTAAGTAAGGGAGTTTTTTTAGTTTATAAAAAAGTGGCGCTTTTTTCGTCAAATTGTAATTTATACATTTTTAGCCCATTATACGCATTCTAGAGGTGAATTTTATAAGTATATAATGTAGTATAACTATAAAAAAATATTATATTGGGCATTCTTTCTCGATTCGACCACCTCCCTGCGCATTTTAATTAATTAGTAAAATTAGTTAATAAAATCTAATATTATCTTAATTTTCAAGATAAAAGGCGTTACTATAGTTTAAAATTTTCGTCAAAACATCTATTTTTTTATGTCGTATGGTGTTTTTTATTTCCAGCTAAGGGCTGCAAAATATCACGAATAAACGCTTAAAGCCTCCAAAAAATATAAAAATTTTGCGAAAAACTAAAAATTATTAGTCTAAATAACTACGAGATTTACATAAAATATTTAATCGCATTAAAAAAAAACAAACCTTAACTATCATTATAATAAGGAAGAACCCAGTTAAAAATTCCTTTAAAGAATCTTTTAAAGATCGTGTCATGAACCTTTAAGGGTGTTGGAAGGACAAAATATGCAGGCGTTCTCAAAAACACTTCCCCCGCCCCCACACCCCTTTCCCCTAAATATCCATTTTAACCTTTTTTTAAATAAAAACTGTACACTTTTCCGACAAAAGAATATAATAGAAGGGATTCGCGGGAAATGAGGAATCAGAAAATCACTTTGATTTTTTATTTCATTCTTTCCTGAATCGATAAAAAGTCGAGAACGGTGAGAAAATCCTGACGTGAGTTGACAAACACTTGCCTCTATTCACCTGAAAACTGCACTTTGACAATTTTTTTTAAAAAGAGTGAAAATTTTTGCGACAAAGGAATATAATAGAAGGGATTTGTGGGAAAAAAGGAATCTAAAAATAACTTCGATTTGTTATTTATTTCTTTCCTGACTCGATAAAAAGTCGAGAACGGTGAGAAAATCCTGACGTGAGCTGTCAAACACTTGTCTCTATTACCGGAACACTGTATTTTGACAATATTTTTTGCGAAAGCTATACACTTTACCGTTGAAAGAAAATGATAGAAGGAGTCTACGAAAAATAAGGAACCTAAAAATAACTTTCCTTTTTTGTTTTATTATTTCCTGACGCGATGAAAAGTCGAGAGCGGTGAAGAATTTTGACGTTTTCAGTATCAAAATGTCTGATACCAGCCCTGTAACATGGCGCCGCCCTAGTGGCGAATAATCTTATTATCTTCTGTTATATGGCTGGTGGCTGGTGTCTGACATTTTGATACTGAAAACGTCAAAATTTTTCACCGCTCTCGACTTTTCATCGCGTCAGGAAATAATAAAACAAAAAAAGAAAGTTATTTTTAGGTTCCTTATTTCCCGTAGACCCGTTCTATCATTTTCTTTTGACGGTAAAGTGTGTCAAAATACAGTGTTCAGGTAAATAGAGACAAGTGTTTGACAGCTCACGTCAGGATTTTCTCACCGTTCTCGACTTTTTATCGAGTCAGGAAAGAATTAAATAAGAAATCGAAGTTATTTTCAGATTCCTTCTTTCCCACAAATCCCTTCAATTATATTCTTTTGTCGGAAAAGTGTACAGTTTTTTTAAAAAAAAATTTGTCAAAGTGCAGTTTTCAGATGAATAGAGGCAAGTGTTTGTCAACTCACGTCAGGATTTTCTCACCGTTCTCGACTTTTTATCGATTCAGGAAAGAATGAAATAAAAAATCAAAGTGATTTTCTGATTCCTCATTTCCCGCGAATCCCTTCTGTTCTATTCTTTTGTCGAAAAAGTGTACAGTTTGTTTGAAAAAAAAGGTTAAAGTGGATATTTATGGGAAAGGGGTGTGGGGCGGTCGGGGGAAGTGTTTTTGAGAACGCCTGCATATTTTGTCCTTCCAACACCCTTAAGGAACATTAAATGTTCCTTTAAGGATCCTCAAAGGTCCACTATGGGGAATTTGACGGAAATTGCGGCCAAAATTAATAAACAGTTATCAATTGCATTAGGTTTTCGTTTACAGAGGTTTTTGAGGTCGCTAATCACGAATCTGATGTTAAAAATTCTAAAAACAAAATGGCGGATTCAATATGGCGAACATTAATGCCAAAAAGACGCTAAATTACAATAGTTCTTCTTATACTGGCTTTATCAAAGTTGGTAATATTAATCTGTTATAAAAAAACAAAAAAACAAAATGGCGGATACAATACTCGACTATCTTTTAAGTCAAGAAGTTACTTTTTTTTTAATGAATATTTTTATTCTGAGGTCCTTAAGGTTTCAATTTTTGAAACTGCTGCCAAAAAAATATAAAAAACAAAATTGTGATTTAAGTATGATACACTTTGTTCATTTACGTTAGAAAACTGGTAATAATATGGTAGACGAGCTTAAAGAAAGATTTTAAAAAATTAATTAAAAGCAATATATTTTAAAAATATATAACATTAACATTAATAAAAATTTGATATGCATAAACTTTCAAACCAAAAATTAGTATTTTAAAACATCTCATTGATAAGTGTAGTTATCATCAGCATCAGAATCTGTGAGGTAATCAGGGTAATCATCGTTACGATCATCTTCGTTATGAAAGTCAGTACAGGACAGCAATTTAATTACTTCTCGAGGAAGATCTGCTCTTTTCTGTTGTTTAATACCCCTTGCCAAATATATTGAAGAAATCAAATGATCAGAGCTGTCCATAGCGCGGTGGAAAACATCAGTTAAATTATTTATACGGCTATTTTTTCTAGAATGATCTAATCTGTCCGACTTATATATTTTGTGCCTGCATTCTGCTGCGTCTTCTGCAAAGTATCCAAGAGGTAGGGCAGAATTTTCCATAATTTGTCGTCAATGAACAAGCATTTTGTGTACTGTAGGGGTCATGGGTAACCAACGATATTTTTCAAAATACCTGTGGGCTGTATCGAAACAATACTTTTGAAATTTTGCTAAGTCGACTGGCAATTGACAGGATAAAGTAGTTAATATCACTTTGAATCGAAAAACTATATCTTTATCTACACCTAGTATTTCTGCAAATACTTCATAGTTATTAAATGCACGTCTGGCAGTATTTCCGTCATTACTGCTACCGAAGCCTCCAGTTTTTGGTTTATCAACCCGCAACCCTAGCTTTTCCCAAAACTCCTTTTGTATTCTTTCTTTGCTCTTTTCTACTGTTTTCTTATCTTTTGGATTCCTTATTTGCCATTTTTTTACTTGCATTTTATACCCAAGATGAACAAGAAATTCAAAACTTCTTAAGCAACAATGTAACGGACTTATTCCATACCTTAAATTACCTTCTTTTGGTTTAAACTTTTCTGAAGTAAAATCGTGTGTTGCAAGAAAATCATTTGGCGTAGAACCACATATAGGACAGGTCTGATATGAAGCAGTTTCTGTTAGGGCATTTAGAACTTTGCCGTCTATTATTGCTAAAAACAATTTAAAATTTATATTTATGCAGCTTTTATCGTTAATTTGAACTTGAAATATTCACAAATTTTTAATCTGATCTTCGATTTCATCACGTTCTTTTAACGTGACTTCCTTGGTTTCTTTAACAAATTCAAGCTTTATTGGTCGACAAAATCGAATTGATTGTGGCGTACGATTTTGCCATATGATATTTTTATTTGAATCAATCAACTGCAGAGGAATTAATGTCGTCGCTAAAAGAGATGAATCTGAAGAATTTTTGTTTTCTTCAGCGTACTGTTGTTTAAAATTTGACTGACCAGTGCTGCTATCGAATCCGTAACTAACTATCAGTTCAGCATCTATTGAATTTGATTCAGTTTTGTCCAAAACGGCAATTAAAAAATCTGTTTGTAATTCAACAATTCTCGAAGCAGTATGCTGTAAAAGAGATTTCAAAGATACTTTTGCTATGGTTTCTAATACTTCAATACCATTAGGCCTACATTTAGCTTTAACAGCACTTACATTTTTATAATGTGGGTATATGTTACAATTTCGGTTTTTGCTTTCACTTTGAATGTTGCAATACTGAGCTTTACTAAAATTATTTTCTAGCAAAAAAGCTAAAGCCTCATCCGGTGATAATGCCTTGACTTCTGCTTTTTCATGGGTGCTTAAATTTAATATTTTTTCTGGACTTTCAAACGTAGTTTTCAATACACGAGCTAAAGTAAAATTTGAGCCTTTTTTGGCAGAACTGCAAGCAGCACGAACCAAAAGCTCAGTGTCATCCTTAGTTGCTGTTGAAAGCTCGCTGGCCTGCCTTCGTTTTGCTCGTTCAGACTTTTCTGCAAATGACTTTCTTTTACGACCTACCGTGGATGTAGACGGTTTGGAAATTACGTCTGATATTTCTATTTTTGTCGTATTTAAAAGATAGACGTTATGTTTTTTTTTAAAACGTCGACTCTCCTGTAGCATTTTTGCCAACGTCCTTCTAAATCGTGACAAACAAAATAAGATTTCTTCTCTAAAATCTGCAAAAATTTGTCATCAACTGCGTCTTCAGAAAAACTTCGAAGAAAGCATTTCAAAATATTTTCATTTTTTTCCTCTTTCGTTTTGGCTTTTAACCAAGTTTCAAACAAGAGTGAATTTTCAACGGTGATAGTTTCTGAAAAAATCTAAATATCTCATAAATCGCAAAACGGCAAAAGAACAGTAAATGTACAATAAAACACACTAACTATTAGTAAAAGAATCAAAGCAATAAGAAGCACCAAAAGTTTTATAAGTCTATTACAAAATCAGGTATTGACAATGTTAATGTTTTTTGGGTTATGTCAAAAATCATATGTTTATATCTAAAAGGCACAAAAAAATTCAATATAAATCATACTGAACAAAAGTTAATTACTGCTTAGATCCTGCTCCATTGATATATTTTCTCTATTTAACGATTTTAATTCATAAAATTCATTTTGAAAATTACTCACTGCGATTACTCTTAAAAGCACTTTCAAGTGTTCAAACAATTCGTAACTTTGACATTTAATATAAACATGAAAAACAATTGTTCGGTAAAAATAAATTGTGGGTTCTACTGCTTTTGTATATGAACAACCAAATTACAATTAAAAAAAGAATTAAAAGCAACATTTAAATTTTGAATTTTGGCCGCAGTTTTGGTCAAATTCACCATAGTGAGGTCCTGCAATAATTCCTTAGAGGATCATAACACGATCCCTTGACCAGGGCCGCCGAGAGAAAATCCGGGCCCGGGACCAAATTTTTGCGGGCCCATATACATTTTTTTGCAAAAAAATTTTTGAACTAATTTTGAGTAGGTATTAAATAATAATGATGACAACTGACAATTAAATAATAATTATTATTTTTATTCTATTTTTCATATATATAAATGCGGGTGAACTATATCAATTAAATAAAAATAAATTTTAGTTTTTTTTCATTTATATTGAGTTTAAAAAGTT
Source organism: Ganaspis brasiliensis (assembly GCA_037103525.1). NCBI lineage: Eukaryota > Metazoa > Arthropoda > Insecta > Hymenoptera > Figitidae > Ganaspis > Ganaspis brasiliensis. Next base: position 168,035 of record JAZKLR010000438.1, read on the forward strand.
TCGTGCTATTTTGGAAACAATGATACCTATAAAAGCTCCGAAATCCAAGTTTCTTGCTAACTGTGGTTCTACGCAAAGAATACCCAAATCGCCACACAGCACCGGAAATTCCCTGAATTTTCCCTGAATATTTGTAGATATTTCCCGAATATTCGAACCTAATATGCAGAGAAGGTTCCTGTATTCCTAATTTTCAGGAAATTTCTGCGTCCAATATTGCTAGAATATTCAGAGAAAGTTAAAAAAAATTTCCAAAATTTTTTTTGATCTGGTAATTGATCAAAATTATAAGTTACATTTGACAACTGTAGAATTCTAGAAGATTATAACTACTGTGCATCCGTAAATGTCATAGAAACCAAGTTCGATCAGTGCGCATCATGAACAGTGAATACTATGAATATTGAAGGAATATTAGATTGCGGAAATTCTTTGAAAAGTAGAAATATATTTTCAAGAAACTTTCGCGACCAATATTTCTTTTGCTGGACATTTTAATGCTTCCACGAAACTTTCCTGAAAAATTAAATTTGAATATTCGGGAAATGTCGACTAATACTCAGGGAAAATTCAGGGAATTTCCGGTGCCGGGTGGGTCTGAAGTACAAGTTTCTGAAGAACAAGAACGCTTAAAATTTGTTATTCTCGAAAGCACGCTGAAAGATTTGACCAATTTGCCCAATTAGAGTAACTCAATTTCGTAAACAAATCGTCTGATTCTTCAATTCTATTTCTCCATTCTATCACTGAGAGAAATAGATGGTAAGAACTTTACTATCTTTGATGGTAGAGAGGTTATGTTACACTCTACTATCAGAGATGCTACACCGTACCATCTAGATGCTACATCGTACCATCCAGATGCTATCAAATGCTAACCCGTACCATCCAGATGCTATCCCGTACCATCTAGATTATTGCACTGAAAAAAATCCCTTGCACCCGTACACAAGGAATCAACCATTTTTCCTTGTTAGTTAAGGCGCCAACTAGGGAAGCCTAGTTAAAATACAAGGATAATTTTCAGTCTAAGAAATTAGAAATTATATTATATTGAACATCAGAAATTGTGGGACCGACTGATTTTATTACTCAAAAAGTCTTTTATTTTATAAAATATTAGTATTTTCTATCTCTAAAACATTAGTGGTTACGGTAAATGACCTAGTTGTGACCGTCATATATTTGAAGGTTATGTTGATTTAACATTTTCAAAAAAAACTATTAAAATTTTAGTGTATACTTTTGTATTATTTTAAAGACTATGTGATACAACTTAACTCTATTTCCCTACTGAAAAATCCTATATAGGATCCTACATAGGATCCTATATAGAATCCATATGGATTCCTATGAGAATCCACGTAGGATCCTATATAGGATCCTATATAGGTATTGTCCTATAGGAATCCATGTGGATTCTCATAGGAATCTATGTGGATTTCTATAGGTCGCCTATAGGACAAGTCCTATATAGGATCCTATGTGGACTCTCCTATAGGAATACATGTAGGATCTCATATAGGATCCTGCATAGGCGTCCCAAAAAATTTTTGTACACCCTCCTACATATGATCCTACGTAGGTTCCCAAATAGGATCCTACATGGGAACCCATATAAGATCCTACATGGGTACCCCCAAAAAAATTTTTTGTACCCCTTCCTCATGCGCAGTCGTCTTTTACGTATTCTACAATACTTACGCCTGCGCAGTAAATATTTTTCGTCCTTATAATGGTGCTTAATGTATATTTGAATAATGTTGTTAAAAAAAACAATTTATTCTGTGTACATAATTTTTTTTGGGTGCCCATAAAAGATCCTATATAGGATCCTATGTGGGAACCTACGTAGGATTCTATGTAGGGGGGTGTACAAAAATTTTTTTGGGACGCCTATGTAGGATCCTATATGAGATCCTACATGTATTCCTATAGGAGAGTCCACATAGGATCCTATATAGGACGTGTCCTATAGGCGACCTATAGAAATCCACATAGATTCCTATGAGAATCCACATGGATTCCTATAGGACAATACCTATATAGGATCGTATATAGGATCCTACGTGGATTCTCATAGGAATCCATATGGATTCTATGTAGGATCCTATGTAGGATCCTATATAGGATTTTTCAGTAGGGTTCTCTCCGTGTACTATTTCACATGCAAGGGTCTGAGCTCTGAACAGAAAACGCAAACTGAAATCCACCATTTCGAAATACACCATTCTGCTCTATCTAACTTCACCTTAAAAGATAAAGATACCTAATTATAAATGCCAATATATGTCTAATTGACCGAAAGGAGCATAAGCCCAAAAATCAAACCAAAACTTTAAATGTGTAGGAAATGCAGAAAACGAATACAGTCAAAAACTTTTAACAGTAATAAATTACATTTTTATATTCCCGTGCAGAAATTGAATTCAGGGTTTGGTCAGGTCCTGGCAGGTAAGCCCAATTTTAAGCTGGGAACTGGTCGGGCTACCTAGTCAAAGGCGGTCCAAGCTAAATTTTTTACCCGGGCAAACCATAGAGGGCGGGCGCTTTTCAGCGCCCCGGGCCTATTTTCGGCGCCCCATTTTGCATTAAAACAATCTTGGCGCCCTGGGCGATTGCCCGACTTGCCCGGGCGTATGTCCGCCCCTTTACCTAGTCTGGATTTAATTGGGCTCATCACACTCGGCCAAATAGTCCATGACTAAGAGATCTGACGAAGCCCGACTTATCTTCGATTGGCCTTCACAGAAATAATATAAATTAATTCAGCTAAAACTGTTCTTATAAACATCTGAATAAAGTAGTGATTCTGAAAAATTCTAGATTTTGATAAGGCTCTCTTTACTAAAATAAACCAAGCAGTAAATAGTCATTTGTTGTTTTAAAGAAAAAGCTTGAATAATATCCAACATCAGCCCGACTGAAACCCGACTAGTAAAATCTGTTTAATTCTATAGTCTCATAATTTCTTGCTTAGGTTCGTTAATGAAAAATTGCCCGATCAGAATTTTAATCAATGTTCTCTATTTTTTATTTTTTAATAACTTTAATTTACTTTTAAGTTTTAATCATAATTAACTTTTAAAAAAAACAAAATTTATAAAACATTGGTCAATAATAAAAACAAGAGACAATTTTCACTAATTTTGGTAAAAGTTTCATAATTTAATTATTAACACTAGTTTACAAATTTTCGAAAACTTTTTGATCTAGAACATTTAACTCTCATTTCTTATGTAAAATGATCCGCTGAGTCCAAAAATAAAATTCAAAATTAAGAAAGTAGAACAGTTTTTAAGGTCGTTTTGGTTTTTTTATGTTTTTCGTTACGAAATTTTTTTTTCACTAAAATGTAAATATCATCGGTTCCAGAGAACGGATTTTAATTTTTTTTTTTTTAAATTAAAGATAATTAAATTTTCAATCAACCATCTGTAAAATATTTTTCAATCCAATCATACCCTTAAACACTATTGATGATTATATTTTGCTTCAAATTTACAAAAATTTCGAATAAAGGCTGGATTCTATTATTGATTCTTCAAAAATAACAATTTTAAGATCCAATTCATTGTTGTAATCAAAGTCTGATCTATTGCGATGAAAATGTGCGGTAATTTAACAAATTTTGTTGAAAAATATCAAAGTTTTAAGCATTTTATTAAAAATGTAAAAATTTGATTTTTTTTGCATATTTTCAGTATTTTGGTTTCTGCGTTACAATATAATCTTTTTACCTTTACAGTCTCTTGGAAAAGATTTTAGTGGATATTATTACGAGCTAAGTGACAATTACAAAACATTTTTGTCGCTCTTTGACAGACTAAACAATAATGTAGTTAACTAGAAGTTTGTTAGATGTACTTAAGGAATAGTAAATCTGAAATCAATGAATTGTGTTACTTTTGAGACGTGAAGTAAAATTTACTCAAATTTAAATGTAGTCTTTGTAAAATAAAAGTTTTATTTTAATTTTTTTTATTTCATTTGTTTGGTTATTATTTTAAATTTTTTTATTAAAGAAATTAAAAGTTAAATTAAATAAAAAATTTTATAGGGTAAATCTCTCACTTAAACTTATTGGTATTTTATATATTCGCGGGTAATATTATATATATCGCTGGTGCAGCTCTTGTTCTACGCGCATGCCCTACTCTTGCTCACAGAAAAAATCAATAATCAGTTATTCAATAAAATAGATCGCATTTCCGGGCTTCCGCGTCGATAACTACTGCGTTTTAAAAAAAAACGCAGAGTGTACATTGAAATGCCAATCGAGGCAAATTTTGTATTTCTATTAATTTTACGGGTTTTAGGTGACAGTGAAGTGGTGAGCAAAAAGTGCCAGGATCAAGTTATTCACTCGAGAAGTAATTTGGGGAAGCGATTTAAAATAATGATTGATTATGTAGGCCATGTATATAGATTATTTATTATTTACGTCATACGAGGGAAGATCCTTAAATGTTTTGGCTGTTAAATAATCTTTCGTAAACATAACCAACAAAAGAAACTTGTCAGTCTTTACCAAGTCTAGACGGTCTTAGAAGTAATTGGTGCGACGAAACTATTAACTAATTTCTTAAAAATATTACAAAAAATAGTATATTATGCATCAAGGGAGGGAAGGCCGTGTTTTTTTGTCAAGCACAAATGTTCGAAGAACAAGTGTAGCACGAGCGTAGCGAGTGCGAAACAAGTTCGGAGAACATTGTGCGAGACAAAAAATCGGCCTTCCGAGGTGCATATGCTATTTTCTATCACAGATGTACGAAAATATCGTGTTTCGTACGCGTTAGCGGGTCAGCACTCGCAGTTTTCAGGTTAGTGACGTTAGAGATAAAAAAACTTCCGAACAGTGAAAAAAACTTTCATCGCGCAGGCGCATTGCGGCGATGCACCTGCGCGATGAGAGTTTTTTTCACTGTTCGGAAGTTTTTTTTACCTCTAACGTTCACTGACCTAAAAACTGCGAGTTCTGCCCCGCTTAAGGCGAACGAAAACACGAGGTTTTCGTGCATGTGTGGTAGAAAATAAATTTTTTTTTTAAATTAAAAAATTATTTTTTTTATTAGTATCGGCATAAGACTGAATTGAAGATGCTTTCAGTTCCGCGCCAGCATTACCTTGCCAGAGTTTGGCTGAATATTGGCATGAACCCCAGATCTGTACCTCGCCGATAGTAAGCATCAGCATTACACAGGCATTTCCCATTGGGAAGGTACTGAAAGTGTATCCTGCTGCTGAAAATACTTTTTTTGCTTCTACACTTGGTGCCAATAAAAATTTCTGGGTTATGCCGATGCTTATAACTGGCGCGGTACCGGCTCCTGTTGTTTTTGCCAAGGATTGGCTTGCCAGAGTCGGCGCGGTACTGTCTGTAACGCTGTATCAGTACTGTGTCAATATTGATGCCCAGTATTGGCAGTCAGTACCAGCTCAATGCTGGCGCGGTACCGCGCTACATATTTCTGCCAAGGGTTGGCTTGACAGAGTCGGCGCGGTACTGGCTGTAACGCTGTATGTGTACTGCGCCGATATTGATGTACAGTTTTGTCAGTCGTAATTCATTTTCGATTATTTTAAATGTTGTTGTAGTATTTTATTACATAAAACATTTTTAAAAAAACGTTATTCTTATAGATTAAAGTATTTTTAAAATTATTTTTTTGAATAATATTATTATTATATTTTTTAATCTTTATTGTTATCAATAAAAGTTGCCATATATAAAGATTTAAAAATTAGATAATTTAAAAGTGAATCCTAAAAAATGAGAAGTTAAAAAATTCTGAATTGTTTATATAGACAAACATCAGCACAACTTTAATTGAATGCTTAATTTTTATTAATATTATTCAAACAATTTTTCTTATTAATTATTAAGGCAAAGTTTACTACAGTTTTAAAAATATTTTTTAAAAAAAGTAAATGGTCCTCCCCATAACTGATCTGAAATTTAAATATTGGATTTTGTAAATCTTTAACTAAGCCAGCGTGGCTGTTGGGTAGGGTGGTCCAAAAACAAAAATGTCGGTTTTTTAATACTCTCACCCCCTAGGATTCTTCTGTATCAAAAATAAAAGTACCACTATTATTTTATTTATTTATATTTTAATATTTAGGGGTCGCTCAAAGCACTCAAAGTTTCCCATGTAAAATGCATGGAAAAAAATACTTTTTCGTAGAATTGGTATAGAATCCATGAAAATGAATATTTTTCAATCGGCAAACTCTGTTTTTCTTCAGGAGACTTTAAGGAATAGTGCTACATTGTTTGTTTTACAATTTTTTAAAATTAATTATTTTTTATAGGGTCTCCAAAAAATGCCAAAATTATAATTTTGTCATTTATGGGGTTTTTTTGGGACCCTATGAAAAGTTGTTAATTAAAAAAAATTGTAAAATAAACGATGTAGCACTATTCTTTAAAGTCTCTTGAAAGAGAAACAGAGTTTGCCGATTGAAAAGTATTCATTTTCATGGATTCTATACCAATTCTACGAAAAAGTCTTTTTTTCCCATGCATTTTACATGAGAAACTTTGAGTGCTTTGAGCGGCCCCTAAATATTAAAATATAAAAAAATAAAAAAATAGGGGTACTTTTATTTTCGATATAGAAGAATCCTAGGGGGTGAGAACATTAAAAAACCGACATTTTTGAACTCCCATGCATTTTTGGACCACCCTACTGTGGGGTTTCAGCGTATAACTTGCGTCCGAAGGGTCCCGGGTTCGATCCTAACCAGCGCGCGATTTTTCGTTTTATAAAATAGTTTTAACTGTTTAGGTGTAGCGAATATTAACCATATATATAAAAATTTGTCTAAACAAAGTAAATTAACTAATAAAGTCTCAAAATAGAATTTGCAGGACGAAGTTTTCATTCGATTAATGAAATAATTGTACGTAAATTCGTATTCCAAAAATATAAAATTTATTTTTTATTTGCTCAAATAAACAATAATAATGATAAATAGTAAATTAATAACAAAACTGTACTGCGCCAGTGACTTTTTTCCCATTGGGTTATTTGATTTTACTTTTCCGCCCGAATTTCTCCTTTACAATATACGCTGATACTGTTCACCATTAATGCGTTAGCCCTGGCAGGGCCGTATTGCACGAGTTCTGGCAGGCAGTACTGCGCTGGTACTGGCAGTCAGTACTGAATAGCGTTATCATCCCAGAATAAGGTCAATACTGCGCCAGTACTGGGCTACAGTACTGCGCCAGTTTCGCACAATACTGGCGCGGTACCGAGCTAGTTGTCAATTTTTCATTGGGTGATGGTATAGTTTTTAGATAGTCATAAAGAATAGACATATGTTTGCCCTTTGTTCCGTCACTTTCATAGTCAAACATTTCTTTCTTTAATACTTTCTTAAGTATCTCAGTAATTTAGGGGAGAGTCGCTAGTTGTGAGACGGGTTTTATTTTTGACCTATAAATTGGAAATAGGTAAACGAAATTGTAAATGAAATACACCGTTCAAAAAGTAACTTAAATACGCAACTTTTATTCATAGATATAGTGTAGTGTTCAGATAAACTCGAAAAATTTTATGATCAATTTTCCGAGCACATCTTTTTAGTAAAAAAAAAAAGAGATGTCCAGTTGTGAGACACTTACAAAAAAATGCTAAAATTTAAAAAATTTGGCATGAAACATTATGTTTAGTATAAATAACTAAATATATTGATAAAACATATTATTATATACTAAATAATAATAATATTTATTCTTTGAAATAGGACTATCAGTTTTCTTTATTGAAATCGCTGTCGCAATGTAGACAAATGAAATAACTTGTGTGCATGTTCGCACACTTTAAATAATTGTTGTGCTGTCAAATGTACGTAACGAACCTAACTAAACAGAGCGCTTTATGCTGCATAACGAAAAGTATCGGCTATCCCAGATGGGCGGCGCCACCGTCTCACTACTGGTGACTTGCTGTGTCCCACAACCGAAAATTAGCGCTATTTTGAAGAAGGAAAACAAAAATATTTTTAACCGTAGATTGGAACAATGCAATATTGCATCACAAAACATAAAGAAAATACTAAATAAAAATGCATAACATTTAGCTTTTCCAATTAATTAACTTAAAAAAAGTACTTTGCACATATTGAAAAAAAGTTTTTTAGTCGATTCTCACACACAGTGTTGGCATCTAACACAAACAATACATATATCCGCTTCGGTGTACACGCAAAAGTTGGCTCGTATAAAAAGAAGTGTTTTTATGTAAACCAATCAGCAGTAGTGTAGCAAGGGGGATACGGGACCACTTACCGACCGTCGGTAATGTAAATTTCTACTTTACCGACCGCGAAAATGGTGGTTTCTGAGGGGTGTTCTGTTTTACCGACCGAGTTGGTTTCCACCGCCGCCGCCACTTTTGTCCAAGAAAAGGGCGGTTTCTGTTGGGGATTTTTAATTTTTAGGCAGTGTTTTGGCTGTTTGAAGTGGGATTTTGTATTTATCAGCCATGTTTTGGGTGCTTGAAGTGGGGTTTTTTGATTTTACACGTTACCGACAGTGTTGTGAGGGGGAATTGCCCAATTGTGTGAGCTTAATTTTTAAATTTCCTACCTTACCGACTTGTCAAATGAAGTGTTTTTATTGGGATTTTGAATTTTATAAGTTACCGACAGTGTTGTGAGGGGGAATTGCCCAATTGCGTGAGCTTAATTTTTAAATTTCCTAAATTACCGACTTGACAAGTGAAGTGCTTGATGGCATCAATTTTCTTCAAAGTTTGTTTTTGTGTAGTATTTTGAATTTTCGCGCCCTTGTCCTCGATCGGTAATTACCATTAGTCGATAATGCAGATTTCTTCTGGTATTTGTTTTTTTGCGTCATTACAATTGGTCGGTAATTTACCATCGGCCGGTAATGCAGATCCCTGACATGAGTTTCAACTTAGTCGGTATGTCAGAGTTCTACCTTACCGACTTGTTGTTGTTCAACACTAGTGTAATAGTGTTTAAAGTTTTACGCAAGTGTCTGTACGTTTAGGTAATTATTTAACTATATTTATATTTCCCGCTTGCCTCGAAGACTCTTCCTACTCCTTTGAATTTTACCAAGGCTATGCACGTTGCGCGCGCAGCAGCCAGAAGATTGACCAGTATGTGTGTCAATTTTAACTTTAATGACGTGACTACTTAAAAGCACAAGGAAAAGACGGTTTCTATTGATGATTTTAAATTTCTCCATTAGTTATTGATTTGTATGGGGTATTTGAATTTCCCAACCTTGCTTTAAATGGAGATTTTAAATTTCACCATGATTTTGTGATTTATATTAGGTATTTGAATTGCCCAACCTTGCTTGAAATGAAGATTCTGAAATTCCCCAGTATTTAGTAATTTTATTGGGTATTTGAATTTCCTAACCTTGCTTGAAAAGAAGATTTTAAATTTCCTTATTAATTAGTGATTTTTATTGGGTATTCGAATTGCCCAACCTTGCTTGAAGTGGGGATTTTAAATTTTACCATGGTTTAGTGATTTGAAGAGGAGTTATTCGAATTTCCCAACCGTAGTTGAAGTGGGGATTTTAAATTTCACCCTGGTTTAATGATATGAAGAGGGGTGATATTTAGATGTCCCAACCATGCTTTAAATTTCCCAGCCTTGCTTGAAATAGGGATTTTAAATTTTACCATGGCTTAGTGATTTGAAGAGGATATATGAATCTCTTAAGAATGCTTAAAGTAAGGATTTTAAATTTCACCATGTTTTAGTGATTTTTTTATTGGGCATTTGAATCTTCCAACCATGCTTGAAGTAGGGATTTTAAATTTCACCACGATTTAGTGATTTTTATTGGGTATTCGAATTTCCCAACCTTGCTTGAAATGGGAATTTTTAATTTTACCATGGGTTAGGGATTTGAAGAGGGAATATTTGAATCTCCCAGGAATACTTGAAGTAGGGATTTTAAATTTCATTATATTTTAGTAATTTGTTTAGGATATTTGAATTTTCCAACCGTGCTTGAAGCAAGGATATTTGACTTTCCCAACCATGCTTAAAGAAAGGATATTTGAATTTTCCAACCGTGCTTGAAGTGGGGGTATTTCAATTTCCCAACCATGCTTGAAGTAAATGATATATGAATTCCCAAACCATGCTTAAAGTTGAAATATTTTGAATTTCCAAAGCTTGCTTGAAGTGGGGATATTTTGAATTACCCAATACTGCTTGAAGTGGGGATATTTAAATTTCCCAACCGTGCTTGAAGTAGTGATATTTTGATTTTCCCAACAATGATTTGGAGATTTGTAGTGGGTATTTGTGAAATTGGCATTTTGAAGTGGGGATGTTTGAATTTAACGTGTTATCGACGGTTAAGAGGGTTCCTCAATTGTGTCTGTTAAAGTTTTAAATTTCCTACTTTACCGACAAATATCTTAATTGATAGAATTTGTTTCTTTTTGTGACAATGTCGGTAATTACCTTCAATCGATAATGCAGATCCTTTACACGAGTTTCAACCAAGTCGATAGGTCAGAGTTCTACATTACCGACTTAATTTTGGTTTTCCACTCATCCCAGGGTTAGCAATTATTTAAGCCACATGTAATTGAGTTAAGTTGCTTTGAATGTCACATTAGAATCTGTAATCGTCAGCTATTTAACATCCCATGATGACTTTTACATTTAGGTGATTGTCAAAATAAAGGAAAATTCTTAGCTGAAAAGTGGAAATTTGATTATGAGAAATAAAGTGTTAAATATAAATAAAAATCTGTTCTATCACTCCCAAAATAAAAAATTTTAGAGAAGTCAGTTTGAAAAGTGTTACGTCCGTAACCTATATATACATTATATTATATTATTATAGCATAATATTATATTATGTTATACCATAATGTCATTATGTCATATTGTACTATATTTCATATGAATCTTTTGCTATATGTTATCTCAACAAGTCATTCTTATATTCGACTTTCGTATATTGAGCTTACTTAAATGAGAACGATTACACGAATCAACACCCAGCTTGGACATAGAAATTTCACGCTCTACGAGAAGCTAGAGCAAAAACAGCCGCATTTTTGGAACCCACCTGTTATGCATGAGAAGTCAAGCGGCACATAGAAAATGCTACGATGACCAAAAATCACGACACGCTAATCTGAAGATGCACGTGTGAATTCACTATATAAACGGGCCACCAAGAGGTCCCAAACACACAGTAACACACAGTAAATTACAATCAAGAGCTACCAGTTTAATACGAGATTCAACAACGAACAGACCTACCATCAAGTATTCGAATAACAGTCAAGTCTTCAGTAATCAGTTTCTAGTCAAGTGACAGATTTACAAGTGTTAATTGTTGATTCACTTGTCCAACAAATAAAATCATTTCATCGTGAAGTTATTGGGCAGCAAAAGTTGTCCATCTGAATTTGTGGATAATTCAACTTGTGCATCGTATTTCTACTTAAAGAAATCTCGAAATTAAAACGAGATCATCCACTTGTCAAATCTTCTTGGGAAACAACGAGCTATTGTGTAAACATCCTACCTGTGGTACCTCTACCGAATGCAACGGCGCCAGCGGGTCTGCAACCTAATTCGTTACTCAAGATTTTAAGTCCATATCTCTACTTACAATATCCAAGGGGGATCTGCTACCACGAATTCCATACTGGATAATTCTCATATCGTTTCTCATTCAAAGTAAGGTTTAATTTTTACGTCAAATCTTTGTTCTTGTTGAATTCTCATATTTATAATTATAAATAAATATTCTTACTAAAACTTAGTGTCTCATTGACTTATCCTCATCCCAAATCAAATTCTTTATTGAATTTGATTTAAAAGGAGGAATTTAGGGTGTATTTGAGAAGGGTTTTTGTCTCAAACGTAACAGAAGTCCTTCACAAATTTTGGTGCATCGGTCCGGGAAACAAAGTAAAAGTCGATGAGAAAAATTCGTAAAATTTTTTCTTAATTTTCAAATAACATAAAAATTTGACACCTTTTAAATTTTGATATCTCGGTAAACAAAGTATGTTGAAATGTAAAAACCCATGAAATTTATTTCTAAAAAAAATCGAAAAAATTCTAATGCATCAAATGATTAAAAATATTTTGTCAAAATCAATGAGAAAACTAATCCAATGAGAATAGTAATTAATTATCAAAAACGGAATTAATACAAATATCATTTCATTTAAAAATACATACATTTATAAATTTTTGAATATTATTTATTGTATGACTTATTTAAATCATTAACAATATTTAATAATCACATTTAACTTTTGAGTATTTTGTTTTACATGATACGTATTAGCTTGGAGCATTTACAAGTTCAAACTATACAGGTGTATTTGTAAAAAAGGGCTCATTTCCCTTATAATTGCAAGGTGCATTCACAATAGTAAATCCTAAAAGTTTACTTGTAAATAGGGGTTCGATTCCTCTTTAAAATACGATTTCATCGGTGGTTGAATCCATTTCAAATCATGCAGACCGACTAACTTCAAGTTGTAGATTTAACTGCCACTGAAATATGTTATTCTTTATGAAAAATAAAGACACTCGTATTTTTTTATTTTTCAAAAAAATTATTTTTAACGAAGTTATGCGCATTTGAATTTTGAACCAGAAAACTCAAAAGTACAGTAAAAAAAATTTGTTTCACTTGTAATTTTTTGGCTAATTTATATAATCAAATTATTTTTCTTGGGTCTTTTGAGTGGTCCTGTATTCTTCAAAATCCTATTTGAAATTTGTAAAAAGTTTCAAAATTAACGAAATGGGGGGTGATTTTCTGAAAATAAATAAGGTCCATTTTCTCAAAAACCCCAGCTTCTTTTTGTCTCAAAATTTTACCATAAATTCTTACTAATATGACAACTAATTCCCATAAGTTTCAAGGTTACTAAACCATACTGGCAGCCAGGAGAATTTTTTTTGAAAAATATTTTTTTACTTGGTTTTGGATTGTTGGAGGGCAAGTTCAAAAACAAATGAAATGTTATGAATCAAACTGAAGTAAGTTTGTTTATAACCAACAATTATAGATTTAAGTAAAACCATTTTCACAAAATTTCAAACTAATATTACCATACGTTTAAAACATTAAACCCTGTAAAATTTCTTAATTTTAATATGAAAATGCTTTTACTTAAATCTATAATTGTTGGTTATAAACAAACTTACGTCAGTTTGATTCATAACATTTCATTTGTTTTTGAACTTGCCCTCCAACAATCCAAAACCAAGTAAAAAAATATTTTTCAAAAAAAATTCTCCTGGCTGCCAGTATGGTTTAGTAACCTTGAAACTTATGGGAATTAGTTGTCATATTAGTAAGAATTTATGGTAAAATTTTGAGACAAAAAGAAGCTGGGGTTTTTGAGAAAATGGACCTTATACATTTTCAGAAAATCACCCCCCATTTCGTTAATTTTGAAACTTTTTACAAATTTTAAATAGGATTTTGAAGAATACAAGACCACTCAAAAGACCCAAAAAAAATAATTTGATTATATAAATTAGCCAAAAAATTACAAGCGAAACAAATTTTTTTTACTGTTCTTTTGAGTTTTCTGGTTCAAAATTCAAATGCGCATAACTTTGTTAAAAATAATTTTTTTGAAAAATAAAAAAATACGAGTGTCTTTATTTTTCATAAAGAATAACATATTTCAGTGGCAGTTAAATCTACAACTTTAAGTTAGTCGGTCTGCATGATTTGAAATGGATTCAACCCGGTGCAATTTATTTATTTATATTTTTGCAATACATTTTTTGGAAATTATAAAACCTTTTGTTTCTTTTTTGACATTTTTCTTATAACAGTGAGAATATTTATTTAAAAATCATTTACATATATTTTATACTTATTTTACATTTTTATGAAAACATAAAATCAAAGTACTATGCAATCCAAATTTAATGTCTACTTCAAATGAAAATAAAACTGACTCTCCACATTTAACTCGTTCGAAAATAAAAGAAAATCCAGAATTATCCATAAACTCATGAATTCCTTATTATAAATCAAAACCTCAAACAAGTACACCAAGATATTCTAAACAAAATCCGAATCCAAACCTCACAAACCAGTTCGATTCAGGAAGAATTAAGAATTAAGAAAAAATGTACAAAAAACAGAAAATGAAAATCCATTTAGAAATAATAAAGAATTTGCGAAAACAACAAAAATAAACGTTGCTCAAGATGAAGTTATAACTTGTTTAGTTTGTGGTAAAAAGGACATTTTGCAGTTAATTGTTTCTAACTAAATAAATTAATTGGACAAAATCAGGGTAATATTCTAAATCCTAGAAGACAACAAAATTTTCCAAATGAAAATCAGTATCAAAATCGGTTCATTAATCGGAACCAAAATCAACCATTTAATAGATTTCAAAATCAATATCAAAATTATTATAAAAACCTTCCGCGAAATCAATATCAAAGTCAAAACCAGTATAGAAACCCACCACAAAATCAATTCCAAAATTCACATCAAAATCAAAACCAGTATAGAAACCCACCACAAAATCAATTCCAAAATTCATATCAAAATCAAAGACAAAGTCAAAATCAAAATGTGTATAAAGACAGATTTGAAAACCAACAACAACAAACACAACAACAAGGACCAAATACAAGCAGAGATATTCCATCAACAAACCTCACTCACAAAAATCAAAATATTTTATGTAATTATTGCAAAAAACCGGTACATGTTATTAGCGAATGCAGAAAAAGAATGTATAACAATAGCCAACAACAAACGCAAGTTCCAGTAGAAAATCCGGAAAACTCAAAAATCCTTCCTCAGTAGGATGCTCCGAGGACAGATTAAAAAATCTTAATGCATCCAGTAATAACAAATTCCCAACAAAACATATTAACTTAGCAAAACCTAATTCAATACCATATGTTCGAATAGATACTAATGGACTTAAAATACCTATAACTATGATGATTGATACAGGAGCAGGACCTAATTTATTAAAAATCCGAGCACTTGATAATTATATAGAAATTGATAAAAATAAATGTATCAAATTAACAGGAATTAATGAACACGCAGTTTATACTTTAGGTCAGGTAGAACTTAACATTTTTGTCATTCCAACAATTTTTAATTTACTATCTAATGAAGTCCCAATCGAACACGACGGTATTTTAGGAACAGAATTTTTTGTTAACAATAAAGTAAAAATAAATTACGAAGAAAGGCACTTAGAAATAAATAATAAAAAATTTAACTTTGAATCAAACAATTATTTTACAATACCAGCAAGATCAGTTTATAATATTCATGTTAAAATTTCAAATAAAGAAAAAAAGGTAGGTTTCATCCCCAAACAATCAGTAGCAGAAGGTGTTTACTTAGGCAACGCAATAGTAGTAAATCGAAACGGAATAGCACATTTAAAAGTTTTTAACACTCGAAATGAATCTATAAATATACCAGTCCTTAATATAAAACTAGAAGACTTCGATGAATTAAAAAATGAAACTCAGAAAAAGAACAAGGAAAATTTTATTATTCAAGACATACTTAACATATTTACAAACATTAAATCAGAAAATTTTCTTAATATCACAAAAACTAACAGAGCAGATGAAATAAAAAAATTACTTCGGTTACAACATTTAAACAAAGAAGAATTGGAACACGTTATGAAATTAATAAATAAATACTCTGATAGATTTCATATACCGGGAGAATATTTAGAAGCAACCGATCTTATTAAGCATAGAATAATAACAACAGATGACACACCTATTATAACAAAACAATATAGATTTCCGCCTGTTCACAAAGAAGAAATGACACGTCAAGTAAACGAATTATTAGAACAAAAAATTATTAAACCTTCCGATTCACCATACAATACACCCATTTGGATAGTACCTAAAAAAGATGACTCTCAGGGAAATAAAAAATGTCGGTTAGTATTAGATTTCAGAAAATTAAACGAACGCAAAGTAGGACAATTTTATCCTTTGCCAAATGTAATAGATTTGTTAGATCAATTATCAAACGCTCAATATTTTTCCGTCTTCGATTTAGCTTCCGGGTTTCATCTGATTAAAATGGATCCAAGAGATGCGCATAAGACAGCATTTTCAACACCATATGGCCATTATGAATTTGACAGAATGCCATTTGGATTAAAAAATTCGCCAAGTACTTTTCAAAAACTCATTGATCAAGTTTTATTAGGTTTACAAGGAATAGAATTGTTTGTTTATTTAGATGACGTGGTCATTTACGCAAATACATTGAAAGAACACGAAGAAAAATTTTCAAAATTTATGGAACGCTTAAGAATTGCTAATTTAAAACTACAGCCCGACAAATGTGAATTTTTACGGTTAGAAGTATGTTATTTAGGACATATTATTGATCAAAATGGAGTGCGACCAGACCCTAAAAAAGTAGAAGCAGTACAAAACTTTCCAATTCCAAAAAATGTCAAAAATATCAAACAATTCTCAGGATTATCTGGTTATTATCGTAGATTTATAGATAAATTTTCAAAAATCGCAAATCCGTTAAATGAACTTCTAAAAAAAGATGTTCCCTTTTTATGGACAGAAAAACAACAAACAGCATTTGATACTTTAAAAAATAAACTTTGCGAGGAACCACTTTTAAAACGACCAGATTTTTCTCAACCATTTATTTTAACAACGGATGCCTTAGGTTTCGCAATAGGAGGAATATTGTCACAAGGAAAAATAGGAAAAGATCAACCCGTAGCATACACTTCTCGAACTTTAAATGAGGCAGAATTAGAATATGATACATATGAGAAAGATGCATTAGCAATTATTTATTGCGTTCAACATTTTCGACCATATCTGTATGGAAGAAAATTTACCTTAGTAACAGATCACAAACCTTTGGTTTGGTTTCAGAATTCTAAAGATCCATGTTCAAGAGTTACAAGATGGAAGTTAAAATTAGCAGAATACGATTTTAATGTCATTTACAAAGCAGGTAAAACAAACGTCAACGCTGACGCGTTGTCTCGAAATCCAGTCGAAGAAAATATTGAAGAAGAAAATATTGAAGATGATAATGAAGAAAAAATTCAAGCAATAAATCAAGAAAATATCCATAAAATCGATGTCGAAGAATACACTCAAAGAAGTGTCCAAGCAGAAACTCTTAGAAAAAATAAACATGGTGTTCATTTTAAAGCACCTCAGGAAAGCATAAATTCGGAGCAAATAAAAATTCTCCAATCATTGATAAAAAATATTTTTAATAATCAAACTCTATTTTCAGAAAATCAATCGGAGATAGAAAAATGTCTCCATTCTACTATGCAAAAAATTTGCAAAAAGCATTCTCTACCTCAGGATAATGATTCCTATTCTATTTCGGAGATTGTAAAAATTCTCCAATCCATTTATTTATTGGATCCAAGTGATGGATACCAATCTATGGAAAATTATTGCTCTATATATAAAAAAATAATCAATCTCTTTCTAATATTTATCAAAATCCTATCTAATTCAAAAAATCAAAATACATTGCCAAATGTCTGTAATGTCGTTACAAGACATCAAATAAAAAAGAAGGAAACAATGAGCGAAAATAAAGAAAATAAACAAATCGAAATCTTAGAAAAATCAAAAAATTGTGAATAAAAGAAGAAGAAACGAGGAAGACCAAACAAGAAAATTTATTTTAATACGTCAACTCTGAAAAGAAAACGAGGAAGACCGAAAAAATTATTAGGCAAAAATCCAGCTCAAAAACAAAAGAGATTTTATAACGAAGTCTATTCTGACGAGGATATGTCAGATCCTGAAAATATAAATCAGAAAACTCAAGAAGGAAAAGAAGAAAATAAAAATCAAATTCAAAAGAAAAAGGAATCCGATGAAGAAATCTATTCTGACGAGGTTATGTCAGATCTTGAAAATAATACTTTGTTTCAGTGAATGGAGAACCTAGAGATAATGGCTCTAGATCCTTAGCAAAGCGAGAAAAATTACCCAATTTTGAAAAACTTCAATTGGGACTAGCAGAAAAAATAAAAAAAGGTGCATTTTATCATATAGCTCTTCCTATAGAAAATTAAATAAAAGAAAATATCTCTAGTACAATAAAAACAATTGAATCATCAATTATTTCATTAAAAAATATATCTGAAAAATTAAAATTAAAAACAGTAAGTATAGCGAAAACTGCTCAGGTAAATAATGTTAACTGGAAATAGTTTCTATCAATGTTCAAATCCATTTTTGAAAATTCGTTTGTAAAAATAATAATTTGTAACGGGATTACAAAGTACCCTACTAAGGATGAATATTTGCAATTAATAGAATAAGCACATTCTAGCACAGTCGGAGGACATAAAGGAGTAACAAAAACATATAATAGAATACGTCAAAATTATTATTGGGAAAATATGAAAATTAATATTCAAAAATATATTCAGAATTGCCTACAATGCCAGTTGAAAAAATTAGTTCGCGTCAATACAAAAGATCCAATGATAATAACAGACACACCAGGTACAGCATTTGAAAAAATTGCAATGGACATCGTTGGACCACTCCCTAAAACTAATACAGGAAATGAATACATATTAACAATACAGGATAATCTTACTAAATATTCATTAGCAATAGCACTTCCAAACCATCAAGCCAGTACAATAGCTGATGCATTCATTAAAAAGTTTATTTGTATTTACGGATCACCTAAAGGTCTATTGACAGATCAAGGGACGGACTTTTTAAGTAATTTAATGAAACGTTTAGCAAAACGCTTTAGAATTCGACAATTCAAAACAACTGCTTTTCATCCTCAATCTAACGGATCACTTGAGAGATCACACCATGTTCTAGGAGAATATTTAAAACAATTTATAAATACAAATGAAGAATGGGACGACTGGTTAGAACTTGCAATGTTCTCTTATAATACAAGTGTACACGAGGGTACTAAATGTACACCATATGAATTGATATTTGGAAAATTGGCACGATTACCATCCAGCGATCCACCATTAGAGCACGAAAAATTGGAGACATATGATCAATACCTAAGTGATTTAATAACAAGATTGCACGAAATGAGAAATATTGCAAAAGAAAATTTAGTATCAGCAAAAGAAAAATCAAAGACTTATTACGATAAAAAATGCAATCCTAAAAATTTTAAAGTAGGAGATGAAGTTTTTTACTGCAAGGGGGAAAAATCCATAAATTTGCTAATCAGTACACTGGACCACATAAAGTATTAGAAATTTTGAATAAATGGAATATTAAAATACAAATAAAAAATAAACAAAAAGTAGTACATATAAATAGACTAAAGTTATCACGCATTGCACATAAAAAATAAAAAGAAAATATGACGTCTGTTCCCAGATGATGACCCTTGGAATATGGAAACTGTTACATCTGTTCTACCTACTTTCGGGAATAAGTACAATTCATGCTATTATAGGATACGATTGTGGATCGACGGAACTCAACATAACGACACTATCATTGCTTAATGCATTCACATTCATCACCAGTTTTTTAAGGACAAGGGAAATATATTAAGGAAGTAGCTTATGATGTCTGCAAAAACATGCATCTGATGGGAACTTACAAACCAAATGATAATGTAAATATTGACGGTTTAAAAATAAATGCAACAAATTATCGTACCGAAACTTTAGCAGGATCATTAATGATATAACGTCCAAGGCTGCGTACTGCCGGTAGGACGCGCTTTCACACAGTAAACGTCCTTCCGGAAGGACAATTCATTTTTGTGAAAAAATATATTAATTTCATATAAGCATCATCATCATCATCATTATCATCATTATCATCATAATTCATCATCTTTATCATCAAAAGAATTGAGTTTATTATTACTTTTGTAAATATTGTTGTAACTAACGTAATGGCGGCCGGTGGAAAATGCCTCAGTCGCGAGTCCTTCGAAATCGCTCTATAAAATCAATATGGAAGCAGATAAGTATAAAAATAAATATATGGTTTTTTAGGTAATGAAACAAACTTTCAGATGACGTAAATATCGACATTTTAAATTTATGTACAAGGGCTAGGTAGTCTTTTTAAAAAAACGAAAACGTCCTGCCGGCAGTACCGCGCGTCGTCTTTTTGTGACTAAAAATTATGTGAATTTTTGGAAAATTTAACTTCTTTTAGCTACCAAGCTTCGGGGTTTGAAATTACAAGTTCCATGTTTACATGCGCTAAAAGCTTGATTCTTTACCTTTTCAACCATATATACTACTTTTTGTTTATCTGAATCCATGTTAATTTTATAACGCGATTTCGTACGTACTCGCGGAAGGCTTTTTTGTCCTGCCGGAAGGACGTTGGACGTTCTATCATTAAGTTTCGATGCAAAATGCCAAGGAACTACATACAGTGATGCTTACGGCCGCTGGAGTGATGTGGTAGTACAAGCATCGTACAAAATCACATTACAAGAATATTATGCAAGAATAAATTTAAACACAGATAAAATCCATTTACAATCTGGTACAGTTTGCGCATCATCAGAAGGATCATGTATAGATCGAAAAAATGGAAACACATTTTGGAATACACTACCTGATGATGTATGCAGTATGAGAAAATACGAGGTACTTTATGAAGGTTTAGCAAACAAAACAACTGAGGGAGATAAAAACAATTTTGAAACAGTCTATTCTTTAGAAACACAAGATATAACATTTGCTTTAGCAGAAAAAGCTAGGGAAATAATTTGCGGTTATAGTTATGTAAAAACAGAGCATCCTAAGTTAATTATCTTAGAAACCAGACCGGGAGGATCACCCTTACAAAATAAAAAACCATTAGTACAAAATATGGATATGTTCTCATATATAAATTCTAAGTTTATTTATGTTGAACGACACATAAGAAAGGAAATGTACGAACTCTATTACGATGTCTTAACCAGACGCTGTTTAATGGAACGAAAAATATTTAAAAACGCATTAATTCTTGCTACTCAAGCACCGGACGAATTTGCCTACCATGTAATGAAAAAGCCTGGATACATGTCAATCCTAGCCGGAGAAGTTATACACCTAGTAAAGTGTTTACCAGTAGAAGTAAAATTCAGACAGACGCCAGATTGTTATATACAATTACCTGTTAGCAGGGAAAATAAAACTTATTTTTTGACACCTATTACACATGTTTTAACAACAGTAGGCACTCCTATAGAATGCAACTCCTTTTTACCTGCAATGTTCATAATAGGAAATTCGTGGTTCCAAATTTTACCAAATCTAGTACCAGCAGTTGAACCAGAAATAATGAAACCAGAAACAAAAGAAACATGGATATACAGAAATCCCGCTAATCTTGCTACAAGCGGATTATATTCGCAAAAAGACTTAGAAAAATTGCGAAATCACATTATGTTACCAGCCGAAAAACCCATAATCTTAAATACATTAGCACGTGGAATGTTAGGTCAAAATATTCCTAACCCTAGATTTGGATTTTAAAATATTTTAGATGAAAATACAATAAATAAAATAGCAAATTCTACATGGTTAAGAATTTGGTCAACATTTACAAGTTTCGGATCTGTAAGCGCAGGTTTTATAGGAATATTAATCTTATTGAAAAGTATAAAGTTTATAGCTGACACATTTTTACATGGTTACGCACTTTATAGCGTTTTTTGATGGTCATTCCATCTTTTAGGATCAATATGGGACTCGGTAACTAATGTTTTATTACATTTAGGTTCAAAAGTTACCTCCACAAATATTGAAAACACGACCTGTTCCACAACAAACAACGAAGAAAATCAGGAACCTTCCGCACCATCAGAAGAAAATAAATTACTGCAAAAATCAGAAGGTAATAGTAATAAGGAAGAAGTAATACAACTATATCCACAAATAGATTCTATTACAAGAACTACAAAAAATCCTGACACTTTCCGTATATAAAATAAAAATAAAAATAAATATATATATATATAAAATAAAAAAACACACATATAATAATGCAAGATACAACAGTCGTTAGCTTCTTAAAAACGTTAAATGAAATACTAAAAGATAGTTAACATGAGGAAGTTTCAGTAAAAACAATGTATCAATCCCCGGCAAATGTAATTAATCCACCACAATACGTGACTGAAATCAAATATAAAAAATACATAATTTGTAGTACGAGTCATGACTACATACTATCCGAAGAAATCGCAGCACATCAATTAGTAGAATTGTTAGCAGACGGTAAAGATTCTATAATGAAAGACACAACAGCGATGTTTAAAATTCGAGCAGTCCAAAGATTAACTCACTACTGTTACAAAAATCGTTTCAATCATCCCAAATTCGCAATTATAAAAACAAACATATCACCGAAACATGTTAATTGGATTGTTGTGTGTACAATCGGAAAAATAAAAAAATCAGCAATATTACCAAGTTCAATGGCAAGTAAAGCGATGGCATCATTAAAAGTCCTAGCAGCATTACATAACGTAAACAGACATCAGGATTCACTAGAAAACTCAATAAGCGAGGTTTTTGAAAAAATGAATATCAAGGAAACACCTACAACAAATAATCAAACCAACCTTCCTTCAACTTCCCAATCCCATCCTACACAAAATAAAAATTTCAAAAAATGTCAATTTTGTGGTTGTCGCAAAAATAATATTTATAAAAAAGTATAAAATTATAATACAATTTATATGTTCTAGGAAATGGACCTTAAACAAAAAATGACCTATTTATTTTATATACTTCTAATAAGAATAAATCAAATAACTTGTCAGTACGAGCCAAAGGATACGCCATTTTCGCAATCGCCGGGCTTATATTTTAAACCGTTGCAAAATTTTAATTCCCAATCGGAAAAGTAAGATTCTTTTTTTACGTAAATTACCAGCATTTATTCAATCAAATAGAATATTTCAACAAATTCTTTAAGACAATTTACGCAATCTGTAAAGAGAGTAATAACTGTGATAAATACAAAGATCTATACGAAACAAAAATTGAAGAAATTCAAGAAACCATAAAACTTACACAAAAATTAATACCGACAACAACAGAAAATACAACAATAAACAATAGTATTTTTAATCTTTTTGAAAACAGAAAAACAGTAAATAAAATAACCCTTAAAACAGCAGATAACAACACTTATATTACACAAATTTTACACCAAGAATTTTCAATTGATTTAGACAATTCGACATACTACAAACAATTAACTAAACTACATAGAAACATTTCTAATTATATTACAACGTTAGATTCCCTTCAAGAATACCAGTAAACCAAATCGTTTCAATTCAAAATATGAGCATTCAAATCCTATCTAAATTTTTAGAAGTCAAATCTGTCACATCTAAAAACAACCTAATTTTTATTTATAATCTACCTAAATCAATGTCAGAAAACTACCAGATATTTAAAATCTATTCCTATCCAATTTTTCAAAATGAAACTGCAGTATACATAAAAATCGATAAACAATTTATAGGATTTTCAACTAATAACAAAAAATATTTTTTGGAATCAAATTTAAGAAAGGACATGATACCATCAATTCAAAATACTGAAAATAATCCAATTTGTGAAACTAGTATATTTAAAGACTCAGTTCCGCACAAATGTACATACATGTTAGTTTTCAAGATTATCCTACACTAATACCCTTATCAATGCACAACGCATGGTTGTACTCGGCTGCCAAACTAAAGAAAATCGGCATTTATTGTTTTAAAAAACACAAATTTTCAATTACAATTAAAAATTCAGGAATTCTGGAAATACCCTATGCTTGTTCTATCAGCATTAATAACAAAACAATACCTATAGAAATAACAGAAACATCAGAATTATCTTTAAATCAACCCATTCAGATCTTAAACAAGTTCAAATTCGAAATTCCAAAAATTAATATAACTGATTTTACATCAAATACGAAAATGATATTCCAATTATGTTCTTTCGCGAACCAAAAATCAATACAATAATTAAAAATTTAAAACATGTCACTATTTATGAATATTTTATTCAAGTTTCAGTAGTAGTAACAATTTTAAATCTATTTTTTATTTGTTTTTTGTATCATAATTTAAGAAAAAAAAAAATTTATTTAAATCAGCTACACTTTTAAGAAGTTATATCAGAAACGAAATAGCAATAGATCTACCTAAAACAAGGGTCAACGACACACAGGTGTAGATAAACGCAAACAATTAAAAATTATTTTTCTTTCTCTCTCCTCTACGTCTAGTTCAACACGAATCTGCCATCTGTCCAGATTAAACCTTGTTTCTGATTTACCTATATGCTCAGACTTCTATAATTTGTTTTTATTTTTTTTATTCAAAAAGTATTTACAATACAAAAATTAATTACTATTTTGATATAAACCAGTTAAACCAAATAGTCAAATTACACAGCTCGGTCACGTCAGAATTTTTTTCTAACCTCAAAAAACATGTCGGATTTTGAGAGGTAGGCGATTTTTTAAAAAAATTTATGGATTTACTTCAAACTTGGTATCTGGAGGTTTTTTGGGTCGCTGATTATAAATCTGAAGTTAGATTTTCAAAATTCAAAATGGCGGATCCAATATGGAATTTTGAAAAAATTTGAAGATTTACTTCAAACTTGGTATCTGGGGGTTTTTTGGGTCGCTGATTACGAATCTGAAGTTAGATTGTCAAAATTCAAAATGGCGGATCCAATATGGCAGACGAATTTTTAAAAAATTTGAAGATTTATCAGGGATAAAATGCAGAATGGAACAATGTACTTTCTTATTTGGCTTCTGCACCAAACATATCCAATCTGTTACCAAGGAATATTTTATGATAAAATTGAAATAGAAGTCATATTTGAAAATGTGAGAAACTCGCTTCGAAATCACACTCAGAAACTTAAAAACCTGAAAATACCAAATTTCATAAAAATTTCGAAAATATGACGTCAGATTCGCAATCAGCGACCCAAAAAACCCCCAGATACCAAGTTTGAAGTAAATCTTCAAATTTTTTCAAAATTCGTCCGCCATATTGGATCCGCCATTTTGAATTTTAAAAATCTAACTTCAGATTCGTAATCAGCGACCCAAAAAACCCCCAGATACCAAGTTTGAAGTAAATCCATATTTTTTTTTAAAAAATCGCCTACCTCTCAAAATTCGACATGTTTTTTGAGGTTAGAAAAAATCCTGACGTGATGGAGCAAAATGGACTTCGGATTCGTGTTCAGCGCGTCAAAATACATAGGGCTAGGGTATTCCGGTCAAAAGTACATGACACTTTTTTTTTGTGGGGCTGTGTTATCATACAATTTAATTCTAAAGTAGCAATCTTTGAAATATAAATTAATCAAATATAAAACAAAATCTCTCTCTCTTCTCATTATTCATTTTTATTAAATGCCGTTTTCTAATTAACGCTAGATCTTTTTATGAAATTATAAAAATCGAATAAATCTAATAAAAAAAAAGCATACATAACCGCACCGGAAGTTTGTCATTTAGATATTTCTTTGTTTCAAATAAATTACGTATAAAAAAATGTATTCAAATTAACTAAAATTTAAATTTATAAATGTCAGTTCAAATAATTTCATTTTCATTAATAAACGAATCTATAATTTTCTATCTATCTATATATATTTTTTTTTATTTTATAATTTTTAACAGTTTTTAATATACAATTATTCTATTTAAATTTAAAAATTATTCTTTATTTATTTTCAATTATTTTGCTTTACTGTCGATAATTCTAGCCAAAATGTGCAATTATTTTTTTCAATTTTCCAATATTTCTCGTCATTTTTACTATTTCCTTTAATTATAAATTATTTTCTGCAAATTTCAATTATGTTCTACAAATTTTTTTTCTTCTTCTTAATTTTCAATTATTACCATAAAATTTTATAATTATTCTTTAATTTTTAATTATTTTATTCAATTGTATATTAAGGTAACCATTTTTCGAACTATATTTTTTTAAGTTTAATCCTTAAATTTTCCAATTATTTTTTTGAATTCTCAATTTATTTTCTTAAACTTTTAATTTACTTTCTCAATTTTTTATTATTATTTTTTTTCTCAATTATGTTTTTTCTCTTTCAACTTTCAATACAGTTATTCCTATAATTTTTCAACTATTTTTGTTCAAATTTAAAAAACACATCAATTGTCAAAAATAATATACTCACATACGAACAGACTATTCCATATTCTTTACACTTATTCTTTTAAAGCTCAATGTAAACACACAATCTTAATTACACAGAACCTACAAAACGCCGATAATTTTCTTCTACATTCTTTCTCCTCCTCGATTCGTCCCTTAAGGTCCAATATACTGAAACAAAATACACATTTTCTATATTTTTTCAAAAATATACGTGATAAAAAATTACTAAATAGAAATTTCTCAAATAAAGCCAAGATACTCTTATTATGTAAATTGTACAAATATATAAATAACAAAATTTTGATGAAATTAAGATTAACACTAAGAACAAAAATAATAAAAGAAAAGTAGAGCAATTAAACACACAAATATTTTCTCTCTTTAAGAAAAAAAAAATATATACATATATATATTATATATATAAAAGAAGAAAAAATAAGCAACTTACTCTCTTAACAGTGCGATTTTCAATAACCCACTTTGCAGCACCGGCTTGGAATGGTGTCTCATAAGGAGTTGGTGACATAAATAAATGTAATTTAAGCTGAATCGTTCCCTCACTCAAAGAGCAGTAAAAATTATGCCTCCATTCAAACGGTAAGGAGAAAAGAATGCCGAATATCTCAGAATGTATGGTGGTCTCCTCAGCATCCAATTGTTTCCCTGTCACTTCGGAGAACCAATCATCGTAACCTCCAATCTATACAAATATATAAAATTTTTTTTTATTCTCCTCATATTTTACTTATTCTCTTTAAAAATATAAACAAAAATCTAATAGAACTATCCTAATATTACAATATCAAAAAACGAGAGAAAACTTACCCGAACAATTGTATTCTTCTGAAATACAAGTTTCCGGTTAAACAAGACAAATTCGGCCTTACTTATTGAGAAAGTCTTCAGGAGAGCCTCATGTTTTTTTAAAATATCAGTTGCCCTATTAACAAACTCATTGGGAAGGTAAACAAACTTCCTATTCAATTTGATGTAAGGAGTAGCTATTAAAACCATTTTAGCTCCAGACCAGTTAATCCTTTCCCAATGAACCTGAAACAAAATAAATTTTTTTTTCTCAACTTTTATATTTTCAATCACTATTTATTTATTTATTTATATATTTTTTTTCTTCAACCAATCTATAAAACCCCAATAATTAAACTTTTGATCAAATTAAATTTAACTACAAAAAAATAATAATAATAAAAAAATAAATAAATAAAATAAAATAAAATTTAGTGAAACTTAAAATTCGATATAATTAATTTAGAAACCAATATATAACAATCAATAAAAATCATATTAGCTTTACCTTTTCGAGAACCCTTGATGAATTAAATTTGCAGAAGCTCCCTCCTATAAAGAAAGGCCCATCTATGCCATAAAAAGAAATTTTCATCTGAATTATCGTTAGCAAGTCATTTTTGCATGGCAAGTCGGACCACCATGCAGGTGCAAAATACACCACTCCTTGAAAAGGTAGCAGAAAAAGGCCTTTAGTATCTCGGGCCTCCCAAAAATTTACTCCTTTCATTGAAAAAACCAACTCCGAATATGCAGAACAGCTAACCAAGTTTCCTCTGGGAGGAACAAAACTATAATCTCCTTCCTTAAGAACGTCATTCTCCGATTCTAAAGTCGCACTTTCGTCCCCAAAAATATTATCTAAATCTTTCACTTTCCGCAGTAAAATCGATGTAGAATCAGATGATTCAGTTTCCATTACATCATCCACTACACAATTAAACTCAACATCACTTAAAAGAGACATAATGAAGCAAAAAAATTTTTTTTTCTCTTCTCTTTTTTCTTTCACGATATCACTCTAACGAGAGAAAACACTGATTTGAAAAAAAAACCCAGCAACCAGCCCTTAAGTTAAAAAAAAAGCAAACAGAAACTCACCTGCAGGTCTCATGACAAAGTTTCTACCAATCAAAAAGACGTAAGGAAATTTTTCCAAGTAAAAGCAACTCACCTGTAGACGGGAAACGCAGGAAAACATGATAACAAGAATAATCCGGCTATTCTTCTAAGTTTCGGTGTTTGTCAAAATCCTAGAAACTCAAGCATTCACCGGAACCTTGAGAGGACTAAAAATCTCTTGCGATCCCAAAAATATCAAACTGAGAACGCAAGAGAATGTATGAATGAATAACAATAAATAAAAAAAATCTAATTATAAAATATTTCTTGTTAATGAAATATTTTATTTAATACACGCTAATTTATAACAAGTGCACACGCGAAATTAAATTTTTTTTTTAAATATTGAAACATGTATATTATAAAATATACTTACTGAATCGATAATCTGATAGAGAAACAAATTGTCAACAACACTTCTTTTTCAAACCAGCTCAAATAAGTCGAATCACAAGTTATTTAATAATTACTATTAGGCAATGTTCAAGTTTAAATAAATTTCCTATGTAAACTTACATTTTTGCTTAGAAATTCTTTATTCAAAAAAATATGTATCGATATTTAAATTTAAACACAGCAAAAAATATAAATTTAGCACATCAAAAAATATATATATATAACCCAATACAACTAGGTATTTATAAGTATATCAGATAACTTCATTCAAAAATCAAACAGGATTTCTCTTATTTTAAGTATGCAAAAAAAAAATAATAATAAAAAATAAAAAAAAATAAAAATAATAATAATATGTTTCTAATGTTTATAGTATGAGTGAATTTTTTTTTTAAAATGTAAATGTAACAAAAGGTACTATTTAAATAGTAATAACATAACTTGAATGGATCAGTATGAGTGAAAATAAGTCTTTTTTTTTTTAATACTAATACTTTGAACAAATATGTAGAAATACAAATATATCTGTCTTAAATCAATATACTGTAAACCTTTGTGGGTAACAAGTATTAACTATAATTTTTTTTAGGAATGAATCAATAAAGAATGAAAGTACCAGAAATAATTTTTTTTATATATTCAAAGTTTTTCAAAATAAAAACATGTAAACGTTCATAACATCTCCTTTATAAAAACGGGCATGTAGATTTCCAAATTCGAGCATGTATCGTTTCTCTCTCATGCTCGAACTGAGGGGGAAGGTGTTACGTCCGTAACCTATATATACATTATATTATATTATTATATCATAATATTATATTATGTTATACCATAATGTCATTATGTCATATTGTATTACATTTCATATGAATCTTTTGCTATATGTAATCTCAACAAGTCATTCTTATATTCGACTTTCGTATATTGAGCTTACTTAAATGAGAACGATTACACGAATCAACACCCAGCTTAGACATAGAAATTTCACGCTCTACGAGAAGCTAGAGCAAAAACAGCCGCATTTTTGGAACCCACCTGTTATGCATGAGAAGTCAAGCGGCACATAGAAAATGCTACGATCACCAAAAATCACGACACGCTAATCTAAAGATGCACGTGTGAATTCACAATATAAACGGGCCACCAAGAGGTACCAAACACACAGTAACACACAGTAAATTACAATCAAGAGCTACCAGTTTAATACGAGATTCAACAACGGACAGACCCACCATCAAGTATTCGATTAACAGTCAAGTCTTCAGTAATCAGTTTCTAGTCAAGTGACAGATTTACTTGTTATTATTATTGTTGATTCACTTGTCCAACAAATAAAATCATTTCATCGTGAAGTTATTGAGCAGTAAAAGTTGTCCATCTGAATTTGTGGATAATTCAACTTGTGCATCGTATTTCTACTTAAAGAAATCTCAAAATTAAAACGAGATCATCCACCTGTCAAATCTTCTTGGAAAACAACAAGCTATTGTGCGGCTTGTGTAAACATCCTACCTGTGGCACCTCTACCGAATGCAACGGCACCAGCGGGTCTGCAACCCAATTCGTTACTTAAGATTTTAAGTCCATATCTCTACTTACAATCTCCAAGGGGGATCTGCTACCACGAATTCCATACTAGATAATTCTCAAATCGTTTCTCATTCAAAGTAAGGTTCAATTTTTACGTCAAATCTTTGTTCTTGTTGAATTCTCATATTTATAATTATAAATAAATATTCTTAGTAAAACTTAGTGTCTCATTGACTTATCCTCATCCCAAATCAAATTCTTTATTGAATTTGATTTAAAAGGAGGAATTTAGGGTATATTTGAGAAGGGTTTTTGTCTCAAACGTAACAAAAGTAAGAAATAAATGCAATATTTGTTAATGAAATAAGGAGCAAGGTTTGAAGTTGAATAACAATAATACAAACAATAATACAATAATACTATAATACAAACAATAATACAAACAAAGTCATCCCTAGAACTTCTATTAATATTATCTTTATTAAATATAGTTATTTTTAAAGCGGATAAAAATTCTACAACCATAAAATAGACATTTTTAGAGGTTATTTTAACTTAAAAATTGCAGAACAATAGCCACGCATATGCGCAAAGCTGTTATTCTGTAGTAACGTATAGTAATGATTTCAATAAAATCATTTTTTAATCATTAAACATTTTTTTTAATATTTATGCAAAAACATTTAACTTTACAATATTGAAGTAAAGTTAAAGTATAGTTAAAGTATAATTAAAGTTACTTTAAAGTAACATTAAGGTAAAGTTGAACTAACGTTAAGGTATAGTTGAAGTAACGTTAAAGTAACGTTAAAGTATAGTTAAAGTAAAGTTTAAGTAAAGTTAAAGTATAGTTAAAGTTAAGTTAAAGTAACGTTAAGTAAATTTAAAGTATAGTTAGAGTAATGTTACAGTATAGTCAAATAAAGTTAAAATAACGTTCAAGTATAGTTATCGTGAAGTTAAAGAAACGTTAACGTAACATTAAAGTATAGTTAAAGTATAGTCAAAATAAAGTTAAAATCACGTTTAAGTATAGTTATCGTAAAGTTAAAGTATTGTTAAAGTGTAGATAAAGTAACGTTAAAGTAACGTTAAGGAAAAGTTGAAGTAATGTTAAGGTATACTTGAAGTAACGTTAAAGTATAGTTAAAGTAACGTCAAAGTATAGTTTAACTAAAGTTAAAGTAAAGTTAAAGCAACGTTAAAGTATCGTTAAAGTAACGTTAAATAAATTTAAAATATAGTTAAAGTAATGTTAAAATAACATGAAAATATAGTTAAAATAACGTTAAAGTAAAGTTAAAGTAATGTTAACGTAACATTAAAGTATAGTTAAAGGATAGTTAAAATAAAGTTAAAATCACGTTCAAGTATAGTTATCGTAAAGTTAAACTAACGTTAAGGACGTTGGAACCCGAAGCTGAGAGTGGCGTAGAAACACTTTTTCCTCCTTTGCTCGAAAATTTCCCTTTTATGAATTTTTTTTAAAAACAGTGGACACTTTTTCAAAAAAAGGGCCATGGTAGACAAAATTATTTGAGATAAGGAATTTTTTAAACATTTGTTTTATGCAAACAAATGTGCCTACGAGCGTCAAAATTAACTCCTGTTTTCACATTGCAAGATTTTCCGTAAAAGATGGCCGCCGCTCGTCAGCTGGGCACAGGCTACGTGACATGGGCCTCAAGTGAGATGGCGGCGGCCATCTTTTACGGAAAATCTTGCAATGTCAAAACGGGAGTTAATTTTGACGCTCGTAGGCACATTTGTTTGCATAAAACAAATGTTTAAAAAATTCCTTATCTCAAATACTTTTGTCTACCATGGCCCTTTTTTTGAAAAAGTGTCCACTGTTTTTAAAAAAAATTCATAAAAGGGAAATTTTCGAGCAAAGGAGGAAAAAGTGTTTCAACGCCACTCTCAGCTTCGGGTTCCAACGTCCTTAAGGTATAGTTAAAGTAACGTTAAGGCATAGTTAAATAATAGTTGAAGTAATGTTGAAGTGACGTTAAAATGTAATGAAAGTAACGTTTAAGGATAGTTAAAATAACGTCATGTCAAAGCATAGTTAAATTATAGTTGAAGTAACGTTTAAGGATAGTTCAGAAACAATTAAACAAAACTTAAAGTGTAATATAATAATAATGTTAAATTTCAGTTAAAGTAATGTTAATGTATAATTAAAGTAAATGTAAACTAAAGTTGTATTAATTTTAAGGGATAGTTAAGGTAAGGTTAAAATAATGTTAAAGTACATGTCGTTGAGTTTAAAGCTAGTTGCATAAAACTGCAGTTTAGGTGAAGTCAAACAAAATTAAAGTAACGTTGAAGTATTGTTATCATAAAGTTAAACTAAAGTTAAAGTAATGTTTAAGTATAGTTTTTTGTAAAGTTTAACTAATGTTAAAGTAATGTTTAAGTATAATTAAAGTAATGTTAAAGTAACGTTAGAGAAATGTTTTAAAAAGTTCGATTGAAGTTAAAGTAGAGTTATGTAAAGTTAAAGTAAATTTAAAATTAAGTTAAAGTAACGTTTAACTACATTTGAAGTATGGTTAAAGTAACATTGAAGTAAAATTACATTGTAGTTAATATAAAGTGACAGTAGTTTCCTTAGAGATTGTATTTTAGTCTGGTTTTTTTTTCTTTGTTAATTTACATCAATGAGATTGATAAGAAAGAATTATTTAATTATGTAGATTATTACTTATGGTTATGATGATTGATGATTATTGAGGATGATGATTGAAATGATGATGATTAAAGATAATGATGATCATTCATGATAATTAATTAGGATAATGATGATCATTGATGATTGATTTTAACAATTGCTGATTATTAATGATGATGATTAAAGATGCTGATGATCGATGATGATTGAAGATAGTATTTTTGATTTTGATGATTATTGATGATGATGATTGAAGATGATGATGATGATTCCCAGTGGGCAAGAAAAAACAAAAGACGTCCTTAAGACGTCTTTTGGACATAAAAGCCGACATAGGGACGTCTTTTGGACATGTGTGCCCACTGGGTTGATGATGATTATTCATGATTATTTATGATATTTGATGATTATTGATGATTGATAATGATGATGTTTGAAGATGGTGATTGATTTTAATGATTGATGATTATTCATGATGATTGATGATTATTAAAGTAACGTTAAAGTAACTTTAAGTAAAGTTAAACTATATTGAATATAACCATAAAGTAAAATTTAGGTAATGTTAAAGTAACGTTAAAGTAAAGTTAAAGTATTGTTAAAGTAACATTAAGGTATAGTTTAAGTGTAGATAAAGTAGCGTTAATGTACACTACCGTCGGAAATTGTTGGTCCGATCGATTGGAGCGGATCGAAAAAATACAACTCAAATAAAATCACGATATCTTGGTTAAAAATTAAGATAGAAACTTGACGTTTAAAAATTTGGAAAGCTTATTAAATTCTACCTTAGAATACCTATTATTTAACATTTTTTAAAATTCCAAAGTGATTATATTACTTGATGTGTTAGAAAAAGAAAATTTCGAATTTTTCAATTATCGTTCCATATGTTCAGTTCGTTGCCTGATGTAGAAAAATTGAATAAAAAAATTAAAATTTACACTGTTCTCTTCGTTGAATTGCCGGCTTTAATTTGAGCTAAGGGAACTTAAAAAATATTAAATGGTTCACGAGATATGACTAAATATGTCCGCGCATGTTTTTGTCAAAAATCAATCAAAACCGTGGTTTTTGCCTAAAAATGAAGGTTTTTGTGAAAAATATGCTCGGACATTTTTAGTCATATCTCGTGAACCACTCAATATTTTTCAAGTTCTCTAAGCTCAAATTAAAGCCGGCAATTCAACGAAGAGAACAGTGTAAATTTTAATTTTTTTATTCAATTTTTCTACATCAGGCAACGAACTGAACATATGGAACGATAATTGAAAAATTCGAAATTTTCTTTTTCTAACACATCAAGTAATATAATCACTTTGGAATTTTAAAAAATGTTAAATAATAGGTATTCTAAGGTAGAATTTAATAAGCTTTCCAAATTTTTAAACGTCAAGTTTCTATCTTAATTTTTAACCAAGATATCGTGATTTTATTTGAGTTGTATTTTTTCGATCCGCTCCAATCGATCGGACCAATAATTTCCGACGGTAGTGTAACTTTATGTAAAGTTAAAGTATATTAAAAGTAACTTTAAAGTAAAGTTAAAGTATAGTAATGAGTAATGTTGAGGTAAAGTTATAGTAATGTAAACGTAACATTAAAGTATAGTTAAAGTATATACTTAAATAAAGTTAAAATCACGTTCGAGTATAGTTATCTTAAAGTTAATGAAACGTTTAGGTATAGTGAAAGTAACGTTAAAGTAATAGTTAAAGTGTAGATAAAGTATCGTTAATGTAACTTTATGTAAAGTTAAAGTATATTGAAAGTAACTTTAAAGTAAAGTGAAAGTATAGTTTAAGTAATGGTAAAATAACATTAAAGTATAGTTAAAGTAACATTAAAGTATAGTTAAAGTAACGTTAAAGTAAAGTTAAAGTAATGTTAACGTAACATTAAAGTAAAGTTAAAGTATAGTTTAGGTAATGTTAAAATAACATTAAAGTATAGTTAAAGTATAGTTAAAGTAACGTTAAAGTATGGTTAAAATGTAGAAAAAGTAACGTTATAGTAACTTTAAGTAAAGTTAAACTATATTGAATATAACCTTAAAGTAAAGTTAAAGTATAGTTTAAGTAATGTTAAAGTAACGCTAAAGTAAAGTTAAAGTAATGTTAACGTAACATTAAAGTATAGTTAAAGTATAGTCAAAATAAAGTTAAAATCACGTTCAAGTATAGTTATCGTAAAGTTAAAGTAATGTTAACGTATGGTGAAAGTAACGTTAAAGTATAGTTAAAGTTTAGATAAACCCTTACAAAAAAGTAGTACTGGATTCAGTACTAGGAAGAAGTACTGGGTTTAGTACTGGGATAAGTACTGGGTTCAGTACTATGTTTAGTACTGGGTTTAGTACTGGAGTCAGTACTGGGAAACCAGTACTTTTTTCGCGTAATATAATTTTTGAAACACAATAGCAAATTTTTTTTTTAATTTAATTGGAACTGTGATTTTGCGTTGAATGTATTCCTCTGTATTTAATTTACAACAAAAAACTACTGCGCAGCCGGAGGACCCATAGAAACTTAGTGCGCAACGTGAACAAATTTTCAACAGTGCATGGCGAAAAAAATACTGGTTTTTCAATCCTGAACCCAGTACTAAACCCAGTACTTATCCCAGTACTGAACCCAGTACTTCTTCCCAGTACTGAAACCAGTACTAAATCCAGTACTTCTTTTTTTTTAAGAAGAAGTGTTAATGTAACTTTAAGTAAAGTTAAAGTATATTGGAAGTAACTTTAAAGTAAAGTTAAAGTATAGTTTTAGTAATGTTAAAACAACATTAAAGTATAGTTAAAGTAACGTTGAGGTAAAGTTAAAGTAATGTTAACGTAACATTAAAGAATAGTCAAAGTATAGTCAAAATAAAGTTAAAATCACGTTCAAGTATAGTTACCATAAAGTTAAAGTCACGTTAAGGTATAGTTAAAGTAACATTAAAGTATAGTTTAAGTATGGTTAAAGTAATGTTAAAGTGTAGTTAAAGTAACGTTAAAATAACGTTAAGTAAAGTTAAAGTATGGTTAAAGTAATGTTTAAGTATGGTTAAAGTAATGTTTAAGTATGGTTAACGTATAGTTAAAGTTACGTTAATGTAACGTTGAAGTAATATTAAAGTAACGTTAAAGCAACGTTAAGGTATAGTTAAAGTATAGTCAAAGTAACGTCAAGGCATAGTTAAATAATAGTTAAAGTAACGTTGAAGTAACGTTAAAATGTAATGGAAGTAACGTTTAAGAATTGTTTAAATAATTTCAAAGCATAGTTAAATTATAGTTGAAGTAACGTTTAAGGATAGTTCAGAAACAATTAAACGAAACTTAAAGTCATATTAAAATAATGTTTAACTTTAGTTAAAGTAATGATAATGTATAATTAAGGTAAATGTAAACTAAAGTAATATTAATTTTAAGCGATAGTTAAGGTGATGTTAAAAGAACATTGAAGTAAAATTACAGTGTAGTTAATATAAAGTGACAGTAGGTTCCTTAGGAATGGTATTTTGGTCTGGTTTTTTTTTCTAATTTACATCAATGATATTGATAAGAAAGAATAATATAATTATGTAAATTACTTATTCTGTTCTCAAAAGTGATTTCCGGATTTTCTAATTAGCTTTGATATACTTTAATGTTGACATGCTTTTTTTTACTCAAGATATTTGGTAGCTTGATGTGTTACCCCCACGCCATTTTTGTCCTTTCTAGATTTGATTTGTTAGTTTTAATAAATCTGTGTACAATGGAGTACATTGCAGTTAAAATCCATATAAAAATTCATTCTTATCGAAAGTTCATGTCTAATATTATGAGTCTAAAATATAGAATTCTACTTTTACCCCAACATTTAATTTATTCATATTATAATGATTTTATAAATTTTTAATAAATACAAGGGTTTATGATACACTTATTGAATTTTTAATTATATTTCTTAAGCTTCAAAGTATAATCTTTTTTTACTTAATGCAAAATTAGTAAAATTTACAGACCTTCTTAACTTTAGGTATGCCTTTAACTATACATATAAATGTAGAATAGATTCTTCTGTAATATATTTTTGAATGGGAATTGGGAAATTAACTTAAGAAATATTTTTTTTTTCGTAATGAGAAATGGTTGTGCAGTTAATTACAGTCGGATCTCTTATGGTTGCAATTTTCGGGAGTGGTATGCATCCGTGAAAACCGTAAACATTGGGTTAGAGACAATTCGACATGCGAGGATTTTCAGTCACAAGTTTCCTCCCCTCTTTCCTCCCATAACTCTTCGTCTATCCTCTCTTCCGACTCACAGCAACCATAGTGTCCTCATCCATGAAAGTCCCGACTGTAATTTTAAAAAATATAACGCTTAGTCATTTAGAGGTTTAGGTATTTATATACACGTCAGCTATCTTGGTACAATTACCTCTATTGACTACAGTTTTTCTTGCTGGAAGAAAAAAATTAACTATTGGGAAGTTACGTTATGGAATTGTCAACTATGTTGGTTATCCCTTTTGAATTCAAAGTAAGAAACACTAGAGCAACCAATGCATATATGAGCTTAAAAACTGTGATTATTGACAAGTGATGGGGAAATCAAAGTAATCTTGTTGCATATAGTGTGACACTTGTGTAGACTTGTTGTACTACCCTGATATAGCACTAACCTGCAGTTAGGCATAAAATTTTTGCTATAGAATAGAAAAATAGTGATAGTTACTACACTTCAACAGAACGGAAATTTATAGCTACGATCCAGAATATTTAAATTAACTATGGTTCAACTTATTTTCCTACATTTTGTATAACTGTGCTCAAACTAAATATATTATCGTTACTTCAACTTTAGTTTAACTTATTTAAAGTTACTTTAACTTTAACTTTAATCATCATCATTAATAATCAGCAATTGTTAAAATCAATCATCAATGATCATCATTATCCTAATTAATTATCATGAATGATCATCATTATCTTTAATCATCATCATTTCAATCATCATCCTCAATAATCATCAATCATCATAATCATCATAACCATAAGTAATAATCTACATAATTAAATAATTCTTTCTTATCAATCTCATTGATGTAAATTAACAAAGAAAAAAAAACCAGACTAAAATACAATCTCTAAGGAAACTACTGTCACTTTATATTAACTACAATGTAATTTTACTTCAATGTTACTTTAACTATACTTCAAATTTAGTTAAACGTTACTTTAACTTAATTTTAACTTTACTTTAACTTTACATAACTCTACTTTAACTTCAATTGAACTATTTTTAAAACATTTCTTTAACGTTACTTTAACATTACTTTAATTATACTTAAACATTACTTTAACATTAGTTAAACTTTACAAAAAACTATACTTAAACATTACTTTAACTTTAGTTTAACTTAACGATAACTATACTTGAATGTGATTTTAACTTTATTTTAACTATACTTTAACTATACTTTAATGTTACGTTAACATTACTTTAACTTTACTTTAAAGTTATTTTAACTATATTTTCATGTTATTTTAACATTACTTTAACTATATTTTAAATTTACTTAACGTTACTTTAACGATACTTTAACGTTGCTTTAACTTTACTTTAACTTTAGTTAAACTATACTTTGACGTTACTTTAACTATACTTTAACGTTACTTCAAGTATACCTTAACATTACTTCAACTTTACCTTAACGTTACTTTAACGTTACTTTATCTACACTTTAACTATACTTTAACTTTACGATAACTATACTTAAACGTGATTTTAACTTTATTTTGACTATACTTTAACTATACTTTAATGTTACGTTAACGTTTCTTTAACTTCACGATAACTATACTTGAACGTTATTTTAACTTTATTTGACTATACTGTAACATTACTCTAACTATACTTTAAATTTACTTAACGTTACTTTAACTTAACTTTAACTATACTTTAACTTTACTTAAACTTTACTTTAACTATACTTTAACACTACTTTAACGTTACTTTAACTATACTTTAACGTTACTTCAACTATACCTTAACGTTAGTTCAACTTTACCTTAATGTTACTTTATGTGGAATCGACAGTGGCTTCCTTAAATATTGATGTTGTTATTAAAAATAAAGTAAGAGAAACAGTATCCAATACAATAATTCAGAATCTGATCAAAGTTAGTAATACTTCAAAAAAAGAAAAAGAATTTTCTAAAAAAATAGTTGAAACAAAAAAATTTTTAAAAAATAATCCTGACATTCTTTTTACTTCAGCGGACAAAGGCAATCTTACTGTTTGCATTGAAAAATCTGACTACAATGAAAAAATGTTAAATTTACTTTCTGACAGTTCAACTTATAAACGTCTTTCTAGAAATCCTTTAAAAAAATTACAGGATGATTCTTCAAAAATTCTTAGATATCTTAATGATGAAGAATTTTTATATAAAAAATTTCATAAAGATCAGTTTACTTGTTCAGATACTGAATTGGCAAAAGCGTATGGTTTACCTAAAATCCACAAGGAGGGCGTTCCTCTAAGACCTATTGTCTCTCATATTAATTCTCCGACATACTTTTTATCTAAAACTGTCTATGATGAACTAAAAAAGTGTATTAAAATTCTCGAATCACATATTAATAACAGTTTTGAACTAAAAGAAAAATTAAAGAATTTTGTTATTGATGATGATCATGTTTTTCTTTCCTTAGATGTTAGTTCTTTGTTTACTAATGTATCTTACGACCTGGTTAGACGAAGTTTAGATCGTTGTTATTCACAAATCAACAATAAATGTAAAATTCCTTTTAATGATATTATTGATTGCTCAAAATTTTTATATGACAATACCTTTTTTGTTTTTAATGGAAAGTTTTATCAACAAATTAGAGGTACTTCGATGGGTTCACCAATCTCACCTCTGTTCGCAGATATTGTAATGGAAGATTTGGAAAAAGATTGCTTAAAAATTTTAAAAGATAAATATAATTATACTCCACTATTTTATTTTAGATATGTTGATGATACAATTTTTTGTATAAGCAAAGACATGTTAAACATCATTATTGATATTTTTAATTCTTATGACTCAAATTTAAATTTTACTTTTGAACTTGAAAATAATAACCGGATTAATTTTCTTGATCTAACTTTGATTAAAAAAGATAATTGTATTATTACTGATTGGTATAAGAAACCATCTTCTTCCGGTAGACTTATCAATTTTTTCTCAAATCATCCAATCCAACAGAAGAAAAATATTATTTATAATTTAGTGGACAGATCCATTTCTCTTTCTGACAAATCTTTCCATTCTGACAATTTAAAGACAATAAAAAAGATTCTTATTAACAATGATTGCCCATTGGATTTCATTGAAAGACATATTAAAATTCGACTTCAAAAAATTAAATTTTTAAAAACAAATAAAGAATTAAATAATGCTAGATCAAACATTTATCAACAAATTCCTAAAATGTGTATTCCATTTAATTCTTCATATTTTTTTAAGTTGTCAAAAATTCTAAAAACATTTAACATTTCAACAATCCCAATTGTTAATAAGTCGTTAAATTCCATTATAAAATTAGGGAAAGATAATACTCAGAATTGTGATCGTACAAATGTGGTGTACAAAATTGACTGTCTCGAATATCCAGCAACATATGTCGGACAAACCAAACGTACTTTAAAAAAAAGACGAGGTGAACACATTACTCAAAGTAAAAAAATCCTGATTCTGTCTTCTATCAACACCGAGAAGAATTTAATCATGAATTCAACTGGCAAAATGCCCAACTTTTAGACCAAGAGTCACATTTTTTTAAACGTAACATCTCGGAAATGATACACATTAAGTCTAACATATTTACTTTAAATAAAAAAGAAGATATCGTATTTTTAAATAAGAACTTTTTTTCCTCAATCAACAAAATGAATTCATAAATATATTTTCCTCAATATTTACTGTTTGTCTTGTTATTTATTTGTAACCGCTTGTTTATATTTTTAATTCTTCTGTCATCGAGTTCAATAACTTCTTGTTATTTATAAAAGTTTATATTTCTAAATAAGTAGTTAGTTTGATTTAAGTCGGTTGCCTGGCTGGTCGTTTCAAAATGTTTTTAATTTATATGACGTCGTACACAATTTTATTTAATATATTCTAATTGTTTGACAAGTTAAAAAATGTTTAAATTTTAACGAATTTAGGTAATTTTGTTTTTTTATACGCTATTTAATCAGTTTATATGTTATGTGTTTTGAAAAAATTTCTGAAGTGATTATTAATTTTTGTATATTTTTTTATAATAAAAACAGCCTGATGAGGCCAACGAACCTTTGTTGGTGAAACGTCGCTGAATGACATAATTAAAATTGTGTTAACATTTACCTTCCCGAATCATATAAATTTTCTGGTTCAACTTTAAAAAAAAATGATAGGATTTACATCTCTCTCATCTAACCTCTAAAAATGTCTATTTTATGGTTGTAGAATTTCTATCCGCTTTAAAAATAACTATATTTAATAAAGATAATATTAATAGAAGTTCTAGGGATGACTTTGTTTGTATTAGCTTTTTACATTTTCTAATTTACAGGTGACTTATTTAATATCATTTAAAAATTTTCCAGCTTTTCCAACCTTTATTCAACCTCAAATCTTGCTCCTTATTTCATTAACAAATACTGCATTTATTTCTTACTTTTCAAACTGACTTTTCTAAAATTATTTATTTTGGGAGTGATAGAACAGATTTTTATTTATATTTAACACTTTATTTCTCATAATCAAATTTATAGTTTTCAGCTAAGAATTTTCCTTTATTTTGACAATCACCTAAATGTAAAAGTCATCATGGGATGTTAAATAGCTGACGATTACAGATTCTAATGTGACATTCAAAGCAACTTAACTCAATTACATGTGGCCTAAATAATTACTAACCCTGGGATAAGTGGAAAACCAAAATTAAGTCGGTAATGGAAAACTCTGACCTATCGACTTGGCTGAAACTAGTGTAAAGTATCTGCATTATCGATTGAAGGTAATTACCGACATTGTCACAAAAAAAAACAAATTCTAT
Organism: Ganaspis brasiliensis; assembly: GCA_037103525.1. Taxonomy (NCBI): domain Eukaryota; kingdom Metazoa; phylum Arthropoda; class Insecta; order Hymenoptera; family Figitidae; genus Ganaspis; species Ganaspis brasiliensis. The sequence continues at coordinate 209,837 of JAZKLR010000438.1, forward strand.
AAATTAAGATATTTGTCGGTAAAGTAGGAAATTTAAAACTTTAACTGACACAATTAAGGAACCCTCTTAACTGTCGGTAACACGTTAAATTCAAACATCCCCACTTTAAAATATCAATTTCACAAATACCCACTACAAATCTCCAAATCATTGTTGGGAAAATCAAAATATCACTACTTCACCACGGTTGGGAAATTCAAATATCCCCACTTCAAGCAGTATTGGGTAATTCAAAATATCCCCACTTCAAGCAAGCTTTGGAAATTCAAAATATTTCAACTTCAAGCATGGTTTGGGAATTCATATATCATTTACTTCAAGCGTGGTTGGGAAATTCAAATACACCCACTTCAAGCACGGTTGGGAAATTCAAATATCCTTTCTTTAAGCATGGTTGGGAAAGTCAAATATCCTTGCTTCAAGCACGGTTGGAAAATTCAAATATCCTAAACAAATCACTAAAATATAATGAAATTTAAAATCCCTACTTCAAGTGTTCTTGGGAAATTCAAATATTCCCTCTTCAAATCCCTAACCCATGGTAAAATTTAAAATTCCCATTTCAAGCAAGGTTGGGAAATTGAAATATTCAATACAAATCACTAAATAATGGTAATATTTAAAATCTCCACATCAAACAGGGTTGGGAAATTCGAATACCCAATAAAAAGCACTAAATCGTGGTGAAATTTAAAATCCCTACTTCAAGCATGGTAGGAAGATTCAAATGCCCAATAAAAAAATCACTATAACATGGTGAAATTTAAAATCCTTACTTCCAGCATTCTTAAGAGATAAGCCTAAAGCACAACGAATCGTAATCGCTAATCCTTAATCGTAAGAATGAGAGGAAGCAGGACAGAGATATATGTCTGTCCTACTTCCTCTCATTCTTACGATTAAGGATTAGCGATTACGATTCATTGTGCGTTAGGCAATTCAAATATCCTCTTCAAATCACTAAGCCATGGTAAAATTTAAAATCCCTATTTTAAGCAAGGTTGGGAAATTCGAATAACTCCTTTTCAAATTACTAATCCATGGTAAAATTTAAAATCCCCACTTCAAGCAAGGTTGGGCAATTCGAATACCCAATAAAAATCACTAAATAATGGGGAAATTTAAAATCTTTATTTCAAGCAAGGTTAGGAAATTCAAATACCCAATAAAATCACTAACTAATGGAGACATTTAAAATCTTCATTTTAAGCAAGGTTGGGAAATTCAAATACTTAATACAAATTAATAAATAATGGAGATATGTAAAATCCTCAATAGAAACTGCCTTTTCCTTGTGCTCTTAAGTAGTGACGTCATTAAATTCAAAATTGACACACATACTGGTCAATCTCCTGGCTGCTGCGCGAACAACGTGCTTAACCTTGGTAAAATTTAAAGGAGTAGGGAGAGTCTACGTAACAAGCGGGAAATATAAATATAGTTAAATAATTACCTAAACGTACAGCCACTTGCGTAAAACTTTAAACACTATTACACTAGTGTTGAGCAACAACAAATCGGTAAGGTAGAACTCTGACATACCGACTGGGTTGAAACTTATGGCCGGGATCTGCATTACCGACCGATGGTAAATTACCGACCAATGATAATGACGCGGAAATTCAAATACCAGAAGGAATCTGCATTACCGACTGATGATAATTACCGACCGAGGATAACGGGGCGAAAATGCAAAATATCACACAAAAACAGCGTTTGAAGAAAATTGACGTCATCAAGCACTTCCCTTGACAAGTCGGTAATGTAGGAAATTTAAAAATTAAGCTCACGCAATTGGGTAATTCCCCCTCACAACACTGTCGGTAACTCATAAAAATCAAGAACCCCTACTTCAGGCACTTCATTTGACAAGTCGGTAATGTAGGAAATTTAAAAATAAAGCTCACACAATTGGGCAATCCCCTCACAACACTGTCGGTAACGCATAAAATTCAAAATCCCAATAAAAACACTTCATTTGACAAGTCGGTAAGGTAGGAAATTTAAAAATTAAGCTCACACAATTGGGCAATTCCCCCTCACAACACTGTCGGTAACGTGTAAAGTGAAAAAACCCCACTTCAAGCACCCAAAACATGGCTGATAAATACGAAATCCCCACTTCAAACAGTCAAAACACTGCCTAAAAATGAAAAATCCCCAACAAAAACCGCCCTTTTCTTGGGCAAAAAAAAAAAAAATTACCGACGGTCTGTAAGTGGTCCCGTACCCCCCTTGCTACACTACTATCAGCCTTTTTATATTACGTGTAAAAAAATCGACTGTTTCTTCCAGTGAAAAGTGAAGAATTCGAATGATTTTTGAGTTGGGTTTTGGCTTTTTAGTTTCATTTTCCAATGCGAGTGTTATGTTGACATTAAGAATATGTTAATTTTATAACAAGTTATGATCAAGAAAGTTAAAGGGTGTCAACCTGAGGCTTTTCCTTTACGCTTTTAGGTAGAGTCAGCAAAAAAAAAAAAAACTTATAAAAAAAGCATGAAGAAAACAAAAAAAAAATGGGTCCAAACAACCACTACGTCCACGTCATTATGGTTCCGGGTTACGCTAAATGTGGTTTTTGTCAGCAAAAATTGTAGCGAACAATATATAAACCTAATACAAATTACAAAGTGTTAAAAAAAAATAAAAATCGAAATTAAACTACAGCTGAAAAGACTATAATTCCAGATTTATGTATATAAATAAGACGTTTATAGCGAATATATACATATATCTCGAAAATAGGATCACGTACGATTTTGGGGTTCTGAAATTTGGAATATATTATAAGGATCATTTCTGAAAATTCTACGTTGAATTTGATTGAATATAATATCGTAAAGCCTGCCACTGCTTCAAGAGGACTGTGAGATAACACTACAGTGACATCTTTTTCTATTTCATGTAAGACCCCCTCCAAAACCTTATCTGGGGCCGCCTTTGACCCATATAAAAATATTAAATAATATTCAACAAACCAGAGGAATGACGCGAAACCAGAGGACAATTTTTTTTTGAATTTGTGAAAAATCTATGATATCTATTTTATTTATATTTTAGAGAAATATTTTACAATCCCCTAGCTTCTAGAAAATATCCGTAAAGTTTTTCAAATTTTTAATAGCTGTTTTACGTGTTAAAAGAATAAAAAATGGTGAGGCTGTTTAAACCATCTAACTTATGATACGCTACTTTGAAAAAAGCAGCTTATATTAATGGGACTGCGCATTAGTTGGTCGCCATGACAACTAACTTCTGCGCAGACGGCAACATAGGAAAAGAGCGTATCAGACAAGGCCGTAGCCAGGGGGGGTGATAGGGGTGTTTGAACCCCCCCGAAATTTTTTTGACAGCTGCTCAAGTTTTCAAAAAAAAAAAAAAAAGGTCATCACTTTGACAGTTTGTTGACAAAACCCCTCCCCGAAATTTTTTTCTGGCTTCGGCCTTGGTATCATAAAGTGATTTTTTGAAAGTAAATTAGCTTATTTTAAGGTAGACGGTGTAACCAGCCTTAGTCATAAGACAGGTTAGAAAACTGAGTTTTAGTCATTTAAATTTAAAAAAAAGTACCTACCATAAATTGTCAAATTCAATAAATATTTTTGCACGATTTGTAGGAAAAGTGGTAAATTATTGTCCTATAGAGGGAAATTTTCATAAATTATTATAATAATAAAGAAAAACTTGAGGACATGCAAACATAATGTTTGGATTATTTGTTATAGTGCTAAACAGGACTGCGTCATAAACAACCATCGAAAAGAGGGGTCAGTGAACAGACCATGATATAGAAAAGAACAAACACAGCCTCGTTCTTTTCTATCTCAGGTCATATGATCCCGGGATGAAATGAAAAGTTTTCGGATTAGTATACGCGATCTTCCGAGTATTCGAAATAGTATTCCAATTGATCTCCATAGTATCCCAGGTATACTAAACAGTACTCCAACTTGTCTACCTAATCTCAGAAATATGAAAATCATCCGGGGTAAAGAAAATAAATATAATTCAGTCGATAAATATTTCGATAGTAGGTACAAGGGTTTTTTAACACATAGATGTCATTAGCAAAATTATACTTGTGGGATTCTGGATATTAATTATAAATAAAACCCATCAGAAGGGGTCCCACAAGATACTTGGGTGTTCAGTATCAAATAAATAAAAAGAATTAAACTTTAGTCACTATTTATTCGGAACTGATTTCAACCTCTTACGATTATGGTTTCCACCTGACTAATATCACACACTCATTAATCATACTTGCGCGTTTGTTATCGCGCCGCATTTTGCATCTTTCTCTTGCGAGAGAGAGAACTCTTCGTGATTCCATACCTGGGGATCAAATGGTATCAAATCCCTACAATACTCCCTCCGAAGTGTAACGCAGGCTAAATCAATGAGTGAAATTTCACAATACCGTTATAGTAAAAGTTACAATACTGTTTGATAAAATTGACGATACAGTTGTGGAAAATCTACACTATGGTTTTAAAACATTACAATACTGTGATGGAAAAATTACAGTGTTCGAAAAAAATTATTCCTGCATTACTTTAACCAAAAATTTGCTATTCTTGAGGTCTATAAGAAGGATAGTGATTAAAAATAACATTCACCAACGACTGAAAAGATGTAGTCAAAATATTTTAATCAAAATAACAATATAAAAACTAAAATTGTGTAAACAATCAAATTTCGCGCGCGAATAATCGAATATAAAGCTTCATGAGTAAAATTTTACCTAGGATAAATAAATAACTAGAATTTTATAAGAAAAAATCTGTCAAGCTTTAGACTCGGAATTCTTGAATGAGACCTTTTTCTTATTATAATAAGTACGAAGTACGTTATTTCGAGTTGAGTTATTACTGCTAACATTTGTGCTACTCGATGGTGTGTCATTCGGAACAATGTTATTAAAATCGTTAGAATTATCTAAATTTTGATTAATAAAATACGCAGGTTTAAGATTTTCTACGCTGACGCATTTAAGCACGCCATTTACATCAATTAAAAAGTGGTACCAAGCAAATATTCTGCCGGCGATGCGCCTGTGTCAAGAACGTTTGTCCTTAGACCTAACATCACGGTTAACAGAGACGTAGGTCAATCTTCCTCAGAATGGCACATTAATGCTGCTTTGAAACAAATATGCCAAAGATCAAGAAGATCATTTGAAGCCGGGTGAGAATGCGTGGTTCGTACTCTTTTACAACCCGTAAGTTTGGATAACGCTGCGAAGATTTGCGACTCAAACTTACTGCCCTGATCGGTAGAAATTACCTTTGGAGACCCAAAACGAGAAACCCATGCGTCGACGAAAGCTCGACAAATCGTGAGTGACTCGATGATCGATAGGAAAATGGCTTCAGGCCATCTTGAAAACCTATCGATCTTGGTCAATACATATTTGAAACCGTCTCGTACTGGTAAAGGTCCTACTATGTCGATATGGACATGCTGAAATCTACTGGCAGGGGCTACGAATTGGGACGGTAACAGCGTTATGTGTCTCAATACTTTAGCTTTTTGACATTTTAGGCAGACTCTACATAACTCTTTAATTAATTTGTTTATTCCGGGCAAAACGAATCGTTTTCAAATTATTCCATCGGTTACTTTCCCCCCCTGAACGAGCAGAATTGTGGAAAAAATGAAAAATTCTTTCGAGAAAAATTTTAGGAACGTAAAGGCGTAAGGATTCGCCTGAATCATCACAAATCAATGAGGTGTGATCAGCACCCTATTCGATTTTTTTTAAATTCAGAGAACTTGTACCGTCCTTTAAAAGGAGCTTAAGCTCCTCGTCATTCTCTTGAGCCTAAGCAAGCTCTGAGAAGCTAATCTCTGGAGAAAGGACAACTGCCTCCACGCAGGATAGACAATCTACTACCACATTGTCTTTTCCGGACAAATGCTCGATAATGGAAGTAAAGTGGAAAAGAAACGAATTCTGGCGCTGTTGCCTTGGAGAAGCTTTTTGAGAGTCTTTTTGAAAAATATTAACTAAAGGTTTGTGATTAGTACTTATTTTAAAATTCTGACCTTCTAAGAAGTATCTGAAATATTTAACGGACTCGTAAATTTTCTGGAAAAAAATCCTAAGGGCTTCCAGTGACCATCCAAAAACTGTTCGAGGGTTGCACCCATACCCACATCGGAAGCGTCAGAAACTAACCTAGTAGGTGCTTTGCTTGAAAAATGAGCTAACACAGTAACCTTGCTTAATTCCTCTTTTATTTTGTTAAAAACTTCTTCAGCTTCGGGGAACCACGCGATTTCTCGCTGGTCGTTTTTCCGAGGATCAACAAGGAAGGAATACAAAGGACTCTGAATTTGTGCTGCGTGACGAATGAAACGCCTATAAAAATTGACTAGCCCCAAAAAACGTCTTAATTCGCAAATTGTTCGGGACTTAACGAAATCAGCTATGGCTCTAATCTTTTCGTCAGTGGGTCTAACGCCGCTCTGGTCGATGATATGTCCCAGAAATTCAATGCTGGGTACTCAAAATACGCATTTAGATAAATTAAGACGCAAACCGAAATTTTTAAGTCTACTGAAAACTATTCTGAGATGTTCCTCGTGCTCCTCGGGATTCATGGACGCATCGAGAATATCATCTAAGTAGACAAAAATGAATTTTAGCTCGCCTAAAGCACAAAAAATGTAACGCTGGAAAGTTTGACCAGCGTTACGCAAACCAAAAGGCATACTTAGGAATTTATGCAGCCCGAAGGGCGTGATTACAGCTGTTTTTGGTATATCATCGGGAAAAATGGGTATCTGATGATAAGCCCCATGCAAATCGAGTTTTGAAAAACAGTTTTTACCATGTATAATGTACCATTGAAACGAGTATAGTCTCCGCAGACTCTCCAATCACCGTCTTTTTTAAAAACATGTATATCGGAGTAGCCCAAGGGCTGCTGCAAGGTCGGCAAATGCCTGACTTCAGCATTTCACCAAATTGGATCTTAGCAGCCGTTAATTTGTCTGGAGATAGTCGTCTAGCGCGATTGGCAAAAGGAGGAAGTTTGTCTCAATGTGGTGAAAAACGCCATTTTGGGGCAAAACGGTTGACTGCGATAATCCCGTAATTTCAGGAAACTCGTTTAAGATGTAAGATATTAACAGGTTTCTGTCTACTGTGCTAACACCAACGATGCATGCGTTTTTTAGGTAACCGGGAACAATAAAGCCTGTGCGAGTGTCGATTAATCGTCGTCGCATTAAATCTACATTCAAACCGTAATGCGATAGAAAATCGGCCCCTATAATGGGGCAAGGCACCGACGCAATGCAAAAATTCCATGCCAAATTTCGCCTAAGACTAAAATTTGGATTTAGTCTCCTCTCTCCGTATGTGTTTATGCGCGTATTATTTGCAGCATAAAGCACATGATCAGAAAGTTTCAGACCTTTTGTCTTAGTGTCGACTCAGTGAATCGATATGCTGCGGCTCGTCTAGTTTCCCGACTTTTTAAATTATTTCTATTGGGCGTTTTAGAGCGACTTCTAAAAAAATTTTTTTTAGATTTTTAGGTTTTTCACAAGAAAGTAAAGAATCTATCTTAACCGTAAGAGCATCGACTTTGCCTTTTAAATCATTATAATCATTTGCGGCAGTTGAGACGGCTGCGCAAGATGCACCCTGGTCTGAAACTTCCATAAAACGGTCGGATATTTCGGCAAGTTTACCAATATCGGAAATTCCGCTAATTGCTAACGCCAATCTACAACCGCTATGTAGTTGGTCTAGGAATACAGTCAATACAAGGTCGCCGGGCTCCGCCATTATTCGGATATTTATTTAATCGGAAGTATAAAAGAACTAAACTATTTATTAAAAATATATAACTTCCTCCGATGAAAGAAAACTCCCTCCAACAGGCTTCATCGAGACGCGAAACCAATATGGGTCGAGATTTGAATTTAACGAATGCAAAATACATACACGAAGAAAAGAAAAATAATTAAACAAAATGAATAAATGAATCAAATTTTACGTTACTGAATTTCTAAAATCGATTATTAAATGGTTCTAATTTAGTTGATTTAACTGTTCTCGAAATGTCATGAAGGTCATTGTTTCTTGTACCTCGATACAAACACAAGACATAACATATGTCAAGGTCAAATCATTAAAATATAACAACTTGGATACTCAGATATGAAACCCTACGCTCACTATGTTTCGTAAAAACAAGGAAAACAATAAAATAAATACTCTATTTAACAATTTGAAAGTGTCTAAATATTTTAAACCTAAGAGAACATTTTGATTAAGCCAATGTTTCGTAAAAGTAAAAAAATTTGTTCCTTATTTAACCATAGCTGACGTGTAATAATATTTCATTTTTAACGGAAATTTCCAATTAAACTATGTTTGGTAAAATAATAATTATTTAAATCTACCTGTCTATGGAAACCATAAAATGTTTTTTAATTTTTACTCACATTTTAAAATTTACAAGATATGTAGAACCAACAGTACACGAAACCTGGATCCCACGGCTGTAAACAACAATACTGAAAGTTGAGCGTGACCAAAAAATCTTTGGTATTGGTAAACATATGGAACCGGAACAGAACAATGTTGTCCGAAAGCTCCTAAAAAAAATTGCAAGCTGTGGTCAGGCAGAAATCCTCAAAAACATTCTAATTTTATTTCCAGACGAATATTGCTGAAAACTTTTGATGACTTTAGTGAAAAAAAAAGAAAATAAAACAAATGAATTGGAACGATAATTTGGAATAAACTTTAAAAGGATTTTTCAGTGGAAAATTTTTGGAGTTAATGCAGTTAAAATGGTGTTTAATAATAGTGTGTTGTCTATGACGTCACACTACACAAAACTTTGTGAAAACACATAATTTTGAACTCATCCTTGGCGAAAAAATTCTGAATCGGTCCTTATCAAATTTTTGCTCCTTTATGGAAATATCCTTAGGAACTGAGTCTTTATCCTCGAATGAAATAGGCATTAGGGTGGGTCGATTCCGGACTTTTCTTGATTCGAGATTTCTAATAGTGCGGAAAAGTTGCCTTAGTACTTCCTGATTCCAATGCAATTTTTCGTTTTGAGATCGGACTGCATCTTTCATCCCAACTCCGACCTTGAAGTTTCGGAAATTTGCCTAAAATCGTGAATTGACTACCTAGCGCTTGAAATACGCCTCTCATGGCAAAAGTTATACAACAAAAGTTCTTTGTCGCGTCTTTAGCTACCGAAATGGTATATATGATTATGGCCGCAGGACAAATCGTTTCCGAGAATCGAGCAAAAAGGCGGCGTGCCGCAGCACAAGGTGAAAATTGTTGTAGCTCTCAGCTAGTCTGTGTTGGGTACCCAAAACCTACCACGTGGAGGTGGCTGCACTTCGGGTTCCTCCCAAGCCCAACCAACGGACTACTAAACTTTCGCAGTTGTTGCCTGGATTTCAGTGTAGAGCGTATAAAACGATCACGAGACAGGGGGCTAATAACTTTAGAAGATGCCTCTGTCACCAGTTTGACGGTTCTCTCGACTGCGACGGTGTGAGAGGGGAATTCACTTAATTTCCATATCTCTACAATGTCTCCCGACAACCCTTTTATGAGCTCTTCGTTAGAAACTGAACGAAAAACTGGTGGAACAGTCGTCTTCCAGTTAATCATATCGTAATAATTATTAGCTTTAAAATTCAACTTTGGCACTTTATTACATCTAACGCATACATTTACGGTGTCAGTCTCTGCTTCTCTGGCTGCCAGAAGACTGTCACGGGACAACTTTCCGACTTCTACCCGTTCGACAGTCATCATACTAATGAGAATGTTTTCTGGAAGAGCAATGAAAGCATTATGTTGAATGGATGAATGGACAACCTTGCGCAGTTTAGTAGGTAAGTATCTCGACCTTTGTATTGCAGCAAAGAGATGGTGCGAGCCAACTTTGATTGAACTGCGGAATCTTATTGAGAACCACAATGGAGAGTAAAAAGAAAAGATTGTCGATTCATCCATTCAATAGAATGCTTTCTTTGCTCTTTCAGAAAAAATTTTCCTTAGTATGATGACTGACGAAGGGGTAGAAGTCATGGTGACTCCACAATAGGGTTCTATGAACGTCGACGTTGATGGCACAGCGTCGATGTCGACACTTTGGTTGGTAGTTCTCAACTATTTGGGAAAACGTTGCAATTGGATTATGTTCCATGTTTCACCATTTCGACAGTTAACTGATCGCAGCTGACAACATGACTTTCCCCAAATAGTTCAGAATCACTAACCAGAGCGTCGACATCGACGCATTGCCATCAACGTCGACGTTCATAGATCCCTATTGTGGAGTCACGATCAGAAAAGTTGTCCCTTGACCGTCTTCTGGCAGCCAGAAAAGCAGAGACTGAAACTGTAAATGGATGGGTTAGATGTAATAAAGTGCCAAAGTTGAATTTCAAAGCTAATAATTATTACGATATGATTAACCAGTTCTTGGTTCAGTTTCTAACGTAGAGCTCATAAAAGGGTTGTTGGGAGACACTGCAGAGATATGGAAATTTAGTGAATTCCCTTCTCACACCGTGTCAGTCAAGAGTATCTTCTAATGGCATCTTCTAAAGTTATTGGCCACCAGCCTCGTGATCGTTTTATACGCTCTACACTGAAATCTAGACAACTGCCAAAGTTTATTACAAAATCTTATTTTATCAATGAATTTGATACAGATTCAGACTAAAACAAGCTTGGCATATGGTCGGTTGGTTGGGTTGGGCTCGGGAACTGTTCGTCCTACGTCCATGATCATACATACCATTTCGGTAGCTAATGAAGCGACAAACAACAATTCTTTAAAGATTTTGCCATGTGAGGCGTATTTCAGGCGCTAGGTAGACAATTCACGATTTTAGGCAAGTTTCCGAAATTTCAAGGCCGCAGTTGGGGTTGAAGATGCAGTCCGATATCAAAACGAAAAATTGCATTGGAATCAGGAAGTACTAAGGCAACTTTTCCGCACTATTAGAAATCTAGATTCAAAAAAAGTCCGGAATCGATCCACCCTAATAGGCACCAAGAAGTAAAAATACTCAGAAAGGTGCAATTGCGTTACAACTTTAACGGCATGGCCGGTTAACCTCTTCTTTGAATACCAACAAAAATGTAGATACTTGAAAAAATAGTCTATGGAAAAGTGTCCAGACGCTTTACAATCCAAAAATGTAATTGTTGAAAAAATAAATTGAAGACAAATAGCCTCGATTCGAACAGATTAATTTCTGGTAATTATGCACGCTATGAGGTCGAGAAAAAAATATATTTTCACTAGTGCGAGGTCACCAATTGTGGGATTCTGGATATTAATTATAAATAAAACCCATCAGAAGAGGTCCCACAAGATACTTGGGTGTTCAGTATTAAATAAATAAAAACAATTAAATTTTAGTCACTATTTATTAGGAACTGATTTTCAACCTCTTACGATTATGGTTTCCACCTGACTAATATCACACACACATTAATCATACATGCGCGTTCGTTATCGCGCCGCAAATCCCCACATACTCATTAAATTCCATGTTCTACCTATTATCTGTCAGTTCGCATCTACTATCTGCGTGGAATAGAAGATGCTTTTTATTTCAGCTCTCAGTTTTAATTCTAACTCCAATAATTTCAATGTTTCTTGAAAGACAAGGTAAATAAAGAGACAAAAAGAACTTCTTAATTTTCAAAATGAAAGTTTTTAATTTTTTCTTCTGTATTTTCTATTCCTGTTGTAACGAAAATTGGATGTCGAATATCAACCTTTGGAGTTTTGTACAAATGTTATGAACGACCTTTTTCTATTCATAAAATGCTAACATTAATGTCAATACAAAATAATTCTAACTGGAAATCAATACAATGTGATTTAAACAAAAATATTTACATGAGATAATTATTTTTTAATACTCAGTGCAAATGTATCTTAATAACTTGAAGTTATATAGGCGATTCTTTCGTAACTGGGCTACTTGGCGGCGTTAAAAAAATATACCTAAATTAAAAAAATATTCTGAAGGGTACTAGTGAATTTTAAAGGTATATATGAAAGTAACTGAAAACAAAATATAGGGTAATGTCACCATGAGTGAACCGCTTAAGCTTTTTTTCGAATAAATTCTTTATAAAAGTAAATTAATTGTACTTCTCTATTCCAAGCTTTAGTTTAGATCCCTAGATAAGAGTTTATGTCATGTGAGCTTTCATTTTGTTATTTAGAAAACATATAATTGGCGTAAAAAATATGCGTTTTTTTGAGGAATGAAAAAAATGTAACCTTGAGTAGACCACTCTTGAAAAATTGCAAGAAAAGGTCATAAAATCAATAAAAACTCAAGAAATTGTAAAAGTTTATAAGATTTTTAATTTCTTTCAGTAAATTATCTAGTTTTTACTCCTGGTTATTCTATACTGTTTTCGACAAAACCTATTTAGAAATCACAAAAAATATTAATAAAGAACATAAAATATAGTTAAAAACAACTTTATTTTCAATTAATCCATAAGAATGGTAAATTAAAATTAAAAATTAAAAAAATTAAACGGTTCACTCAAGATTATAAACAATGGTCTACTCAAGGTGGCATGTGACTTTTTAAGGGAGCCACAAACATTTTTTTTTCGTGGCAAAATTATCACTTAATTAAACTTAGACAATCAATTTCAATGTCCAAACTAACAGCAAAAAAATGAATTAGACTTTAGAACTCGAGTTCAACACTATTTTTACACTTCAGAATCACTTCATTAATTGTAACAGCGAGTTTTTTAACAGTTTTTTTTTTAAATTCGTTTTGTCAAACAATAACGTATTTGTTCACCGCAACCCATGTAGAAAAATTTTGGGGCGCTGGCCAGAACTGTTACGATTTATCCATGATTTCGTCTAGACTAGACGGTCTGGTTAGCGGCTAGTCAGACCGTCTAACCAGCCCCAGATCAGACCAGCTAATTAGCGCCTGTTCAGACCGTCTAGTCTATACGAAATCATGGATAAATCGTAACAGTTCTGGCCAGCGCCATGTCAAGACCCCCTGGCCAGACTCAAAATAGACGGTCTGGCCAGCGCCCGGCCAGAACACAAAAAAAATTTTTATGCATAAAAATGACTAACATAATTATTTTTAATTATTATTTTATGATTCTAAGGCAAGTGTGCTACATATTATTGATTTTTATCACCATTACAACGTATTGCTAACAATTACCGATAAACTTATAAATTAAAATTTGACGCATGGGGGAATTGAACACGCAACCCTGGGCTCTAAAAGCCTACGCTCTTACCAACTACGCTATATACGCTCGCTTGAAAGAATTTTCCGTATTGTCCTTATAAGTTATGTTCACAGATGTAATTTATAAAAGTTAAACTTCTGAGGTTATTCAGAGGTTTTTGGGGTCGCTGATTACGAATCTCATATCAATTTTCCAAAATTCAAAATGGCGGATCCAATATGACGGACGTAACATTTAAAAATTGTTAGATTCATTTAAAATTAACAATTCAGAGATTTTTGGGATAGATAAGACCGAATTAAAAGTCGGTTTTTAAAAATTCAAAATGGTGGATCCAATATGGTGGACGAATATTTTAAAAATCATCAGATTCATTTGAAACTTACAATTCGGGGGTTTTTGAGGTAGCTGAAACAGGGCGCTGGCCAGACCGTCTGGTCGCTACTTAATCGTTTTCTTAAACTAGACGTTCTGATCGGGTGCTGGTCAGACCCCCTGGTCGAAACTTGAACATTTTCTTAATCTGGACGGTCTGATCGGGCGCTGGCCAGACCGTCTGGTCGCTACTTAATCGTTTTCTTAAACTAGACGGTCTGATCGGGTGCTGGTCAGACCCCCTGGTCGATACTTGAACATTTTCTTACTCTGGACGGTCTGATCGGGCTCTGGCCAGACCGTCTGGTCGCTACTTAATCGTTTTCTTAAACTTGACGGTCTGATCGGGTGCTGGTCAGACCCCCTGGTCGATACTTGAACATTTTCTTAATCTGGACGGTCTAATCAATCGCTAGTCAGACCATCTGTTCGATACTTAAAAAGTTTCTTAAACTAGACGGTCTGATCGGGCGCTGGCCAGACCGTCTGGTCTATACTTAAACATTTTCTTAAACTAGACGGTCTGATCGGGCGCTGTCCAGACCGTCTGGTCGATACTTAAACATTTTCTTAAACTAGACGGTCTGAACGGGCGCTAGCCAGACTGTCTGGTCGATATTTAAACATTTTCTAAATCTGGACGGTCTGATCTGGCGCTGGCCAGACCGTCTGGTCGCTACTTAATCGTTTTCTTAAACTAGACGTTCTGATCGGGTGCTGGCCAGACCGTCTGGTCGCTACTTAATCGTTTTCTTAAACTAGACGTTCTGATCGGGTGCTGGTCAGACCCCCTGGTCGATACTTGAACATTTTCTTACTCTGGACGGTCTGATCGGGCGCTGGCCAGACCGTCTGGTCGCTACTTAATCGTTTTCTTAAACTAGACGGTCTGATCGGGTGCTGGTCAGACCCCCTGGTCGATACTTGAACATTTTCCTAATCTGGACGGTCTAATCAATCGCTAGTCAGACCATCTGTTCGATACTTAAAAAGTTTCTTAAACTAGACGGTCTGATCGGGCGGTGGCCAGACCGTCTGGTCTATACTTAAACATTTTCTTAAACTAGACGGTCTTAGCGGGCGCTGTCCAGACCGTCTGGTCGATACTTAAACATTTTCTTAAACTAGACGGTCTGAACGGGCGCTAGCCAGACTGTCTGGTCGATACTTAAACATTTTCTTAATCTGGACGGTCTGATCTGGCGCTAGTTAGCACCTAGCCAGACCGTCTAGACGAAACTCAACAAAAATATCCATTTCGGACGGTCTGGTCGGGCGCTGGCCAGCGCCTAGCCAGACCATCTAGACGACACTTAACAAAATATTCAATCCGGACGGTCTGACCGGGCGCTGGTCAGCGTTAGGCCAGACCGTCTCACAGTGGTTTGAAATCAGAAATTGATGTTCAAATCAACTTTTAGAGAGAACGGCTTCATGGATTTTCAATTTTATTTTTTTGAAAAATTCATAAATAAATTCTTAAGAGATTTGTGAGAGTAGATTTTTGTTTTTTGTTTTATTTTTTTTTTAATGTTAATGCAAACAGATAAAAAAATGTCAACTTTTTCGTTTTCTTTTTTTATTTTCTACAAAAAATTTTTTTAATGCCTGCCAATAGCTTGATTTCATAGAAGTAATGAAATAGAATAAACAAAAATTTTGTAAGCGCTAATTTAATTGTTATTGACCCCCTATTACCCCCTAAGAAGGGATAGGAATTTCAAATTTTACGAAAAGTTGAGTTCGGTGTCTATTACTATATTTTTTGGGCCGCTAAAACCGAAAAAGACCATTAAAAACAAATTTCACCCCTTCTTCACCCCCTATTACCCCTCGATAGGGGGTCGATATTCCAAATTTCGAAAAAAAATCGAATAGGGTGTTTTTTCCTAAGGTTTTTGGGACGTTAAACCCGAGAAAGACCACCAAAAACAAATTCCCCCCTCCTTCACCCCCTATTACCCCCTAAGAGGGGGTAGGAATTTCAAATTTTACGAAAAGTTGAGATCGGTGTCTGTTCCTATGTTTTTTGGGGCGCTGAAACTCAAAAGGAACCCAAAAACCAATTTCTCCCCTTCTTCACCCCCTAATACCCCTTAACAGGAGGTTGATATTTAAAATTTCGAAAAAAAAAATCTAATAGAGTGTTTATTCTTAAGGTTGTTTGGGCGATAAAACCGAGAAAGACCCCCAAAAACAAATCCCTCCTTCACCCGCTATTACCCCTAAGAGGGGTTGGAATTTCGAATTTCAAGACAAGTTGAATTTTGTGTCTATTCTCATACTTTATGGGCCTCTGCAACCGAAAAAGACCCCCAAAAACAAATTTCTTCCCCCTTCACCCCCTATTACCCCTGGGACAGGTTGTCTTTCCCTATGTTTTTTGGGGCACTTAAACCGAAAAAACAACCAAAAAAAATTCCTCTTTTCTTTACCATGTTTTACACCCTGTCAGTAAATTCAATTTTTAATTTTTCAAAAGTAGAGTACGGTGTCTATTTTATTATGAAATTCGAAATTTTAACCCCCTCCTAGGGGGTAATAGGTTGTGAAAGATGGGAGAAATTTGTTTTTGGGGGTGTTTTTCGGTTTCAGCGCTCCAAAAAACATAGGAATAGACACCAAACTCGACTTTTCGTAAAATTTGAAATTCCTACCCCCTCTTAGGGGGTAATAGGGGGTAAGGGAGGAGGAAATTTGTTTTTAATAGTCTTTCTCGGTTTTAACGCCCCAAAAACCTTAGGAAGAAACACCCTATTCGATTTTTGTTTGAAATTTGAAATTTTAACCCCTTCCCAGGGGGTAATAGGTTGTGAAAGATGGGAGAAATTTGTTTTTGGGGGTGTTTTTCGGTTTCAGTGGCCCAAAAAATATAGGAATAGACACCGAACTCAACTTTTCGTAAAATTTGAAATTCCTACCCCCTCTTAGGGGGTAATAGGGGGTAAGGGAGGAGGAAATTTGTTTTTAATAGTCTTTCTCGGTTTTAACGCCCCAAAAACCTTAGGAAGAAACACCCTATTCGATTTTTTTTCGAAATTTGAAATATCAACCCCCTGTCGAGGGGTAATAGGGGGTGAAATTTGTTTTTAATGGTCTTTTTCGGTTTCAGCGGCCCAAAAAATATAGGAATAGACACCGAACTCAACTTTTCGTAAAATTTGAAAGTCCTACCCCTTCTTAGGGGGTCACAGAGGGTCAATAACAATTAAATTAGCGCTTTCAAAATTTTTGTTTATTCTATTTCGTTACTTCTATGAAATCAAGGTATTGGCAGGCATTAAACAAATTTTTTGTAGATATTAAAAAAAGAAAACGAAAAAGTTGACATTTTTTTATCTGTTTGCATTAACATTAAAAAAAAAATAAAACAAAAAACAAAAATCTACTCTCACAGATCTCTTAAGAATTTATTTATGAATTTTTCAAAAAAATAAAATTGAAAATCCATGCAGCCGTTCTCTCTAAAAGTTGATTTGAACATCAATTTCTGATTTCAAACCACTGTGCGTCTGGACGACACATAATATATTTTTTAGTCCGGACGGTCTGATCGGGCGCTGGCCAGCGCCTGGTCCGACCATCTAGACTAGACGGTCTTGACAATGCCCGACCAGTCGATCGTAGGACCTAGGGCATGCCCTAAGATTTTTCTACACGGGAAAACATATTTTCTTTTAGTTTCCGGGTGCGGCGCTGCTGTTTGAACTATTTATTTCACGTTTTCACTGTCAGATCACTAAAAACTTTTAGGCGGTCCACTCATGGTAGCGGTCCACCCAAAGTGACATTACCCTACATAAATATGTATATTATAACTTCTATTATATTGCACTATAGCTGCTGAAATTTCAGCTCCGTGGCATGTCCCTTTTTTATAATGTTAACTTTAATTCAATAATTTTCGGTGAAAATATCATAATTATAACTCACCCTTTTTCAAACATAAATTGTCTATATTTATGAACAATTTAGATTTATATTGCACTTCACAATACCTTTTTCATACTTAGAATCTGTAAAAACATTTTTTCCCTCAATTTTTCAACTTTTAAACGCAATCTGTAGACGTATAATTAAGGTGTCGTGTGTTTAGTTATTACCCCTTCTAATAATTCTTTAATTATTTTCTAATGATTCTTTCTAATGATTTTTTAATCTCAAGTTTGATCTATTGGCACTAAATCACATTTGGTAAAAGTTTTAAAAAAAAATTGTTTACTTAAAAAAAAATTATTTTTGTTAAAATCGCATGTGTACAAAAAAAGCGTTCAGTTCCATGTCATTACTATTATATTACTGTAACAACTATTTGATAGTATTGGTACCATTTTCTTGAAGTTTTCATGTGAAACAAGCGATCTGCAAAAGGAATAGATTTATTTTGCACTATTGTAGAAGTGAGGTTAGAATAAATGTCAAATTTCAGCTCCATGGCCTATATAAAGTGTTCAGTATGCTTCATGCAGAGAAACTTCTTTATCTGTGGCAGTTTTTTTTAAATATTATTCTATAAGGTAGTTTAGCTATGCCGGCTTACTCTGCTCTATCTCGATTTCAGATTATCCAAAAAATGAAACGAAATATTCATTATTAAATATTGTATTTGCTGTTGTTTTATAAAATTGTATATGTGTTAACTAATATCTAAAATACTGTTATAATATTAAATAATTTATGAATTTATTATTTATTTTCATTTTAGCAAAATATTACGAAGAGATTTTTATTTGGTACAATATATTTGGAATAAAAGGATGCGGTTTAGCTCCACGTGGTAGCCAATTTTAAAAAATTTGCTATTATTTCTGTATAAATACAGTTGTACTAAAATCGTTTAAAATATAATTATATAATACCGTAATAAGAAAAATTAGTGCACAGAAACATTAAAAAAAAAATTATTTTTCTACCAAAACTTATCTTCAAATAGCGCAGTTACGCCAGAATCGACCATATATAATACTAAAAATGAAGATATCTTCATGTGTTTAAAATAATTTGGTGTAAGGATTATGCTGAAGTCAGTTTTTTTTGTCGAATTTAAATTATACTTGTTTTCCAGTTAAAATTATTTTGGATTAAAATATGTGTTCGCTATTTTATGAATAGAAGGCGTTGCATCATAGTAAACCCGAGTATTCCTTTAGTAAACTTAAGTATACATAGGAAGAACGTCCTACCTTATCCTAGAGTATCCATGAGTATCCCATTAGTGTACATTAGAAACTTATTGCTTGGTGTCCCCGAGTATACCTTTGGCAAGGAGGTATACTTATCCAAATACAAGGGGACTCGAGTATACTTTTACCGCACATTTTTCTCTCGGGATGTCCCTATATCAGTGAATTGTGCGTTAGGCAATAATTTCTTAATCTATAGTGGTGTTCCTAACTTTTAGAAAACAAATACAAGTGTCTTTTAAATTTTCGCTAGCTTGTAATGAGGTAAGCTAAAGTATACAACGTAAGGTTACTGTTACATCGTACGGTTACAGATAGCTTACGCCGTAAGCTGGCAGTAAGTTTACATTGTAAGGCTTTGGTATGTATAACCTTATGTAAGGTTGTTGTAAGCTCACAGCAAGCTTAAGATGTAAAATTGTCATTCTTAAACAAAATAAAATTAATTAATGACTATTTGCAAGACGCCGTTGAGGATATGCTGACTAAAAATATTGACGAAGTCATTAAACATAATATTACAAATTTTTTGACGCCTATGAGTTTCAAACCTATCTAACCTAACTACCGAACCTAAACGCGCATGCATTAAAAACCACGGCTATCAAGGACTTAGAATACATTTCAGAAAGTGTAAATCATATGTTAGCAGAGAAATGTCCAAAGTAAAACATCATTTACAGTTTCTGAAATGTATTCCAAGTCCTCGATAGCCGTGGGGTTAAATGCGTTCGCGTTTTGGTTCGGTAGTTATGTTAGAAACTCGTTGGCGTCAAAATTTTTAGTATTATGTTTAATGTCTTCGTCGATATGTTTAGTCATCATATCCTCAACGGCGTCATAAAAAAAAAGAAGTCAATTAATTTTATTTTATTTAAGAATGACAACTTTATATCGTAAGCTTGCTGTAAGGTTACATACCACAACCTTACACTATAAGTTTACAACGTAACCGAACGATGTAAGCTTACTGAAAGCTTACAGTTACCTTACGTTATAATCTTCAGCTTACTTCATGTTTACGATGCAAGCTTACCACAACCCTAAGGTGTAAGCTTACCACGACCTTACTTTGTAAGTTTACTGTAAGGCAGAAATTTTAAGTTCATTGTATGCTCTGTTAAAAATTATAAGAGCACAAGATTTTTGTCCCTAAAAAGTTATATTTGTCCCACTACGTGCGGTTCCTCCCCTTGTGTCGAATAAATGTAAAATACTACCTATAAAAATAGACAGACTTATAAAAGATGCTTCAAATTCCATAATTATTTATAAATAAACGAGTCTAGCACGTCATTGGCAGGGATTAAGAGGTCTGACAGTCATATTGTTATGAAATTTAGACATAAAGGCTTAATATCAAGTGAGTTTGGTTCTTATAAAATGTCAAAGAAATTTCCTACACTTTGAACTGTCTTATTATATATGTAAAAACGAAGGGCATGTATGCTGCTAGACTTACATTTTTGCAAAGAAGATTATAGGATGAACATATTCCTCAATTTGTTATGGGCCTTAAAAAACGATTGACTAAAACTTCTGTCGCTAGCTCATAGACTACATAGTCAGACCATTTATCGATTGAGCAATCTTTGCACCCAGGCTTAAAAGCTTTTTCTTACTCTGAAAAGATTATTTATATGATGCTTGATTCCTCAGGGTCCCGTAAAATATTTAGAACTCTTTGTTTTATACCTAGTATATAATAATAATTATGTTTTTTCTTTCAGTAAAATGGGTTGGCGACTAGGATTACAATCTGTTACAGGAGTCTTGTCTTTAACATTCCTTCTTGGAACATTTTATCGTAGTGCATCATTATATCATCCACAAAGAAGAGCAATTCTACATTTAAAGAACCAAAGAAAAAAAATCAAAGAGAAAAATAAAATAGAAGAAGCATATTCATTTTTCGATTTTAGGAGTCTTAAAAGTCAAACTGTAAGGATTCTTCTGTTTTCAGCCGCCATATCCTCTTTTGGAATTAATACGCCTATGTTTTACCTTGTAAGCAGTTCATAACTACTTAACTACATTAAAGCAATAGTATTTTGGAAACCAATTATAACGAAAAAATTTAATTTACTCGTTAAACGACTCCATTGAAAAATACCATGTGACTTACCACATGGAAAACCTACTGGTAAACCACGTGGTATGTCAGTTGGTATAACAAATAGTAAAACACATGGTCTTTTGACCTGCTATACACTGTTAGAAAAATCTGACTGAATTTTCACTCACATATGCTGGAAGTTTTTTCCATTCACGTACACTGAAAAAAATATTTCCGTGGAACTGCGATAATTATGGGCAGATTGGCAATATTTTATTGCTGTTTTAGGAACTGCCATACGTATTGGTGTTTTAGCCATACGGCTGTGTGAAACCGTGAGTCATATTGTAAGGTTAGGTAAAATGGCCAGTAGCGCACCGGTGCATTATGGGAAATTGGAACGTATATTTGTCAAACTTCTACATAACCTGTCAACCATACTCAAATGTCTAATCTCATCACAGTATTTTTTTCAGTGTAAATGAAAATTAAAAACACGTGACTGAAAAATCATGCACATGTGCATTAATTTTAATGTAGGTGGTTGGAAAAAACTTCCAACAAAGGTGAATGAAAATTCATTCATATTGTCTTAGATTTTAATGAAGTATTTGTTTAAATACCCGTATGCAAGAAAGTCCAAATAAGAAAGAAAACGTGTAGAAAACTTTTTGAATATAAGCACAGCAATTTATGAACACATGAATTATTATCTTAAAAAACATACGAATTATATCACTTAATTATTATTCATTTGATTGCAAAATACAGTGCCGCTCAAAAGGATTTGCCCACCCTACGGCATGCAAGGGCTTTACAAAAAGTTTTGTATCTTCATTAATAATAAAGATAAATCCTTTATCAAATATTTATTTTAAAGTTTAAGTATTTGACTTGAAACCCCACCTAAAAAAAATTAAAAAAAAAAAATTTTTTTATTGTTTAATTGCTTAAATTAAAAAAAAAAATTTTTATTTTTTTTTTAAAATTTTAAATTGATACAATTTTTGAAGAAATCATCACATTTTAATTCTACAAATGTCATTTGAAAGCATTTTTTGCCACCTTTAAAACGATTTTTTAGAAATTGCTCTACGATAATTTTTAGGGAAGATATGATCATTTGTTTATAAAAATAGCCTCTTTTTTCAATTGTTGGTAACTTGAGAACAACTGACTTTTGGAAAAAATTGTTAAAGAAAAAAATGTGCCTTTTTGTGCGTAGAATTAGGAAAAAAATATTTAAACATTAAAAAAAAAATTTTTTTATCGATATGTATTGGCATGTATATTTTGTCCGTCTTAAAATATATTATACAGTAGGAAAAATGGAATAAATTTTTTTTTTTAATGATCAAATATTTTTTTCCTAATTCTACGCACAAAAGGCACATTTTTTTCCTTAACAATTTTTTCCAAAAGTCAGTTGTTCTCAAGTTACCAACAATTGAAAAAAGAGGCTATTTTTATAAACAAATGATCATATCTTCCCTAAAAATTATCGTAGAGCAATTTCTAAAAAATCGTTTTAAAGGTGACAAAAAATGCTTTCAAATAAATATTTGATGAAGGATTTATCTTTATTATTAATGAAGATACAAAACTTTTTGTAAAGCCCTTGCATGCCGTAGGGTGGGCAAATCCTTTTGAACGGCACTGTAAGTTCGGTGATTCTAAAGTTCGGACAAATGCAAATTCAGGGACTTAGAAGTTCTGACAGTTGTAAATTTGGGAACTTGAATATTCTGCTAAACGCAAATTCTGTGATTTCAAACTTTGTAACAAAGTAAATTCGGTGATTTCAAAGTTGAGACAAACGCACTTTCGAGTAATTCAATGTTTTGACAAATACAAGTTCAATGATTTGAAAGTTCGGGCAAATGCAAGTTCGGGGATTCAGAAGTTCGGACAAATACAAGTTCGAGAAGTTAAAACTTTTTACAAATGCAATTTCTTCTATTCACATGTTTTAGCAAATGCGAGTTTGGTGATTTTAAAGTTATGACAAATGCAAATTCAGGTTATTATAAATTCTTATAAATGCAAGTACGGAAAATTAAAAAATCGGACAACTAAAAATTGGGAAATTGCAACTTTAGTGGTTAGAGGGAAGGGGGTATACGAAAATCGACAAGGTTTTTTCAATAGGGTTCCGTGCGTACTTGTTGTGTACGGAACCCTAAGAAATTAATAAAATTAATTATTAGAATTAAAATAATTAATCCTATTGAAGAAATAGTATTTTATAATATATAACTATGTTGGTAATCAGAATAACGACATGGTATTCCACTTAATCCTAAAAAATGTTGGAAACTATCGATCTCAACGATAATGTCAGTTACGAATTTTCTTAAATTGCACATCACAGTATTAAGAGGGAATCAGTAAATAAACATTGGACCAAAAGGTGGATTTCAAATCTCTTTAACGAAATATAGTACAGAGGCGCGCGGCGCACACCCTTCTTTGTTCTAGTATTCAGAAAAACAAATAGAAAACGTCTTATTCAAAATAACAGTTTTTTAAAGGCTATGTTACATTTTTAATTAATGATAAAGAAACAAGTTACTACCAACTCGCTGACGAAAATTTAGAAAAACCTCAACCTTAAAACTGACATTCAAACATTGAATTCTTGCCATAATAATACGCTCAGATTTTTAAAATATTAAATTAGGTTGTTGTTCTAACTACCTTATGTTTGTTTTCCTTAGTGTAACTACACATGGTTTGAGGTTTCATTATAAAAAAAAAATAATAAAAAAAGTAAAAAAAAATAATAATAATAATTAACAGACTCAAGCCATGTGTTACAGTGATGCTTAGGCAAAAACATGTAATTTGCGACTTTATTAAAAAAATTAAAAAATTATTAAAAAAAAAATTTTATTTTTATAATTAACAGACTTAAGTTATGTGATGCTTGGGTAAAAACAAGCACTTTGATTTTTTTTGGAGTAGCAAAAAAAAAGGAAAGAAGAAAAAATAAATAAATAAAATAAAGTATACAAAATCAAATTGGGTGTTTTCATATTGGGTGATTCAATATAATTTTTTGTATGAAAAAAAAAAATAAATAAATAAATAAAATAAAAATAAATGCATAAAAATTGGAAAACATTTAGTTAAGTCACGTTTTGACAGAATTGGGTTTGGTTCCGGGTTTTGCATGTTCGTTTTTAGGGTGGTCTCGCGGGCTGTGGCTGTGGTGGTGGGATTTTCGGTAGCTGTGGGTAGTTGTTTTGAGCTTCCATAGTCTTGCAGTTTCCGAATAGCTGGCCGGAGTATTACTAATCTTTTCTTCTCTTTTCCAGCTCCTGATGAGGACACTGGGTGGGAGCCGAAAAGTTGATTTTTTATATTTTTTAAGATTAATTTAATTTTTTCACTCTTATATGAATTTAAGGCTTCTAGGAGGGAGCTCGACCCCCTCAACGTCTCCCTAAACACGCTCCTGAGCCATTGACATAATTATTAGAACTCTTCGATCGATAAACCGGTTGTATTTAAGAGAAGTTTTCTGAAGTTTCCTTTTTCTCTGTCAAGTAAACCTAATAGTGATCAGTCCAGGCTAATGCGAGTACTCCTGATTTTAAGTCGTTCTGTAGACACAACATCTGATACATATTTTAATGTAAAGTAGTCATTTAAGAACATTTCTGCGAAAAATACTTGTAATGCTACATGTAAAATAATTAACATAAAACTAATAATTAGCATTTAAAATTTTAAATTATTATTAGTTGAGAAACCAGTAAATGATCTTGGGAAGGCAAGATTGAATAAAAAACCCCAACAGCACCGAAAGTTTCCTGAAAATTTATTAAAGATTTATTTGCAAACTTCGGAATATTTAGGTGCAAAGCTTAGCGAAAATTGTGTAAAGATTTAAATGTCCCGATTAAATAAATGTTTAGCGTAAAAGTTGAATGAACATTTAAATTTACATTTTCGTAAAATTTTCGTCGCGAAAGTTTCCTGAACATTTAAATTTACATTTTCGTGAAATTTTCGTCGCGAAAGTTTCCTGAACATTTAAATTTACATTTTCGTGAAATGTTCGTCGTGAAAGTTGACTGAAGATTTAAATTAAATTTTCGTGAAATGTTTGTCGCAAAAGTTGATTCAACATTTAAATTAAATTTTCGTGAAATTTTCGTAGTTAAATTTGACTGAACATTTAAACTGAATATTTGTGAAATGTTTGTCGCAAAAGTGGATTGAACATTTAAGTGAATATTTGTGAAATGTTTGTGGCAAAAGTGAATTAAACATTTAAGTGAATATTTGCTAAATGTTGAGCGGAAAGTTGATCGAATAAAAAAATTATATTAAATAGAAGGGGAACAAGTAAATTAAACAGTAATTAAATTAATATAAACACATTTATTGAATAAAATTTTGAAGATTCTGAAACGTTTTACAAATCCTTAATCTAATACAATCTTTCAACTTACAATTTCCTGTGTGTTCTATTTCATATAATTTTTTTTATTTGGTCAACTTTCCGCTCAACATTTAGCAAATATTCACTTAAATGTTCAATCCACTTTTGCGACAAACATTTCACAAATATTCAGTTTAAATGTTCAGTCAAATTTCACTACGAAAATTTCACGAAAATTTAATTTAAATGTTGAATCAACTTTTGCGACAAACATTTCACGAAAATTTAATTTAAATGTTGAATCAACTTTTGCGACAAACATTTCACGAAAATTTAATTTAAATGTTGAATCAACTTTTGCGACAAACATTTCACGAAAATTTAATTTAAATCTTCAGTCAACTTTCACGACGAACATTTCACGAAAATGTAAATTTAAATGTTCAGGAAACTTTCGCGACGAAAATTTCACGAAAATGTAAATTTAAATGTTCAGGAAACTTTCTCGGCGAAAATTTTACGAAAATGTAAATTTAAATGTTCAGTCAACTTTTACGCTAAACATTTATTTAATCGGGACATTTAAATCTTTACACAATTTTCGCTAAGCTTTGCACCTAAATATTCCGAAGTTTGCAAATAAATCTTTAATAAATTTTCAGGAAATTTTCGGTGCTGTGAGGGAATTAAAAAATTACGTCTAATTAACATAGCGACGTTTCGTTAGCTCAGGTTTGCGAACCTCGTCATGCTAAACAATTTTTATTTTTAATTAATTAAATTAACACTTCACTAACAAAATAGTTGAAAAACATGTTCTTAATTTTCTTTTAAATATATAATACACATGTTTTACCTTTAAACACACAACAAAAAACTTCGGTCACTCTACGTCAAAACATACGTTAAAAATTAAAATTTTTCGTTTTGTTAAAATTATAAATTTTAAACTCGTCAAATGTCTTAACACAAACCATCGTCAGTCAACGAAAAGTGACAACTGAAAATTGTCTTTAGATTTGAAGCAGAAGGTGAAACTTAAATACAGATAAAAGTTAAGTAAATTCAATGAAACTACACATAAACACAACAGACTGAAGGTACATACATTTTTTCGTAGTCAAGACTTTTAGTCGATTCAGTAAAGGAAAAAAGATCTTATTTAGAGAGAAAATATCTTGTTTTCTATTAATTGTGTTGAAATTATAATTTATTAGAATGATTCATGAAAGCCTTCTTTTCATCCATTTCGATTCTCGATCTAAAATTAGTGCATTTATCCAAAGAAAACCATGACTCAGGGTGTTACGATGACGATAAATAACAGACTTGTCGCTGTTGGCATCTTTATGCTCATTAATACATTTTCTTAAAGTACGCTCTGTTTCTCCTATACACTAGAACTCCTATCGGGCGGACTCATATCGAGCGGAAACAGTAGGCAATTGAAGGGACGAGGGAAGAAAGAAGTAGTTGAGCTCCATTCACTTAACACGTCAAGGTGACCTTCCATATCGAGCGGACACACACCCGAACACTTTATATACAATATTTGTACAATCGCATTTTTTATTAACATCTTTCCCAAGTCTCACAATGGACGGTATAAGTCGTTTTTTACAAAATTAAGGAATACTTTCTTGAAATTTGTGACAGTTTGGAAAAAAGTATGTCATTATACGGTAAACTAACCTTTGGAGGAATTTTATATATATTGTTAACATTATTGATTTCGACATCACAATAAAGCGGTGAAAATTTTAATTTATTCATACGAATTTTTGTATATTTTTTTATAAACTGCAAAGGATAGTCATTTAATCTTAAAATTGATACGACTTTTTCAAATTATCGAAATGAAACTTTTTATGTGATAAAGAGATTGCTCTATCATCCAAATTGAAGACAATATTACTTTCTTAAATTGTAATGGATTATCTGAGAAAAAAATAATAAGACTGCGGAATGAAGTTGGTTTTTGATACCTATTCGTTATAATTTTATTGTTATCTTTAAATAAAGTTATGTTCAAAAAATTTATACTATTATTATTTTCTTATTTGTAAGTGAAGACGTCAATATAGACTTTTTTGTTGTGTGTTTAAAAGTAAAACATGTGTGTTATATATTTAAAAAAAAATTTAGCGCATGTTTTTCAACCATTTTGTTAGTAAAGTGTTAATTTAATAAATTAAAAATAAAAAAATTTTAGCCTGATGAGGGTGGGAAACCTGATCCAACGAAACGTCGCTATGTTAATTTGACGTAATTTTTTAACTCTTCATTACTCTTTATTCATTTTACATTTCCAAGATCATTTACTAGTTTCTCAACTAATATAATATGGAAAGATTTACATCTGTCTTAACTAAAATTATTAATGTTAGACCTTGCAAAAGCACGCTACGCGCTCCAAATCTTGACAGAAATGACGAAAGTGATATTTTTTAAAGCAAAATATGTTTACATTATTTAATTAATATCGTTTTTTAAATTGCTTATTTTTTTACTGATAATAGTTATTTTATTTTTCGTGCAATTATTATTTTTATTTTAGATTTGTTTTCTATAGATTGATTTTCAAATAACCATTTTTTAAATTTCCGAAAAATTATACAATTATTTAAATACCTTCTTCCTTTAATCTTCTGTCGTCCTTCACCATTTCAGTCTTAAAAAAGATTTTTAAAAAACAATTAACTAATTAAACTTTTATTACGCAATAAAAATTCCCTTCTAGGTATAAGCAAAGTCAAAAAATAAAAGGCGAATATTCATATCCGTCAAATGTTTCCCACAAACTTGGGAAGGTATAGTATACGAAGTATGTAGTAAACTGTATGTGAAAAAAAGC
The DNA here is from genome assembly GCA_037103525.1 of Ganaspis brasiliensis. NCBI lineage: Eukaryota > Metazoa > Arthropoda > Insecta > Hymenoptera > Figitidae > Ganaspis > Ganaspis brasiliensis. The sequence goes on from JAZKLR010000438.1 coordinate 237,968, forward strand.
ATGTAGGATCTAACAAAAACTTATTGACTAAAGCTATAATTAATTAATGTAAATAGTATATGAAACGAAGCATGTGCTAACATAATTTCCCGCACGGCACAAAATATTTCTTGAAACTTGCCTGAACCATCTATGGGACATCCCATACAGTCAACGATGAGGATGCGTCTTTACCACTCTTCAGAAGCTTCTGTCTTGAACAGGGGCTTTACCATCCTAGTGACAAGAAATGCTATACACACGCACGCACACACAAAAAACACACACATAAAACTGGACATTTGCTTAAAAATGAAAATTTACTCTTTTTAGATGAAAATGAATCGATTTAGACAATTTTTGGAAAACCGAAAATCTTAACGATAACAAAACTTTCTCTGCACTGAAAAAATGAGACGTGACTGAGTTCTGTCCGGACAGGAATGGTTCCTGTCGAAATAAAATTTTTAATTAGACTGCACTCATTGCTTTCTGGACATGAACCATTTCTGTCTGGAAAGGACTTAGTAATTTCTTGGACAATAATGAAATGGACAGTAGTGAACCCTGTCTAGAAAGAAATGGTTAATGTTCAGATTGAATAATAACGCTCCGATGATGAATTTAAAAGAAGGTTGTAAAATGTGATAGACGTCATTCAAAATAATTGGACAAAAGTAGCATAATAAAAGGTTATAATAGTGTCAATAGAAAGTACAGTAAAGTTAAGGAAATTTTAATAATCTTATCATAAAAATAATTGCAGATGGAAATCCGGATAGAGTATTGATACAATTCACACGAAAATTTGAATGGAAATTTTTTCTTTCATTTAACCAATTATAGAGATATTCAGGAATAGATACAACAAAGTAAACAACATTCGTATTAATCTTATTTTATACTTGGACAAAACTGTAAACATGTTTTTTTATTTATATTATAAAGTAACGTTTTTTTTTAAAAACATTCATTCTTAAAATCACGAAGTAGTATAAGGAGACGCATCACCCATGTATTTTTTAAATAAAATATGGCCCCAATCGGACGAAGCATATCTCTTTCCTTTTGAGGTTCTCGATCGCAGCACCGCAACGGAATATGAGTTAACTACAAATATCGTCTGCTGTGTTTTTGTTGTTTCTGAAGTGTTTATTTGTTGTTTTTACATTTCTTCATTTTTAAGTAAATGATTTATTAAAATGTATTGACCGAATTCATTTCAAATCGGGCAGGCTAGACTTGTTCAGGACTGAAAGTCATTTTCGCCTTCAAAATAATTTTAGGTAACACGTATTCTTTTATTTTGCTAAAAAAATTTTTTTTGAAGTAAGAAGGACACGGTGAGTTTAAACTCGGTTTAACCCAAAGGTTTTTGCACTTCTGATTTTTTTGTGCAAAAGTGTTCTCTGAGGTATAAATAGTAAGAAAATATTTTTTTCAAAATCGTTTAACGAGCTATTTCAATATGCGTGCCAAATTTTAAAAATAACATTATATTTCTTCATTAAATGCATATGAACCTAGGCTGTCCTTTGTTTACATACTCTCATATGTATTGTAGAATAGTTGCAATATATTAACAACTTCATTATATAAGTTAGTTTTACGTTTTGTTCAATTTTATATTACAAAATGTTGAAAATAAAAAAAATTATCACATGCTAAATGACTGTATATAATGAAGTTGATAATATATTGTAACTATTCTACAATACATATGAGAGTAAGTAAACAAAAGACAGCCTCGGTTCATATGCATTTAATGAAGAAATGTAATGTTATTTTCAAAATTTGACGCGCATATTAAAATAGCTCGTTAAACGATTTCAAAAAAAATATTTTCTTACTATTTAAACCTCAGAAAACACTTTTGCACAAAAAAAATCAGAAGTGCCAGAACCTTTGGGTTAAACCGAGTTTAAACGCACCGTGAGGATTCTAAGTTTAAAAGTCGGAAACTTCGTTTCTACAAAATTTAGGGGGAAATATTTTTAAAGTGTTGGTACTTTTTAAGTAATTAAGACAATTTATTTTTTCTTATTGCATCTGAAGGAGCTTTTAATCGTCTTTCCAAATCCGTTGGAAAATTTAAAAAATATTAAAAAATAACAAAATGGCGGTCATTTAACTAAAAAACTTAAAATTGTATTTACTCAAAAACCCTACATTTTTTTTTGCTCAAAATTTTTTTTGGGAATTGCGGTTGTTACGGTCTATAGGATTAAAACAATTTTTGTAGTTGCATCACTACTATGAGTGATCGTTTATTATAATAAAATGACCGTACAGTTTAAAATAAAGAATAAGACTGACTCATTAAAATTGCTTCGCGACCCATACAAAGTAGAGAGCAATAAGGTAGGGGTATACATATGTACATTTTGCTGACCTTAACATCCCTCTCACTAGACAGGGTTTAGTCCCTAAAGCCTAAGTTTTACATTTTTATCTAGATATGGTTTAATTATTATTTTTGGCTCTTCTTGAGGTTGCCTTTCGAATGCTACGACTACAGGGTCATTCTTTATTTTATTCTTAACGCAAAATAAGCAAAATCTTTTTGGAATACATTTTCGTAATGATTTAAATAATCCACATTTATACATTACAAACATTGCGATGATACCTAACCCAGCATATCCTGCTGTGTGCAATATTTCAAAACTTTTTTCTTTCTAATTTTTTATTCTTGTATGTGATTTTATTTGTTCTAATAATTCTAATGTATTATCTATATCTAATTTGGCGTTCGTCAAAGTTTGGTGATCTAATTTTTGTGGTAACGGAATTAATTTATGTTTAAGATTTTCTATTTCATTTTTGTCAAATGGTAATGTGTAGCTAACATTAATGGTTACAATTTTGTTAAATACTTGTGTTGTGGGTAAATACAATTCTGTGTTTTCTAAAAAGACTTTACATCTTGACCCTTGTATTAAGCTAGCACGATTAATTGTAATTGTTTCTAGTCCATCGTCACAGTTAATGTCTAGGTCGACTTGTCTCAGTGGAAGTATGATATATCCATTACTTGTTGGAATGTATGTTTCTTGATGTAATAAATATGGTGATAAAATACAGTTGGCCAAAGGGTCTTTTCTTAATAAAGTTGCGTCACATCCATTTGATTTACTCAATAAATAGTTTGCCTGTCTCCTTTTACATATTTTATATTCCATTACATTTTTGCAGTTTATTTGATAATTGCCTTCTAATGGAGTGTAAGATCCTTTATATTTTATTAAGAATTCGTGTTCTGGTGTATATCCTAAATAGGTATCCTTTATTTTCTCTGGTATAGGTATTAGTCGAAAAATGTGTCCTTCTTCTTTTTCGATTACTGGTATTCTTAAAATGTAGGTTAATAATCCTTTTATTATTGCTACTTGAATTTCACTTAGGTCGATAATATATTGATAGGTTTCTTCAGTATTTACGAAATGATATCTTGTTCTGTGTATTTGTTCAAATTCCTGTATAGTGTCTTTCAAGATTTTTGGAGTTAGCAGTTGAGGGTGAACTATTCCGTGTTTTCCTTCATTAATCGCATTAATTGATATATCAATGTCCTCGTTAAGTTCATCAATTAAAAGAGTTACGATCACTAATTTTGAATTTATAAAATTGTCTTTGATACTTTCGTTTATTGTTGTTCGTAGACTCGTAATTAGTTGTAGTTCTCTATTAGTTTCTGTTTGAAGGAAAGAATGATCTAATGACGACGAATCCAGGATTACTTTTAAAATTTTAGTATGATTTGTTAAGATATTAGCAAGTTGATTTTGATCATTATATACTTGATCAAATTGGTTTTTGATATATTCTAAGTCTGCGTCATTAAGAATTCCGAATAAAGGCTTGGCTATGTCACCTACGAAGTTGGCAAGACCTCTTTTTGTACGCCGCCCTCCTAGTAATTTATTTAATAAATCATGTTTACTTTGTAATCTATCAAATCGACCTCGTACTAAATGTATTTCGTTTTCGGAATCACACTGAACTGAACAAGCTGCTTCACTGATTTGGATTGTTTTTTCTATCATGTCAAATCTATTGTTTACATTTGTGACGTTTATCCCAATTATTAATTGCCATTCTTCATGGTATTGGTGTACTGCTCCTATGTCTTCTATGAATAAATTTCCTTTTAGCTCAGTGATGTTAACACTTCCATCAATTAGAGAAGTCAGTGTCATTAGTATTAGTGCAGTTACCTTGGTTGTTCGATTCATCATCTGAAACGTCATAAAATGGCATTAATTGGTTAGCATGATATCTAATTTTCTTATTTTTATATAATATTTCATAATTATTATTGTTAAAGATTTGTGTGACAGTCCCTGGACCTAACCAACTTGGAGATAATTTATTAGCAGGATAATTATTTATTAACTTCACATGGTCGCCTATTTCGTACACCGGTTGTGGTAATACTATTTGTTCGTCCAATCTTTTTTTTGATTTTTCTTGTTGAATCCTAATTTTTTCCTTGGCTTTAGTTAACCATTTTTCGTGTCTATCTTTCCATTGTTGAATGAGTTCTGGATACTTTAGAACCGGTGATTTTTCAAGAGAGGAGGGGAGGTTTATTTCTCTTTTAAATGTAAGTTCAAATGGTGTGAATCCTGTTGTTTCATTTGTGGTTGAATTGTGCGCAAGACTAATGATTTTTAAATTTTCATCCCATTCATTCTGATTATCTTCCATTGCTGTCTTTAAGAGATTTTTTAAAGTTGAGTGCATTCTTTCTATTCGTCCGTTACTTTGTGGGTGGTATACGGTTGTCCTTATTGGTTTGATTCGAAAGAGATTTTCAAAGTTTTCAACTAATTCAGAGACAAAATTTCTCCCTTGGTCGGTAAGAACACTTTTCGGTGAACCAAATATATAAATGTATTGGTCTAATAAACTCTCTAAAATGTTTTTACTTGTCGCTAATTTAAGGGGGATAAGCATGATATATCTTGTTAACTGATCTTGTATGCTTAATATAAATTCATTACCTTGCTTTGTTTTAGGTAAAGGACCGAAAATATCCATAGCTATTTTATCATTTGGATTTAACGGTGTGTCAGGAATGATGCCTTCTGCTTGTCTTTTTATTCGCGTGCTTTTCTGTAATTGACAAACCGCGCATTTTTTGACAAATTCCGTTATCTCCTCGTCCATACCTTTCCATTCTCCTAATCTTTTGGCTTTTTGAATTGTTTTATTTTCTCCATAATGTTGACCTGTAACAGATCCATGAGCTTCTTTTAATATTGATTTTCTTTCTTCTTTTGTAAGTTCTCTCAATTGACTAAAACATACATGAAAAGAAAGGTCTTCATATTTTTTACTAAAAAACTCTTTAATTTCTTTTATAAATTCTTTCTCGATTGGTGAAATCAAAGGGTCTCCTAGTTGTACACGAACTATTACCATTTTTTTATCTGTAAAATATTTTACAAGTTCTTCAAAATATTTTAACCATTTTTCTTTGTTGAATGCAGGTAAATCTTTCTTTAGTATAGTTTTCCATAACTTTCCTTGTGCATTAGGTTTAATCCTAAAGTTGCCAATTTCTTTATTTCTTTTCCAATCTTCAAAATTGTGAGTCAGTACGTTTTCTTCATCACATTCTTCATTTATAATTTCATTTCTATTAGTGCCGCTTGTGCATGGTGTGTCGTATGGCTCTCTTTGTGTTTGACATTCTCGCATTTCGGGTATCACATTCTCTCCTTCTTCTGTTGAACTCAGTTCATTGTTTTCTAAATCTTCATCCTGTATTGGAAATAACCTTGAAAGACAATCAGCTGCTTTATTTTCTTTACCTTTAACATATTGTATATCATATTTAAATTCTTCTAAACGTAATCTCCATCAAACAATTGCCAATAATTCTTTTTCTGCGGTACTATAATTCTGTTCTGGTTTGTTTAATACTCTTGAAATATAACAACAAGGATGTCCATCTTGAGAGAGTACAGCTCCTATTCCTACATTGCTTGCGTCGGTTGTCAAAACAAATTTTTTATTAAAATCTGGATACTTTAGTACTGGTGATTTACATAGCAAATCTTTCAATAATTCGAAATTTGTATTACACTCTTCAGTCCAATCGAAAATAGTTTCTTTTGCAGTTAACCTTGTTAATGGCTTGGCTATATGCGAAAAGTTTTTAATAAATTTTCGATAATATCCAACTAGTCCTAAAAATGATTGTATTTCTTTCACGTTTTTTGGTTCCTTAAAATTTTGAACTGCTTGTATTTTCAAAGGATTTGGTTTGACTCCTTCGCTTGTGATAATATGTCCTAAATATTCTAATTCTGGGCGAAGATACTCGCATTTATCTGGTTGTAATTTAAGTCCTAAAACTTTTATTCTTTCCATAATTTTTATTAAATTTTTATTATGTTCCTCCAAAGTAGATCCAAAAACAATTATGTCATCTAAATACACAAAGCAGACAGTACCTATTAATCCTTGAAAAGCGGGATCCATCATTCTTTGAAACGTAGCGGGTGCATTTTTCAACCCAAATGGCATACGAATAAACTGAAAATGTCCTCTACTTGTACTGAATCCTGTATATTTTCGACTAGTAGGTTCCATAGGGATTTGGTGAAATCCAGAAGAAAGATCGAAGGCTGAAAAGAATTTAGCTTTCCCAATTTGCGATAAGATGTCGTCTATCACAGGCAAAGGATAAGCATCCTGCTCTGTGTCTTCGTTTAATTTCCGAAAATCTATAACCAGTCGCCATTTTTGTTTTCCGCTAGCATCTTTTTTCTTTGGTACCATCCAGATTGGCGAATTAAATGGAGAGTCAGAAGGTTCGATAATTTTTTTCAGCAATAGTTCATTTATTTGTTTGTCTATCTCTTCTCGATGACATTCAGGAGGTCTGTATGATTTCACATTTATTATTTTTCCGCTATTCAGTATTATTTGATGACTTGTTAAATTAGTACAAGGAATTTCATTACCATCCAATATAAAGTTAATGTGATAATTTCCAATTATTCTCCAAATATCTTGTTTTGTGTTTTTATCGAGGTGTTCTAGTCGTGTTTTTGCTCTTAATTCTTTTAACCTTTTAGGTAAATTGTATTCTTTTATTTTATCAGACTTTTGTTCTTGTTCTTTTTGAGTTCCATTTTTTGTTTTGTCTTCAACAATTTTTTTAATGGAAAATCCTTCAATTTTATTTGGTATTATTAAAGGTTGGTTAGAATAATTGTAAACGGGTGCTTTTACAATTCCATTTTTAATCGTGTAAATTCCGCTGGGTATATTCGGATGATTTTCTAGTAAAATGTCTCCATCTTCTTTATCCGTTACTATGTTGCAAATCTGCATTTTGTTTTGTTCTACATAATATCCGTCATCGTACAAGGGTGTTTTCCACTTTTCTATAATTAGAAAATTTGGCGTAATAGCATATCGTTCATATTTTTGTAAAAATGGTAGTCCGATTATTCCATCCTCTGGTAAAGGGAACCCTTCGTCGACAATATGAAATAATTGTTGTTTGCCAAAATAATTTAAATATACTGCATAATCTGATTGATATTTATCTCTTCCCATACTTGTAACATGATACCGGTCTTCTGTGGGATTGAGGCCCATTTTCCTTCCTAATATTGTTATTTCCTCTTTTCTATTATCATTTTCTCGTATCAGTCTAGTCATACCTATCTCTAACCTCGAAATTTGGTCAGCAATTGATTTTAAAAATTCTTCTGTAGTTTTCTCCGTTGGTAAAGGTTCTCCATTTTCATTCATTGTCGTTGATAAATTATTAATTTTAGAATTAACGTCTGTCGAGTCAGTGTTAGAGTCAGTGGTACTATAGTGTGTGTGTTGTGAATCCCTATAAGCTTGAAAAGCCAGTTCAATATTTTTCTTTTTGTCGGGTGTAAAATAAAATTCGCGTTACAATTTTTTGTGTAGTTTTTGTTTATTTCCCTTCACTTGTCCAAGCGGCTACTCGCTTACAACAAGGTTATTCAGGGAAGATTTTGGTTTTTTTTTTTATTAAGGAAGACCAGAGCTTGCGATCACGCGAAGTATAGTCACCGTCCTAAACTGTTCAAGGTTATCTTTTACCCTATGCAATGGTGGCCGTTCAAAGAACGTACAACCCAAAAAAAGTCTTACTTTTATGAACAGTTTTACAAATTATCTAACTGTATTGTATATATATATATATATATGAATATATATAAACAATATACTTGTTTTTATATGCTCACGTTTTTTTTCTTCTTCTTCTGGTACTGAACCTGGCGGTGTGCGAAGGGTGGCCGTAGACACTACTGCTTGGCACTCGAAGGGATTGGTTGGCGTACCGATTTTTCCAGTTGGGTAATACTTTCCCAGAAGTCTTCTTCTTCTGAGTCTTACTGTCTAGATCGACAAGCTCAAGGACTTACTATCTCGATCGACAAGCCTTATTTTGTTTTTCGAAGGTATTCGTAAATTACCTCCGGAGTCTTTTCTCTTATTTGGTTGCGATAGATTCCGTAGAATCTTTTAGTTCGTAATCAACGATAGTACAGTTTGACAAAATCGTCGTTTGTATCTATCCTGGCAGGATCGCCAAAATGTTACGGTCTATAGGATTAAAACAATTTTTGTAGTTGCATCACTACTATGAGTGATCGTTTATTATAATAAAATGACCGTACAGTTTAAAATAAAGAATAAGACTGACTCATTAAAATTGCTTCGCGACCCATACAAAGTAGAGAGCAATAAGGTAGGGGTATACATATGTACATTTTGCTGACCTTAACACGGTCATAGCGAGGAATATTTTCCATAAGAATTTAACTTGTGCCTGATTGGGGTACAAAAGAAAAAAAAATTTTACATTTTTTTAAAGAAAAACATCATTTTTCTCAAGATTTACACTAGATATGAAAAAAAATTTTAAATAAAATTTTTTCTTTTTTAAAAAATCTAAAATAATGTCAATTTTCTGTATTTTGCGTTTTTTCAGTGAATTTTGAGAAAAATTGATTAAACGCTCATATTCGTTGCGTTTTTAAAGTCAGTAACAATATTTTTTCGTTTAAAAAACTTTGTTTCCATAGTAACATGTAAATAACTAATTATCTTTGCTGTCTTAGAGGTTAAAATTGTTGACAATTTTTGTGCTCACTGAAGTAATAGCGAGTATAAATATTGAGAAGTTAATGCGTTATATATTATTTTTTTTTTTTTAATTTTTAGGTTTAATGATGAATGTTATGAAAAGTACTTTTTCAACAGACTGAAAAAATGCCCTGATTTTAGAAATGTACATAAAAAACCTGTTTATCACACACATCAACACAGATTTATTCAGCTTCATGAATTAGCTCCTTTAATTAAACCTTTTAATCTTGATGAAACGATCAATAATGAAACCTATGTTTGTAAACGTTGATTTTATCATTTTGTATCAATGTTTCATGTGTCTTCTGAAATATCGATTTGTGGCTCCAGCTTTTGTTATCCAAAAATTTTGGACTTTAATTCAAATCAAGTTATTACAGAAAACGAAATAGTAAATGACGTAATTGAACCAGAAACAAATATCACTGTGATAAACGATTATATTAGTGATTCTGAAGTATCAAATGTTGAGTTGGATGAGTTAAATAAAATTATTCAATCATTTATATAAATGATAAATATAAATATAAATATAAATGATAAATGTGTCACCTATTCACAATAAAATTTCCAATTCTTAAACTTTGTCCAACTATGCAAGTAGAAAACGCAAACAGATTATCAATTCTTTCACAGGAAGTAATTTCAAACAAAATTTTAAAAGCTTTTCCTGTATCATTGTCGCCTACTACTGAAAATAAGAAGTTAGAAGAATAGGAATCAAATTTCAGATCAGCACTCGAAAATTCTAAATTGAAGTATGAGAAAATTAGATTGTTAACAATAATTCCAGAGAGCTATTCTAACGACTATATAATGTCCAATATTCCTCATATCACGAAGTTTCATGATAGATAATTCAAGACAATTAAGTAAACGAAAAAGCATTTATCACTCTCCTGATATATATTCCGGTCATCCGATTGACGATTCTACTATCCAGTTGGTAATAGAATATTATTTAAATGATGACTTGATTGTTCGCGGCAAAGCCCTAATAAATGTGATGTTGTAAATATTGTTTAAAATGGGAAGAAGGTAAAAGTGACGAAACTTTTTTGACAAGAAGTATAAATGAGATTTTTCATATGTTTAAAAAACAGCATCCTACAGTGAAACTTGGTCGAACTAAATTGTATATATTGAAACCGAAATGGGTTATGATTAATCCTTCCAAGGAAGTATGCCTTTGCATTTATTGTTCAAATTTTGAACTGTGCCTTGTTGCTTTGAATAATATTAGGAATAAAAAACGCGCTAATTTGGAAGATGTCGAAAAAGAAATATTTACTTTAATATTATGTTCTTTAGTATCAGAAGATTGTGTTTTTGAAGAATGCAGCAACTGTCCAGGGGCTAATGGAATATCACTTCAGTCTTAAGGAATTTCACAGGAAAGGGCTGATGAAGAAATTTAATAAGCTTTGCTTTGTGGAATAATGCGGAATTGGAGAAAAGAACCACTTCCATTACTTCATTTGTAATTGAATTGACTAAGTGGACGTTAAAGGCAACCCTTTATAAACACGTGAAAAGAGAACAGCAATTACAAATAATAAAAGTAAAAGAGGATGTAAGTCGAAATTTAAGGTAGTATTATACTTTGTAAGCTGTCAAAGATGACATTAAAAAACAATTTTTTCTCAGTGATAATTTTATTTAAGGCAATGAAAGTTTTTGAATCATATTTTTGACATTTTTGTCTGTCAAGAATGAAAAAATAAAAATTTTTTACTGTGCCTGTTTCATCACTAGAGGGCGCCAAAGTCAAGATAAAAAAATAAACTATAAATCGGCGGACAAGCTACAGCCTCACCAAAACATCCGATCTGAAAAATTCAAATGTGGTTTTAAAGCTGATATATGTGGTTAGGCATCCCCCCTAATCCAGATAAAAAATATTAAAAAATAAAAAAATGGCGCCAATTTAAAAAAAATCACAAAAAATGAGTATTTTTTTGTGTGTTATTTTTGAGTCGTTAAAAAACAAAGAAAAATAAAGTAGACAATCGGATTTAGGGGGGATGCCTGAAGGATTTCATAACGAAGAAATTGATCTAAAGTTTTTTAAAATCGATTAAATAGAACTCGAGTTATGCTGTCCGCCAGTTTAAAAAACATAGTTTTGAGAAAAACGCGTTTAAAGTTTTGTGTGCAATGAGCCGATGTACATATATGTATAACTTTTACATGCGTATAAGTTTTTTATTTCTTCGAATTTTAAACTGCAATTTGGGAATTATATTTTTGAGGCAATGTAGACCACAAAAATAAAATTAAAAAAGTCGATTTTTTGATCGATGTAAAGTATAATACTACCTTAAACAAGTTGATTCTTCACTTTAATTTTGCTGAAAATTGGAGGAAAGTTAAAAAACAAGAAATTCAGAGTGCTTACTGGAAACCTGAGCAACTATCTAATTTTACCGTCATATGTTACAGTGGTAAACAAAAAAAACTTTTGCAGTTATCTGTGACGACACAAAACATGACTCTGCCCATGCAATTCTGGCTACTAATTTGGTAATCGCGAATCTGAAAGAGGAGCTCCCAAATTTTCATCTTATTGACGAAGTAATATTTATTTCTGATGGTGCCCCATCTCAGTTCAAAAATCGTTACCAATTTTTTGAATTTTCCGCATCTTCAATGAAAAAACAATGGATTTTTTCTGCAACGGGTCACGGCAAAGGTGCTTGTGATAGCATTGGTGGTATTATGAAGCACTGCGCAACAATTCATAACCTAAGATCGGAACACCTTGAAGGAAACAAAGATGCCAATGATTTTGTTACAAAAGTTCAAAATTACAGTAAATCAATAAAATTATTGTACACTCCTGAAAAGGACCTTCAGCGCTTTCGAAAACAGAAGATTCAACAATGGAAAACGGTTCCAGCATTTCCAGAGATACAGAAATTTTAAATCTGGAAGGCTGAGAAAGATTCAACAGAAAAAGTGAATGTTTCTATGTCCCAAACCGCAAATCGTGGTTGGCAAAGTATTAATATCCAGCACTAAGAACAAATGTTTAAAAAATAGAAAAAAGATTAATTGAGGTAAAAATGTGATACTCATAAATAATTATCGGCTATCATAAAAACAAATTCTTAAAAAATTATTGGTTCATTCATACGAAAAAATATTGTTACTGATATTAAAAATGCAATAAATCTAAGAGTTTGATCGATTTTTTTTTAAATTCACTGAAAAAACACAAAACACAGAAAATTAACATAAGACATTATTTTAGATTTTTTAAAGAACAAAATTTATTTAAAAAATGTTTTTATATCTAGTGTATTTCTTGGGAAAAATGATGATTTTTTTTAAAAAATATAAAATAATTTTTCTCTTGTACCACAATCGGGCACAGGTTGAGGTTTTAGGTTTTAGGTTTTAGATTTTTCAGTAAAATAACTGCCATTTAGTTATTTTTTAAATTTTCCAACGGATTTGGAAAGACGATTAAAAGCTCTTTCAGATGCAATAAGAGAAAATAAATTATCTTAATTACTTAAAAAGTACCAACACTTTAAAGATTTTTCCCCCTATATTTTGTAGAAACGAAGTTTCCGACTGTTAAACTTAAAATCCTTATAACTTCAAAAAAAAAATTTTTTTAGCAAAATAAAAAAATACGTGTCGTCTAAAATTCTTTATAAAACGATATTTTAAAGGCGATAATGACTTTCAGTCCTGAACAAATCTAGCCTGCCCGATTTGAAATGAATTTGGTCTATTCATATTTAAAGCACAATTAAGAAGAAAAGTGCAAAGAGGAGAATCAGTAAACGCAACGGTGTGTATATGTTAAAAGCACAAAGTAGTGAATGTTGTTCAAGAAACGTATGTTAAAAAACGACTAAATATGCATGAAACTTTTTACTTGGGCGATTATTTTATTTTTAATTATTTACTTTTCAAATTTCATAATTTCGAATCTAATGTATCTTATTACTCATCATTTTGAGTTTAATATAAACGGAGATGTGAGTCATTTAATAAGAGAAATTTGGAATTTTTTAGACATTTTAACATAAATATTTATAAAAAAGTATCTATTTATGATAACGTCTTATTAATTCTTATTCATATAACTGATTATATTTGTAAGAATAAAACAAGGAAGAACGCAATTGGAGTGATAGTTTTCGAGAAAAGTGTACTCTTTTAGCATTGTTTTAAGGTCATTTAGGCGTCCCCTTAAAAAGTTTGAAGAGCTCAGATATTTGGGTTGAAGTTATTGATGAGTACCAGTGTTTTTAGCATAAGAAATACAAAAACTCGATTTTGTTAAAAATTCGTTTAACGATTTTTTTCTTTTTGGTCTTGAATCACTCAAGAGACATAATAGAATAGAAATTCACAAGAAAATTTTAAGTGCCTCAACCTTTCGGTTGAACTTGGTTCGGACCCACCGTGCCCGGCAGAGGTACATACATAGGCTAGTATGGGTCAAAACCTCTTTAGCATGAAAATCCCGCTTTATACGAAACACGAAGTCGATTTGGTCTCCCGCTTTCATTATTACCCGGCTAATACAAATTATCAACAGGTATGATAGAGATAGTTAAGTCTCGAAGTCGTTAACATAAAAATGTCGAAAAGAAAATGAACCTCAATCAATTTAGAAACAAAATTGAAATTTTTTTCGCATAATTATAAAACCCAAACGAGTATAAAATCTTTCTTTGAAAAAAGTAAATTAATTATTTCATGCGCAAATTGAAATATGACTAATGTTTTTTAATATTTTAAATATATACATTTATATCGACATTGGAATAAAGGACGACTTTAAACAACATGCATACATATTTTATTTTGTATCAGTTAACCCGAAAAAATCTATGTTAAATGTTGTTTATGTTTAAACAAATTAATTAGTTTAAACAATTAATTGTTCTAAAAAATCATACAAATTACTTTTTTATGTTATTTGCTTCCTCATCACTCACCGTGCTCTGGAGCGAATTTAAATAAAATTTTTAGGTAAATAAAATTTTCAAATGGATTCTGTTTCTAGGCGATATTAGAAATAAAATAAACGTAAAATGAAAAAAATCCACTTGGCGCTTTTTTTTGGCAGCGAAAATAAGATTTTTTGCATCATTTTTAAACTTTGATCTATAGCTTCCTTTGAGAAATAATATTATCACCCTAGCAATGCATTTTAAGACAAAAGTTTCCAGTATATTTTGCAAGTGGTAAATGTCAGCATTCAAAAAAAGCTTGTTTGTGGTACTAAAATTATGTTTTTCTGGAAATTTAGAAATTAAATCGTAAAGTTTCCAAAAATTTTATCATTTTTCGACTTTTAGGACCAATTTAGTCAAGAAAATGAGTTATTAACAGAAACATTAAATTTTTTCTAAAAGACATAAACTATCTGTATTATGAACAAAATCTCTTAATGATCAATATTTTTTATTATAGTTTTTTTACAATAAAATATAATGTAACGCAACATAAAAGATAAAAATTTAAGCCAAATTACATTATTTTTCATATTACAAGTTCAAATTATTGTAATCGCAAACTGAGCGTAATAATTTTTTGGAGTAGGTACTCAGGATGACTATTCAGGACTTTATACCTTTCCCAAGTTTGACTGAAATCAGCGTTAACAGACTCACTCGATTGTTCGCTAAAGTATCCTAATTCCTTATTGGTTTTCGTACAAAATTCTGATACATAGTAAAATATTGCAAGAATCTTTGGTATAACTGAAATTCCAAGGGATTCAGTAAAACTTGGGAAAGGTATTAATTCCTGAAAAGTCATCCTGAGTACTCCAAAAAATTATTACGCTCAGTTATAATAAAAAATATTGATCATTAAGAGATTTTTTTCATAATACAGATAGTTTATGTTTTTTAGAAAAAATTTAATGATTCTGTTAATAATTCATTTTCTTGACTAAATTGGTCCTAAAAGTCGAAAAATGATAAAATTTTTGCAAATTTTTCGATTTAAATTCTTAATTTCCAGAAGAACATAATTTTAGTACCGCAAACAAGCTTTTTTTGAATGCTGACATTTACTACTTGCAAAATATACTGGAAACTTTTGTCTTAAAATGCATTGCTAGGGTGATAATATTATTTCTCAAAGGAAGCTATAGATCAAAGTTTAAAAATGAAGCAAAAAATCTTATTTTCGCTGCCAAAAAAAAGCGCCAAGTGGATTTTTCTCATTTTACGTTTATTTTATTTCTAATATCACCTAGAAACAGAATCCACTTGAAAATTTTATTTACCTAAATATTTTATTTAAATTCGCTCCAGAGCACGGTGACTGAGAAAATGAGACATGACTGAGTTCTGCCTGGACAGGAGTGGCTCCTGTACAAATAAAAAATTTTAATTAAACAACACTCATTGCTTTCTGGACATGAACCATTTCTGTCTGTAAAGGACTCAGTAATGTCTTGGACATTAATGAAATGGACAGCAGTGAACCCTGTCTAGACAGGAATGGTTGATGTCCAGACCTGAATGATAACGCTCCGATGGTGAATTTAAAAGAAGGTTGTAAAATGGTGATAGACACACTGAAATTCAAATGGAATTTTTTTTCATCATTTTTAATCCTTACACGCATACAGCACCAGAAATTTCCTGAATTTCCCCTGAATATTGGTCCACATTTCCAGAATATTCGAACCTCATATTCAGGGAAGTTTCGTGAAAGCATTAAAATGTCTGCTATGAAAAAAATTGAACACGAAATTTCCCTGAAAATGTATTTCTAATTTTTAGGGAATTTGCGCATCTAATATTCCTAGAAAATTTAAGGATAATTAAAAAAGATTTTAAAAAATTTTTTGATCTGGTAATTGACCAAAATTATTTGTTATATTTAATAACCGTAAGATTCTAGAAAATTAAAAACTACTGCGCAGCCGTAAGTGTCACAGTAACCTAGTTCGACCAGTGCGCATCATGTACAGTAAATTCACAAACACTGTGAATGCTTCCACGAAACTTCCCTGAATATTAGGTTTAAATATTCGGAACATTTGGACCAATATTCAGGGAAAATTTAGGGGATTTCCGGTGCAGTGTGGGCAGATATTTAAGAATATATACAAAAAAATAATGAACACACGTGAAACTTTTTTTTTATATTTGGACAAAACTGCACTGAGAGACTGAAGATTTAAATCTTTATAAAAACTTGTTGAAATTTTATTATGTTAGGTTGCAAGTTAGGGAAAAACGTACTTTTTCTAAATATTTCACATGTTTTATTCAAAATTTATGAAGAATATACTACACACTTCAAAGACTATATTTTGTTATGCGGAATGTCTCTTATGAACTTTCTTAAGGAACATACTAAAAATCGTAAACAACATTTCAGACATAAACTTTCAAGCATTCGGTATATAATATTTAGAAAATTAGTATGAAGCATATGAAATATTCGAAAAAAGTATGTACGTTTTCACCTAACCTGTAACATTACACATTAAGATTTTAATGCATTTTATAAATATCAAAATCTTTAGTCCCTTAGTGTGTTCAAAGAAATGTTGTAAACTTTGATTTGAAGCACGAAGTAGTATAAGGAGACGTATCGGCGTGTTACGCATAACTCCCTAATCGAACGAAGCCTATCTCTTTTTTTTCAGGCTCCCGATGGCAGCACCGCAACGGAAAATAAGTTAACCAAATTAGTTAATTGTCAGTTGCCTATTTATCTTTTTGGACAGTGGTTGTTATAAATATTGGTGCAATATAATAAAATATTTGTGTATAGTGCAATAGTAATGTGTGTGCAATAATGCCGTCCTGTTGTATAAAAAATTGCGATTCGGGTAGCGCATCTCATGTTCAGAGATGGAAAATCCAAATCTCTTTTTAAAGTAGGAACAGTAAGTATTTTAAAAGTATTTATATACTTTGAAAATTTAAAGAAAGTAAATTTAAAAATTATAAACACATTTAGAGTATTTTATATATATATACAGTCAATTCTTAATAATTTGACTCTCAATAAATTGAACCTCTTGGTAATTTAAAATAATCTTCCGGTCCCTTCAGAAGCTCTCGATAAATTTAAAAAATTCAATTGATTTTAGACCCTCGATAATTTGAAGTTCTTTTTGACATCAACTTCTCTCTGATTCCTCTATAAATTGAATTTAGTCAAACTAGACCATCTATAATTTAAATTTTCTAGTAGATAGAAAATGTGACGTCATTTTGTCTCAGCTCACTCTATAAATTGAATTCAATGAAACCAAATTTTTTTTAATTTGAATTATTCTGTAAATTAAAATTTAAGTACGATATTATTTCTCTTGCAAATCAAAGACTTTGAAAATAGTGAAACTTGTAAATAATATGCTACCAAAACACTAAGTCATTTGTTTTCGTTTATTCGTCAATTTAATTGATAATTAACTGTTAAATTCAGTTTGCGATTTGCTTTGCTTAAAAAAGTTCGAAATGACTACAAGAGCCCATAAGTGTTTGCCAATTTCGGAGAAAATTTTTTTTTTTATATCATAGAAAATTTGGTAACAAAAAAAGTAGCCAAACAATTCGGACTTTTATCTTCAACACTTTCCAATATTTTAAAAAATAAAGATAGTGTTATATTTAATTTTGTTCCTAGTTATTTTTTCACAGGAACAGATAAATAAGGTGAAACCAAATGTAAAATTATAAAATAAAGTCTGTTTATTCGACTAATTTGACTAAAATTTACACAAACTGTTTTACCGGCATTTATGGTCGTCTGGCACTTAACTATACATAAAATACCATTTAGAAAGTCACTCCATAATAAAGGGTCACACACACAGTGCTTCCGCCCACGCAGACCGTACATACGCCACCAAGGCTGAACCGACTTACGTTAACAAAAACGACTATCTCGAGCCAACGCTCAGGATTCACTGACTAATCGTCGACGTTCACACACATTGGTGACGGCACATATACAGAACGGGCCCCGACCCATACATTCAGTCTTTAACACTCGGCCATCCTGCCGAAACCTTGTCCTCAAGCTTACACTATAAAATAACACTACAAGAACAAGAACAAATTAAAAGAATTACTAATTTAAATTAAAAGAAGGTCATTTTTACATTTGAAAGTCCTGAAACCTTCGTAGTAGTCGTCTAATTCGCTTACGAGAATTCTCGTTTTTGTCATCAATAACATTTTCAACATTCTTATTTTTAGCAAAATTTCGTTCGGAACCATTTACACAATTTTGATCGTCGGGAGTTTCTTTATCGCATTCTTCGCTCGATTCATTCGACAATTCCTCATTATCATCGTCATCCGCACAGCTTTTTCAAATCTTAAGCTGACTAACATGTGCGGTGGTGTTTATTCGCAAAGCACGATTGTCACTATTTAATCCCTGAATCCGGTAAGTATCTGAAGGTAAAACCTCTACCACAACTAGCGGACCTTTAAAACGAGGTTGTAACTTCGTTGACTCTCCGGTCGCAATTTTTGCTTGCTTTACATACACAATATCTCCGACGTTATACTTAATATCTTTGAAGCGAAATCTATCGTATCTTTCCTTCGCCTTTGCGTTTATTTGATCGACCCGATCGGACACTAGCTCTCTGATCTCATTCGGAGGAGTATAAGTCTCCGAGTCAATTGTCAAAAATCTCGTCAGGCCATCCTCGAAGCGTGGAACATACCCATGCAACATCTTAAAAGGAGTTTTTCCTGTCGTTTTCGATTCCGCAGTGTTTAAATTGCGCTCCAATCTAGATAACTCACGATCCCAATATTTTCCATCTGCGTCAATCAAATTACTCTGTATCGCGGGTAAAATAGTTGCATTTAGCCTTTCCACGAGCCCATTAGCCTGAGGATGTCTTGATGAGTTCAAAACATGATATATTCCATGCTTCTTGCAAAATTCAGAAAAGCTATCAGCTGTGAACGACGTTCCTCTATCTGAGATCAATTTGCCAGGTGCTCCGAACCTAAAAACAAATTCCTCTAACTTTCTGACAGTTGTTGATGCTTTTACATTTTTGACAGCGTATAATACTGTGAATTTAGTTAAATTATAGATGACAGCAAGTATATATTTATTTCCGCGTGTTAAAGTAATAAACGGGCCTAAGTGATCTACGTGACAGATTTCCCATGGTCTTTTACCCTTTGGAATTGTATGCAGTTCCCCCGCCTGCCGGCCAACTTTATTTTTCGACAAAATGCATTCTAGACAAGAATTAAGATGTCTTCTTACGTAACGTCGAATTCCCGAAAAGAAATAATATTCCCTCAAACGGGGCGCAAATGTGGGCACAAATGAGGCAGAGAAGTATCCACATTGAAAAACTACCGAACCACTGAGCTACATAGGCGACTGCCAATAGAAAGGATAATCTTTCTCTTGAGGTGCAAGTGATTATATTGGCTGACAAAACGGCTGGTTTATTTAAAAACGTTTTCACCACATTTTTCAAGTATTGAAACATTTGTCATCAAACATTTGCTTTTATAACAGTTAATTCTTATTTAAAAATATATTCCTAATTTATTACGTTATTATTTGAGGTTTCTTTGATTAATTCACTATTTTTTTACCTATTCTGTTGTAAAATACACATATTAAGTCTGTTAGTGTGAAAAATTGGAACGAAGTTCCTTGATACTTTGTTATAAATTATAAACTTCTGTTATTTTATGATTTTAAATTTTTACCAAAGATTATTTTGAAGCCAATTATGAAATATTTCGAAAATCCTTATAGCATTTTTTGAACTTGCGAAAATTACATTTTCTCTGGAAGAAAAAATGAAAATTAGAAATTTTATTAATTTTTGAGTTTAGATACTTGACAAAAATTTTAAAAAAACGTGAAAATTATTTTTAAAATTTAATTAATATTTTGTAATTTTTCAACTATTATTCAAAGTTTCGAACATTTAATACCTACTGTGACAGAAAAAATCAATTAAAGTTGCTTAAAATTTTGTTAGTTAACGATTTTAAATACTTCTCAATTGCAGTAGGGACAATTTGGTTTTTGAATCTTTAAATAAGAGTAGGAGAATTACAAAGTATTAAAGAATTTATTTTTAAAGTCAATCCAATTTCATAATTAAAAAGTTCACAAGTCAATTATTATTTTTAATCATAAATTAACAAACTTGTAAACTTTAAAATTCTTATTTTAAATTTTAATACATTTTTAAAAATCACAAGTTTTGTTCTTTCGTGATTTTAAATATTTAAAAAAAGCTTAAGGAAAATGGATTTTATGAATTTTAAAAACAGATTTTCGAATAAATAAATTATTGGAAATTTCAGTTAGCTAGTGCTAGTAAAAATCAGGATTTTTTTTTAAAGAAATAAAAAAAATCAGATTTTTTTATTTAAATAAAAAATGGTTGTTTTAATTGCAATCAGTATATAAAATCTCTGCAAATGTTTATTTTCAGTAGTTTATTTTTAAAACTGAAAACATTTAATAAGAAATAATGAATAATAAAACATTTAATCAAAATCAAATAAATTATGTCCAAAAAATAAATAAATTTCAAAAAAAATTTCTTCAAATTCATATGATCATAAAATTAAGAAAATTAGGTAAAAGCAACGAAAAAATAATAAATTAAAGAAAAAGCAAGAACGTAAAAAGATAAGAAAACAATCTATTAAAATAATGATAAAATTCTTTTTAATAAAAAATGTCATGCTTATTATCAAAGAAATGAAGAAAAATTAAAAAAAACAACTCAGTAATGAAACAGTAACATAAAAATATGTGTATAAAAAAGTAGGAACACTTTTCAAAAATTTAAACTATTTGCGGACGTTTTTTTAATTAAAAAAATAAATAAGAAGATAGTTTAAAAAATATTAAAATACATTACTAAAGAGGAAAAAAATTTATAAATATATGATTCTTCTCCGGTTGTCTAATTCCTTATGTAAATAATTGCAAGCTATAAAAAAGCGACAAGCTTTTAGATATATAAACCTTTTAATTTAATATTTTATTCAATAT
Source organism: Ganaspis brasiliensis (assembly GCA_037103525.1). Lineage (NCBI taxonomy): Eukaryota > Metazoa > Arthropoda > Insecta > Hymenoptera > Figitidae > Ganaspis > Ganaspis brasiliensis. The sequence goes on from JAZKLR010000438.1 coordinate 259,109, forward strand.
AAAATTTTAAAAATTGTGCTAATACCGATTATCAAAATAACTTAGATATAAAAATTTTTGGTATTAAGATAGCCAAAAATAGTATTACATTTTTATATCCTTAAGTTCTTATAAATTAAATAAATTCCAATCGTCAATTAACTTATATTTCAATTTGATTAAACTTTTAAATTTGAATTAATTGAAACTTAAATTCACATTAATTAATGCAAATTAATTCAATAATGTTAATTATTTTTCATATTCACAATAATCTTATTTTTAATTCTTACAATTTTTCTAAGAAATTTCACTTTTTTAAAACTGTTTAATTTTTTATTTTTACAAAATTCTAAGATTTTGTCTCTGTTTACTTTTGATTTTTTTTTTGTACCTACATGTGTCTTTTTATTTTTGGATTTTTTTTAATTATCTTCTTCTTATATGTAAATTATTTAATATTATTTTACACAATTTTGTTATTATAATATTCACTAAACTTTATATTCCGTTGATTTTCATAATTATGTATTTCTATATTTTTAAAAATAAATACGATCATCTGTTTGTAAATTTGTTTAATTTGTTTTTACATCTTGTGATTTGCCGATTTTTTTGCCAGCTTTTATGTGAACTTATTTATTCTTTCTTAAAATTTTTAGATTTTTTTATTCTTTATATTTATTATTGGACTTGATTTAAGTGTAATATTATAAAAAAAATTTGGGTTTAATTTACCTAAACTTTTTTATTTTTAAAAGATTATTAAATTTCTTTTTTGCCCTTTTTATTTATCTTTCCACTTTGTATTCTATTTTTATTAATTCTAATTCTTCAGTAGATTATTCCCAAATTGTATTACTTTTTTTTACTTTCTATATTTTTTACAGTCTGTTAAATTAGGGAAATAAACATTTGTCCATTTTCTTCCTATTTATTTAATTTTGCTTCCTTATAGAGGAAGCTTTGTGGTCGTTAAGATTTTCGGTTTTCCAAAAATACTCTAAATCGACTCTTTTTCATCTAAAAAGCGTAAATTTTCATTTTTAAGCAAATGTCATAGCGTTTTTTGTCGCGAGGATATCTTGAGAAACCTTCAACGGATTTCAATAAAATTTAGATGACTTATTAAGCTTATGAATATCTAAATTTGGTCACAGGGATTTTTTAAAATATGTACCTATTCAAATTTTCTTTAGCACCTTTTTCTATTAAAAAATTTTGTTTTTTGACAAAATTTTTTTTATGCTCAAAATACAACTTAAGCAATACAAAAATCATATTCCTTATCTCAAAACAAATCGATTGACCTATATAAGTTTTATAATTAATCAAAAGTTCGTAAAATAATTTATGTTTATATATTTTTTTTGCATTTAAAATTATTTTTTAAATAAATTCTCCAATTATATTTTATATTATTCATTTATTGCTTCCTCTGTGAGGAGGAAAATTATTTTGCTTACTTGGAAGTGAAATGTCTATGAAATAGACATAATTTTCACCTACTATTGATGTAATATTATTTTTTTAGTCCTTTCTTGCGTTTTAATTAATTCTTTAGACATTTTGCCATCATTTTTCTTATAAAAATATTGATCCTTTATTTAAAATTTTCAGTTTTATTTTGTAATTAAAAATTATTGAAAATATTTGTTCGATTCATTAATCATTTTAAAAATTTTTTAATTTTCTTCTTTTTGGCAGCCTTGTAATCTTTCATTTTATATTTTATAAATTTAAGCTTAGACTAAATATTTTCATATTAACATCGTTTTTCTATGTTATAGAATTTTCTACTTCTAACATTTTTTCCAATTAACAAAATTTTATTAATTTTATTTTGTGAACCAATTTCTCAAATTAAAAATTTTTTTCCTCTTTATTAATGTATTTTAATATTTTTTAAACTATCTTCTTATTTATTTTTTTAATTAAAAAAACGTCCGCAAATAGTTTAAAATTTTGAAAAGTGTTCCTACTTTTTTATAGACATATTTTTATGTTACTGTTTCATTACTGAGTTGTTTTTTTAATTTTTCTTCATTTCTTTAATAATAAGCATGACATTTTTTATTTAAAAGAATTTTATCATTATTTTAATAGATTGTTTTCTTATCTTTTTACGTTCTTGCTTTTTCTTTAATTTATTATTTTTTCGTTGCTTTTACCTAATTTTCTTAATTTTATGATCATATGAATTTGAAGAAATTTTTTTTGAAATTTATTTATTTTTTGGACATAATTTATTTGATTTTGATTAAATGTTTTATTATTCATTATTTCTTATTAAATGTTTTCAGTTTTAAAAATAAACTACTGAAAATAAACATTTGCAGAGATTTTATATACTGATTGCAATTAAAACAACCATTTTTTATTTAAATAAAAAAATCTGATTTTTTTTATTTCTTTAAAAAAAAATCCTGATTTTTACTAGCACTAGCTAACTGAAATTTCCAATAATTTATTTATTCAAAAATCTGTTTTTAAAATCCATAAAATCCATTTTCCTTAAGCTTTTTTTAAACATTTAAAATCACGAAAGAACAAAACTTGTGATTTTTAAAAATGTATTAAAATTTAAAATAAGAATTTTAAAGTTTACAAGTTTGTTAATTTATGATTAAAAATAATAATTGACTTGTGAACTTTTTAATTATGAAATTGGATTGACTTTAAAAATAAATTCTTTAATACTTTGTAATTCTCCTACTCTTATTTAAAGATTCAAAAACCAAATTGTCCCTACTGCAATTGAGAAGTATTTAAAATCGTTAACTAACAAAATTTTAAGCAACTTTAATTGATTTTTTCTGTCACAGTAGGTATTAAATGTTCGAAACTTTGAATAATAGTTGAAAAATTACAAAATATTAATTAAATTTTAAAAACAATTTTCACGTTTTTTTTAAATTTTTGTCAAGTATCTAAACTAAAAAATTAATAAAATTTCTTATTTTCATTTTTTCTTCCAGAGAAAATGTAATTTTCGCAAGTTCAAAAAATGCTATAAGGATTTTCGAAATATTTCATAATCGGCTTCAAAATAATCTTTGGTAAAAATTTAAAATCATAAAATAACAGAAGTTTATAATTTATAACAAAGTATCAAGGAACTTCGTTCCAATTTTTCACACTAACAGACTTAATATGTGTATTTTACAACAGAATAGGTAAAAAAATAGTGAATTAATCAAAGAAACCTCAAATAATAACGTAATAAATTAGGAATATATTTTTAAATAAGAATTAACTGTTATAAAAGCAAATGTTTGATGACAAATGTTTCAATACTTGAAAAATGTGGCGAAAACGTTTTTAAATAAACCAGCCGTTTTGTCAGCCAATAAAATCACTTGCACCTTAAGAGAAAGATTATCCTTTCTATTGGCAGTCGCCTATGTAGCTCAGTGGTTCGGTAGTTAGTTTTCGTGCTTTAAACCCGGGTTCGAATCCCCATACCCCCAAATTTATTTTCAAAATTATCTTCGTAATGCTAAGTTTCTAAAGTTAATTAAGGCAACTACTTGTAAATAATATAGTGTAAATCAAGATTAATAATATTCTTTTTATTTTATATTTTTTTCAATGTGGATACTTCTCTGCCTCATTTGTGCCCTTATTTGCGCCCACATTTGTGCCCACATTTGAGGCCACATTTGTGCCCACATTTGAGGCCTTATTTGTTGGCGCATATGCTGTTTCAAATCCGCTACCACATTTGTGCCCTAAAATGTGGCCTCAAATGTGGGCACAAATGTGGCCATTTTTTTTCAATAGGGTCGCGTTTATACAAAATTCCAGTTTTTAAAATAAAACCTTTAATTTTGCCTTTTTTACGTCGACTTCGATCAGCTACGTTTTTCTCTAAAATTTTAATTTTTCTAACAAGGTTTTCGTCATTTCGTTGATACAACAAAATCTCGTCTTCGTAAACAGAAATCGAATACATTGTCGCATCTTCCGTCTCCCTCGGTGACTCAATGGGAACTCGCGAGAACGCATCGACATGAGCCATACGCTCGCCTTTTCTGTGACAAATATCAAAATCAAATTCCGCCAAAGATCCGAACCAACGTACTATCTAACTACTCGTCGCTTTCATAGTATTTACATGGACTAAAGTCTGACAATCAGTAAAAATTGTAAAATGAACTGACAATAAAAACTGCCTCAGTCTATCGAGGGCCCATACAATCGCCAAAAACTCCAGTTTACTAGAGTGATATCTCTTTTCACAGTCAGAGGTACGACGACTAACAGCGTAAATCAAACGTGATCTATCCTGATTATCAGCCTGTATCAACATTGCTCCTAAACCATCACTTGACGCATCCGTATGCAACTCCGTCCTCGTGGATCTCGGATTAAAAATTCCCAAAATCGGTTCCCTCTCGAATCTCGATTTAATATTAACAAAACTCGATTCTTGTTCCGACGTCCACTCAAACGAACATCCCGACTTTAATAAATTAACCAATGGTCCCACTATCCTTGCAAATCCAGGAACGAATCTTCTAAAGAAACTCGCAATTCCAAGAAACATTCTAATTTCACGACTATTTGTCGGGATCGGAAAATCAACAATCGCCTGGAGCTTCCGACGTCCAGGGCGAACTTCACCCGCGCTCACAATGAATCCCAAATATTCAATTTCTGAAACTGCGAATTCACACTTTTTTAAATTAACTGTCAAACCCGCATTCGACAATAATTCGAACACTTTTTCAATTTTATTCAACAACTCGTTCCAGGATCTTGCATGGATCAAAATGTCATCGAAATACGTCAACGCGAGATTATTTCCAAATGGACCGAAAATCTTTTTCATCAATTTATTGAAATAAAATGTAGCATTCATTAACCCAAACATGGCACACTCAAACTGCCCCGTGCCATCCTGGGTGATAAACGCCGTTTTCTTTTTTGCTTCCTCCGATAACGGCATTTGCATATATCCGTGAGAAAGATCCAACTTCGCGAATAAGGTGGCCCTTGTCAGTCCCTCGATCTCGTCATCAAAATTCGGTACCGGAAAATGCAATCTGACAGTATTTGCATTCAGTCGTCTATAGTCAACAACTAACCTGAACGTCCCGTCAGATTTACCGACAAGAAAACACGGACTTGCATAAGGAGAGCCAGTTTCAGTAGAGAGCCGTAATTCTTTGTACATTCCGACTAAATCTCTCAAGTGTTGTCGTTCTTGAGGACACAAGCGATACGGTTTTGCGGCGACAGGCTGAGAACCAGGTTTTTCAACTATGTCCATGGTTATCAAATTTATGCGACCAAGTTCGGTTAAATCCATCGCTATCGCTGTACGCCATTTATTCAAAACATCAAGTAACTCAACTTTTTCAAAATCCGACCTATTTTTACAAATATTAATTTCCTCTAAAGCGATAGGATCTCTGATTTTATCCGACCTTGAAAACGCACCTTCGAGAGTCATAATATTTACATCTAAAATATCTCCCTTCTTAATTTCGCGCTTTTTCCCAGAATCGTTGACAAAAGGCAATTCAAGTTCAGAGTTGTTTACCGAAACTTTAATGAAATTAATTGTTGCCGATTTCAAACAAACTTTTTCCAAAGATTTTATTTCCGTTCCTTTTAACTTCGAAGGTTGGACAAAAATATCTGAGTGAAAGTTAAATTTATCGCGATCTATAAATTGTAATTTATCATCAATTTTGAAATACATTATATGTGGCAAATCAAAGAAATTTCGGCCAACAATTACATCGTGACTCTGAACATTATCCGGAACAATCCTGAACAACACGCCCTCTGCGTTACAATTATCAACCGCAAAGTTCTCCCGGATAACACCATGTGATTTAATTACATTCCCGCTGTTACCAAAACCAGATAAATTACTTGTAATCCGTAAAATTTTAAAATCATTTTCTATTACAACCGAAGCTTTAATTGTGCAGTCAGAGCTACCAGTATCCATCAAAGCGTTAATTTCTACCTCTGCGATTTTGACCGTTTTTACATAAATTCCATCTGTTTCGATTCTCGACAATCAAATTCACCTTACCTTCCGATGACAATTCTGGCTTGCTACAATTCCAAGCTATATGCCCACTCTCTCGACATCGATAACACTTCACTTCGGATTTTAACAAACAATCTTTTGCCATATGGTCTTTACCACGACACATAAAACACTCCACATTTCTAGGAATTCTATTATTATCACTTGGTTGCTGAAAACTTGACACTGACTGTTGACTTGATGAAGGCGGACGATACGATGACGAAGATCCCTGCTGACCTGACACTGACTGTTGACTCAATGATGATGAACGATTTGAAGACGAAGACAACGCTCCCTGCTGCGATGTCGATGACGACTGATAACTCGACTATAGCGGTGACGCTCCTCTTTGCGTAGACAAAGATAACAGCGAAGATGGCACACCTGACTGCCGCCTCCCAGCAATTTTCTGTTTTCTGGCTGATTCGAGAAGCCCACCGCAATCTGGTCCTTCGTTTCCGTTACTCGGAAACCAAGCGCCTTGCACAATCTAACCTTGTCGAAAAAATATTCTCTCGAATCCTCGCCTTGACGCTGGCTTCTACTCTCCATGGCTTTTCACATCTCCGTCAACGACTTCTCCCGGAAAAATGTCCCCTTAAAAAGACTTCGGAACGATCTCCAATCTTTAATTTCATCGTTGTGAGCTAGATACCAATTTTTGGCTGCGCCTCTGAGATGCGACCTAGCCGTTTCGAATGCCACAGCCTCCGTCCAACGATGTAACGTTGCAGTCAACTCGAACTGACTTAACCAACTTCTGGCCTCTGCTGGTCCCTCTAGTCCAGAAAAATTTTTAATGTTATGAGATAAGTCGGGTAAAACGTTATAATCAAACGTTTCTGGTCGGTTCGTGGTGGTAAGATTCTGCATAATTGTCGAATTTTGCTGCATCAAATTCACTATAGCAGCTAACAGCTGTTGCGTATTTACTTCATTCTGATTTGGATGTAAATTGGGGTTTGGAACACCTCCCGCCGTCTGCTGGCCTTAAGGTTGCATCACTGGATGAAAAGTCCCGTTTTGATTTTCAAATCCCAACACTTGTTGTGATGAATCATTCCCCTCTCCATCAGCCATAATTACTGATCACGTCACAAAGTAATTACTTGTCAAAAACGAACGTTAATGTCGCTATTAGTTTGCCTTTAACGCAAATAATTTTCGCGGCACAATTCTACACATGATGCGTCGCCATCTTGAATTTTTCAGCGTCACTTCGACAAAATGCAATTTTCACACTTTTAACGTCCGAACTGAGCGATTTTGCACCTGGATTTTCTGTATCCCACTTCTGAAAATGTTATATTTAATTTTGTTCCTAGTTATTTCTTCACAGGAACAGATAAATAAGGTGAAACCAAATGTAAAATTATAAAAAAAAGTCTGTTTATTCGACTGATTTGACTAAAATTTACACAAACTGTTTTACCGGCATTTATGCTCGTCTGGCACATAACTATACATAAAATACCATTTAGAAGGTCACTCCACAATAAAGGGTCACACACACAGTGCTTCCGCCCACGAAGACCGTACATACGCCACCAAGGCTGAACCGACTTACGTTAACAAAAACGACTATCTCGAGCCAACGCTCAGGACTCACTGACTAATCGTCGACGTTCACACACATTGGTGACGGCACATATACAGAACGGGCCCCGACCCATACATTCAGTCTTTAACAATAGAATTCTTGGACTCAATGTTAATGAAGGAAAAAAGAGGTTTCGTCAATGTGAGTTTCCACATCTTGAGGAATGCTTAGTGAAATGGTTCAGTCAATGTAGAGAACAAAATATACCGGTGGGTGGTGTCATGCTTAAAGAAAAAGCCACGTCATATGCCTTATTACTTGGCATCGTAGTTTTTTCAGCTAGCGAGGGTTGGCTCTCTAATTTTAAACTGGCTTGTTTTTTTAGTATTTTCCAGACAAAATGTTAACTTTTAAAAGTGAAAAATGCTATGGCGGCAAGCATTCTAAAGAAAGATTAACAGTTTTGCTAACAACGAATGTGGAAGAGATTGAGAAGTTAAAACCCTTGATAGTGGGAAAATCTGCAAACCCGCGTTGCACAGTGAGGAATTCTTGGAAATTGAGGTTCACAATACTTTACAGCTCGTAATTTTTAACCAATTTAAACTTTTATTTTTAAGTGAAAGGTTAATAAATTCTCTAGAACTCTGTTAAGATCCGATTTTGAAAAAAAAAAATTTTTGAATTTGTTATTCAAGTCAAAAGTTAAAGAAAAAACGCAATTTTTTATGTTTGGACTGCTAGCTTTTCCATATTTTGAAAAAATTTTCAGAAATCATCTGGACTTTGTAGTATTTTAATCCCGGAATTAAAATAATTATCATGCAATAAATTATCTTAACCTCTTAAATTGTTATAAACTTTGATAAATAGGTAATACTGAATTTTAAAACAATATAAAATCGTATATCTTTATTGTTTATGGTTGAATTTTGTTGTAAATAAAAAAAAATTAAACGATTAACCACAATATTGTTATAAACAATTTTTATAAACAAATTCATATATTTCGTGTATTTATTCAAGTAAATAATTGTTGGAAATCTTTAAGAACTACTTTCTATCAAAATAATAGTTCGACAAAATATAATTAGACATTTTTGTGATTATTTTTTATACTGTTGAAAGAATTGTTATAAACAAATTCAATTATTTAACATTAATATTCATGGAAATCATTTTTTTTATTATTAAATTACCTAATTCAAAGCGAATACTGCATCACATTTTTATTAGTATTATTTGTTTTTATGACTTTGTTATTAACAGTTTTAATAAAAAAGCTTAATTATTCCATGTTATTATTAAAGGGTAACATTTTTTTTCAAGGTTTACAAAACATTTTTTAATAAACACACATATATATGTAAAATAAACTATCACTGTTATAAGTTTAACAATGTTTAACAGTTTTATCTAAAACTGAATTAGTAGCAAGTGTCTAATTGGCGGTAGTTCTTTACTAATTGAATTGGTAACTTTAAGTTACAAGATTCAATCTAATTAGGATATATTTAATTTCAATTGACCAAATAATATTACTTAAAAAAGACGAATAATTTATTTTTAGCTTTAAACTTATCAGAGTTTTCATATACTTAATTCACTAATTTTCTTTAAATTGAAGTCAACAGTACACTGAAAATCAATGCAAAATATTTAATCTGAAGTTAACAGAATAATGAAATATTTCCATGGGACGGATACTGTACCAAAATTTTTTCAGTGTAGAAAATGTAATACATTTCTAAAATTGACTGTAAGTTAAATACATTTTTTTTATTTTTTGCAAAAATTTTATATAATTCCACTTTTGAAGTATATTTATCTAAAACTAATATACAAGGTTTATGATTTATTTATAAATATAAATTAAAAATATCATTTTATTATCTCCAAGAATAAAAATTCATAATTACTGTTTTACTAATTTAATTATTCATAGGGTAATAACTACTTTTTTGAATAGCTAAAATACAATACCCTAAGGATTCAATTTGTCAAATACTGTACTACTTATGACATTGATCAAGATTCTATTAATTTAAATTTAGAGAGTAGAGAGTAAACCACATTAACGATAGACATTCGAAACTAAACTATCTTAATAATGCTATGTTCTGAAACTCAACCCTGTAAAATAGTTTACCTAGGTAATGAAATACTAAACTGAATTCAAATTTTTCATATGTTTTTCTTTATTCAATCTTTATTTGTTTTAACTTCATCAATGAGGAGAAGTTGTGCTTCAGGATCTACTTGACATGTGTCACTTTTCCATTGTGTACGCAGATTATTAATTTGTGGATCTGACATAATTAATAGATAGTGTACTATATCTGCGTTCGTTGATATTCTGCTGATTTTGCGTGTGTGATGTTCCCTAATACTTTTGAAATATTTGTTACTCGCTTCCTGAGCTTCTTCAGTCATTTGGCCTATGGGAAGGTGAAACGATTCTATAACTTTCGCACCATGCAAAAGGATTTTGTGAACGGTAACTGGCATGTAGTACCAAGGATACAAATTCACATACAGCTGTGCGGTTTCCATACAAAACGGATCAAACTTTTTAACGTTAACTTGCTCGCCAAATGACAAAACTTGTAAAATTATGCTAAAATTCTATATAAGCTGTTGATCAACGCCTGTGATTGTTGAAGTTAATTCAGGATCTTGGAAGAATTTTCTGGCTGTATTTCCATTGTTAGACGTTCCGGAACCATGTTTAGGAACGTCTATAATCAAACCTGTTTTTCCCTAAAATTCATTTTGAATCCACTTTTTGGTTTCCTTTAGCATTTGCTTTTGCTCCAACGTCCTTTGCTTCCACTTTTTAAATGACAACCAATAAGCAGTATGGAGAATACACTCTATAAAGCGTATCCGAGCGTGTAATGCTGATAGGCCAAAAGAGAAGTATTGAATTTTTTCAGGTAATTGTTTAAGAAAATCTAGGTTATTGATTTTCGAAGGATTTGCATCGCATATGTAGCATGATGCTGACGAAGCAGTGCCTGAAAGGGCTTGGCAAACTTTTCCATCTATCATCGTCATCATCAAATTGTGAGTGACTTTACAACGACTTCGTCCATTACCTATTTTGATTACAGTAGGATTCATTTTAGAAATTTCTTGTTTAATCTGTTCAACTTCAGACTCAGTGGTTTCCCCACTTTCCTTCGCATATAAAAATTTAAAAATTCTGCAATATCTCGTAGAACCTGGATGAGGATTTTTCCAAATTGTTGTGACATTTTCATTCCCCTCTTCTATCATCTCCAAGACTAATGGAACAACTGAAAAAATCAAAATATTGGCATCAGATTTCTGAGCATCGCTAAAAGCTTGATTATACTGATTGTGACCAGATGTTCCATCAAAACCATATTTGGAAGTCAACTTCATAGCAATAGTAGGTTTAACGTCTAAATCCGGACAAATCATTCCAGGAATTTCTAATAATCTAGACACTGTATGATCCATCAATGCTTGAAGTTTGATACTTACACCATCTTCTTGTATAATAATTGCAGAATCTGAGGGATAACACTGTTTTTTTGCTTCTATCAAGTTCTTGTAAAGAGGGTAAGTAGGAGCATTTTTAGATTTTGCTTTAAGAAGAATAGTCTCGTACTTATGTTCATTCAAATGAGCATCAATAATTAATGCTAATGCTTCATCATGAGTAACAATATTAATTTAATGTTTGCCGAAATGAACCCTGATCTAAATTTATTTTTCTCTTCAAATACCGAATTCATAAAATGTTTGAACGCGTATCTGAATTCACAAATGTAATTAATTACTATTAACGTTTATGTATATGAAGTTGCCCATTTATGGAAATTTAAGGCCGCGGGCCCTGGTGTTATAAATAAATAAATAAATGAATAAATGAGTGAAAGGTATAGTATTCATATCACCGGATTTAATCTCAGAAATTTCATTTTCCTCAGACAACAATTTACTTATAATGTTAGCTTTGTGACCTTTTCTTGATGATCTTAAATTAAAAAATGCATTCTGAATTTCATGTTCAGAATATAACTCTTGGATTGATTGAATCTTTCGTCTTTTCGTAGATTTGTAACTATTTTCAAAGTCAGTAGAAAGTTTTCTCCCTGGACGAGAACTATTTTGAAATTAAACAATAAAATCTGTGCTTCACCAATTTTCATTGTTAGTTTTAAAATTGTTCTCATTATAAAATGATTCTTTCAATTTCTTTTCAAAGTAAGCCATAATAATGTTTAACTTACTCTTAATGAGATTCTTATGATCGTCTTCGATGCCATAGGTTGTTAAAATAAAATTCAATAATACATCTGCACATTTCACATTGCTTGAGAACAAAAAGTTACAAAGAACTTTTTTCGATATTTTTAAATTGTCCATCATTAACTTAAAATTAAAGAATAATAAAAGAAAGAAAATGTGTTGGCAAAAGGAAAAACAATTTCAGTGTGCTTACAATAGAACAAAGATTTGTATGCACATTAAAGAAGGAACAAAATTAAACACTACCAAAACAAATTCTTCAAATAAAAATTATCGTAAAGCAAGTAATTGTTGAGACAAATGAACTTAAACTACAGAGCTTCACAGTCTGCGACTCTAAAAGGAAAAATATTAAAGTAATATTCTGATACTTTGCAATAAAAAAAGTATGATGATAAAACAAAACACGTCCTAATAGATTAAAATGGAGATAAAGTTACACCAAATTACAGAAAAAAGAATGTTAGTATAAGAAAACAAATGACTGACATAAAATTCTTCATAAAACAAGTGAATGTTAAGACAAATGAGCATCAGCTACAAAGCAAGTAAGTGTTAAAACAAATGAACTTCAACTACAGAGGTTCACAGTCAGCGACTCTAAAAGGAAAATTATTAAAGTAATATTCTTATATTTTGCATTAAAAGAAGTATGATGCTAAAACAAAACACGTCCTAATAGATTAAAACGGAGATAAAGTTACACCATATTACAGAAAAAGCGAAATGAGTGAAAAAAAAACAAATGACTGACATAAAACTGTTAAACATTGTTAACCTTATAACAGTAATAGTTTATTTTACACAAATATATATATATATATATTATATATATTATATATATTATATATATTATATATATATATATATATATATATATATATATATATATATATGTATGTGTTTATTGAAAATTGTTTTGTAAACCTTGAAAAAAATGTTATCCTTTAACAATCAAAGTGTCTATTCGTATGTGCTTGTGTAAGTACGATTATCTCATTTTTGTGGTCTGGCTATTCATAGAGAAAATTGTTAAAATCTTTCTTTTTGTGACAATTAATGTTAGACGGGTATCTTTTGGCAAAACACCACTGTATGTGACACAAGAATCCCCAGGTAAAATTTCCAACAATTTTATTACGATTTTTCACAACCAAAACAGAAGATATTACGCTGCCAAAAACAGCATTTGTATTTTCTGTACGAATAGCCGTTCTACCTTGGTTCTACCTGCATTACTTTATCCTTATTCTTTGAGAACCTTTCTCCATTTTCATGTTCAAGGATTACATTGTTATATTGTGTAAATCCGACTATGGTGAAAGGTTCATCAGCTCTGTTGTCCAACTTATTCGTTCTTATTTCTTTGTATACAAATACCTGATCACCAATGTCTGCCTTTAGAGGACGGGCAGTTCTGTCATGGTATCGTTTTGATTTTAGTTTGGCCTGGATAAGATTTTTGGCAGCTATTCCCTGTATTTCGCTCATTCTAGTTATGAGTTCCTTGAGATAGGACCCATAGGTCTCAAGAGCAGGACCTTAAGGAATTGAGCTTAGAATTCTGGCTAGATGTCCAAAAACCAACTCATAAGGCGTGAAATTAGTTGCCTAATAAACTGAGGTATTATAATTAAACATTGCGAAGGGCAACAGACGATCCCAATCGTCAAAATCCCTAGCTCAATGTTTAATGAAATCCGTCAGTTCAATATGACTTCTTTCTAATGCTCCATTGGTTTGAGGATGATAGCCAGATGTTGTAATTTGTTTAACACCAAAAATCCTTTCCAGTTTTCTCATCAATACGCTTACGAAACTTCCTCCTCGATCCGTGAGGACGCATCTTGGTGCTTCAAACACAGAGAATAAGTTCGTAGCCACTGCGTTAGCAATCTTGGTTGTTTTTATATCGGGAATAGGAACTGCTATGCAATACTTACTGAAGTTGTCTTGCATAGTCAGGATGTACCGATTTCCGTTAGGAGTAGTAGGGAGTTTACCTACAGTATCTAATGATACTTTGTCAAAAGAGGCGGCCGGTGTGTCGGTAATTATCATTGGTTCCCGAGTGCGGGCCCTAACCAGTTTGTTTCGAAAACAACTTTGGCATCCCCTAATGAACTCTGTTATCTCATCTCGCATTCGAGGCCAAAAATAGCTTTCTCTAATGCGTCTATACGTCTTTGTGATACCCTTGTGACCTGCTAAAAGATTTTCATGAAATTCTGAGATAATTTTTGGCCTCAATTCTGGAGGGGGAACTTCAATTTTTCCATGACACAAGAGTATGGAAATATCGTCACCGCGGAATATTTCCATTATTGACATTTCTCCAATCAATTTCATCATAAAATCGATGTTTTACGACAATCGAGTATGTATGAAATCGACCACACGGAGTGACAATAACTTGCCCTATTTTTTGTCTATGTTCTCGAATTTCTTGTATGTCAATTTTTTCTGTTGCTATCAATAGTTTTGAAATAGCATCGACTGGTTCGCAGTCTTCAGAACAAAATGAGCATAATTGTCACGTTTGTAAGTCAATGGTTCTGTCCACTTTTGTACAATATTACTCTCAGTCGGTGGTTTTTTATTTGTCTCAATAACATTGTCGTCAGAGCTGTCAGAAAAGGATGGAGAACAGTAATAAGGAATACTGATACATTTTGGGAGGGAGGTTTCTGAAGGTGCATTCTTGTGTCCTATCGTAATATCGTTTGTTTTCACTTGCAATTTTCGCGGCACTACACCAGTATATAAGTGGGTACTCTTCAAACTTGCCATTGGGGTAGATTGGGTATCAGGGATAACAGATTTTCCAGGGGTTGTAAACATCGATTGTTGCCAGTGGGAGTAACTTCTACCTGGAGTTTGTAGAATGTTCGGATTGTCTTTGAAGCGCACTACACTTTGTCTACTTTTACACTGTTTTCTTGACAACGTATCGGTTGGTAAAGGTGGATATTCTGCATCATTGTCTACAGGGATTGTGGCTGCTTTGCAAGAATCGGAGATCAGACGACTTCTTCTTCTTCTGTGATTTCTTCTTCTTCTTCTTCTTCTTCTTCTTCTTCTTCTTCTTCTTCTTCTTCTTCTTCTTCTTCTTGGTTAACCCCTTCTCTAGCTAGGTAGTCGGCCATTTCGTTTTCAGTTATGCCTTGATGACTCGGTACATGTTCCCAAATCACTTGAAGAGGTTCCAATGCTTTAGTTAATTTTTCAAAAGCAGCTCGGTTCTTTACAGGTTTATTTTCCTTAGTTCTCCACTGGTTAGATTCCCATCTTGGGATCCATTCAGTGGATCAAAAACTTTTTATCAAAAACTGTGACTCAGTTTTTATCCTGAGATTTTTGATGCCTGCTTCCTGGGCTTTGAGGACTGCAACGGTTGCTGCCTCAATTTCAGCTGCGTTGTTGGTCTGTCGACCTTTGGATCGACGGGAGACATTTAAAGGATGATCACGACCAAACCAAACACCTATTCCTGATCTTGGTTCTCCTTTTCCATTGAAACTGCAAGCACCATCAACGAAAACATCTGTGTACGAGTCCTTTAACGGGAAAATCCAAGGGTTCACTGGTTGAATGGGGTTACTAGAACTAACAGTCTTTGGGCTAAATTGTTTTTGGTTTAAGGTTGGTTTTACACTAGGGAAAACACTACGACTTTTTCTGAATACGGGGGGGGGGGGGAATGAACTTTCGGTAGTCCCATCATCTGTATCTGACTCTGTTGATGATGACGAGCTTTTGTTTACAATAGGAGGTTTCGGAGTTGCACTTGCTCTCCTTCTGGTAAGTCTTTGTGCAATGGAGCTTTTGTTAGGATCAACTGATGTTTTATCGCTTAGGTTCATGGAGAATGTTTTATCGCCATCGACTTTAGGTTTTGTACTGCCCTTAGGACGACCAGGTGGGTTTTTGGGCTTAATGAAAGGATGTTTTCGGTTGTGGGTTGTGTTGGGGCTTTGAAAGTCGTTCTTTTTAATCTATCAACCTGGGACGGATCACTCAATGTTCTTTTAAGTTTTGGATTTGAAAGAATAGTTTTTCGGGTTTCTTTCTCTACTTGCGGTGTTTCTTTATACGTTGTAGGTTTCTGAGAGGAAGTTAAGGGCTGCTGAGTTTCCTTAGTGTCCTTTTTCGCGGAATCTTGATTGATATCCCTTGGTTTAGCTGACGATCGCGTTGTAATAGGCAAAGCACGATATTGAACGGATTGTTCTTTATTGGGTATCACTTTCACTGGGTTCACTGAGTTTTATAAAGGGTTAGGAATAGTTTCTTCATTGGAAAGGATGGATTTTTCTAAATCGGAATTGGAAGTTAAAGCTTCATTATTTTCTTTGTTAGAAAAATCAACAGGAATATGTGAGGCAAAGGAAATGAGTCACCTATTACTTGTTCATTTAATTTTCGATAATCGACAACTACTCTCTATTTCCTTTGCCCTGAAGCATCTAACTTTTTAGGGACGATTAGGACCGGAGAATTATATGGGGAATTTGATGGACCAATAATTTTACTATTTAATTGTTTAAGAAGCTGGAGATCATTTGCTCTCGAGCTTCATGGGGACATCTATATTGTTTCTTATTGATCACTTTGTTGTCTACGGTTGGAATTCTATGCTGTATCAAATGGGTGCATGTTAATGTTTCCCCATTTAAGTGAAAAATATCAGCGTAGTCTTCCACCCATCCGAGAACAAGTTTTCTCTCTTCTGGACCCAGGTGTGACACGTGAAGGGCATTTTTGACCTTAATAACTCGATTAGAATAAATGTTGCGATTTTCATTTTGTACTTCCTCTGGATCAGAATCTGTTAATTGTTCTCCAGGAAAGTTACAAAAATCAAATGGTATTAATTCTTGTGGAGCTAGTTCAAGGTCAATATCCTCCTCAGCTGTGTTAATAGCTTCTGCATGGCATACGCCATTATTATTTGTAACTACTGCTTCACCGAGATAAAGTCCTTGGGGTGTGGATGCCATGGCCGCGGTAGCGTCAGGGTTAACCGTAACGTTTGGTCCCCCTGGATTACTTGAACCTTGACCATCACCACCGGCCATGTTTGAGGGTAGGATTATAACCGTATTATTACTAAATATTTTTTCCGGCAAGGATTTTCTTAGTAAATTAGCCACGGTGTCAAAAGAAAACAAAAGTTTAACTGGGCCTAAGTGTTTCAAATCCCGAAATACCTAAAATTTCGTTGCCTTGCGTTACAGGCAAAGGGCTGTGAGATGAGACAACGTAAAAAAACCTACAACACCCTGTGGAAGGTACAAATGCAATTCACCTACAGTAATGTGAAAATTTTGGTAGGTACTCATTTAGCCGCCGTTTCATTGTCCCGCCGTTCCATTTTCCCGCCGATTCCCTAGATTGCAACTAGACCTTAAAACTTGAAGTAGATAAGTATAAGAAGGGAAGTGGCTCAATAATAAAGCAAGAGAGGTTGTGTTCAACTCGATTTCTGACATTCTTGAACATCAAACGTATAATAGTGACAGGTGGGGTTATGTGTGTTTGTTTTTGTGCTTAAATGTTTGTTGAATGATAAAATAAAAAGTGTTTAATCTTAAAATAAATAAATTAAACAATCAATATTAAAAGTGATGATAATAGTGATGGTGATAGAGCTTATTTAGTGGATTTAAACAGATTACTTTTTGAAGAAGTGTTTTTAATTTTGAGTTGTAAAAAAACATAAATATTAATTTATTGAACTTTATAGAGAGTGAATTCATTGACTTTCGTCTAAAAAAGATGTTGCGAACTTCTTTTTAAAAAATCGAGTTTTAAAACATGTGGAACTTTAAATTCTTTTTTGAGTTCACTAATCATAATATTATGAAAATAATTTTTTTTGTTCTTATGTTAATAGTAATAAAAAAAAGAATAGGTTGACAATTTTATTTCTTAACCTTATTAAATCTCAGAGCACTTTTTAAAAACGTGTTATATAATTTAAAAACTATTAATAATATGTATAAAGTCTTACAAGAAATATAAATCACTTTATTCTAAACTTACTAGATAAGATGGATTTATTATAAATATTCATTATTATAAAGTGATAATTTAATTTTAAAAATTTATACTTGTAAAAAATGCATTATTTTTCTGCATTTATAAGGTTTTATTTAGACTTTTATGTTTTGAAGTTTTTGAAAATAAGGTAATATAAATATAATCTGTCTTACCAATCTGTTTAAGATGGGTATTTTGCTTCGTTTAGGAGACATGAAATTTTAGAAATTGTTTATCAAGAAGGTTAATTTTAAAACCTAAAGTTAGAATAACATTTTTAATCGTTCTATTATTGTATATACTAAAAAGTCAATTTATATGGAGTCATATAAAATTGCTCTGTTTCCATTAAATATAAAACACTCACTTCTTTAAAAAGAAAATTTGTTAATTTAATATGTTTTAAATGAAGAAAGATGCCGCCGTTAAAGTTTGAAGGCAAGTAGATTATTTTAATTTCAACTTATTTTGAAACCCTCTCATTTTTATGTTGTTCCAGGAAAATAGTGCACTTTTTCAGAAGCATAAATTTTGCAAATTAGAATATGATTTTGTAATAATTATTGTGTATAATAAATCCGTGTTTTCAACTTTTAAAATCCACTGATTTACATTTCTTGTAAGATTTTACACATATTATTAAATAGTTTCTAAAATATAACGCGTTTTTAAAAATTGTGAGATTTCAGACTAAGAAATAGTCGTCAACCTTCTATATCTTTGATTACCAATAACATGGAAACAAACAAAATTTTCAAGAAAATATTATGATTATTGTAAATAGGACCTGTTGGAATTTCACATATGATGCATTACACGTCAACTGTCCAGCCAAAAAAAAAATTTTGTTTAATCCTTTCCCAATTTTTGTTATGAGTTGTCTTATAGGTAAGTAATTTATCAGCCAAATATTTTTGGATTATATAAAAAATTGCCCAAGAGGGAGGGGGTTAAAGTTTAGAACTTTTTGTTAAGACGCTCTCATTTGTTTATTTATTGAGCTTAAAAAAAATGATAAAAAAATTTTTTGGTACATGATTTTTCTAGATTTTTTCATCAGCTTTCGATTGGCGTCTTCTATTTTAAATTTTTTTTTATTTTGACCAAAATTTTTGAAAATTAAAAATAAATTTTACTTTTTTTCGTCTTTGGGCTCGTTTAATTTATTTTATTTTATTTTTAAAAGAAAGCTGAGATTTTATCCTACAAAATACGTAATTTTCAAAAAACCCTTTTTTTTTTGTTTTTGAGAAATTTAATGTTGAAGTTAGCGCGCCACGTCAAGGCGAAGTCTCACTCTACCGGACCGCTTGTTGCTGTGCGCTGTTTGCATTATTACGTGGATATTTAATTATTCTAACCCTTATTGAACTTTTCTCTACATTTTACAGTGCTGAGACTGACATGAAAACCATTAAGTGCCTGCACTATAGTTCTTTTGTTTATTTTTTTATGTTGTAATTTTTTTGGTAATTTTTTGATATTGGTTTCTCATAGAGAAAGTATTGTTTTACCTCCACAGGATCGATTGAGATTTTCTGAAATATCTTGACATATTTTGAACTCAGGATGTCAAAAATGATGTTTTTAAAAAATGTCTTGCTTATGTGTGTATGTAGTTATGTATGTTAAAATTATGTTAGGCTCTATATTTCGAAAACAATAATTTAAAACAATGTTTTTTTGAGAGATTAAAGGTCTTTAAGGAAGACAAGTTATGCATACCAATCGATGTGGTTTTAAACTCTCCGCAAAATAGGTGTATATATAATTTTTTATAAAATGTAAATAAGATTCCGTAAGTTACGAAACTTAAGGGCCTTTTCACGTCAGAAATATCAGAGTTGTCAAAGGGTTCATCGATTTTCTTGAAACTTCGTGGTATTAAACTGCTATATGAGAAACTTTTTCCCTCCAAATGATTTTTAAAAAAATTTAAAATTTTAGAAGATACGCCATTTTGAATATCAACATTAATTTAACAAAATTGTTAATATCTCAAAATATTATAAAGATATTTTGATGAAACTTACACATGTTTTAGTTAAAAATATGTACTTTTAAATGAAAATAAAGTCAATTAAAAAAAAAAAAAAATTTAATGTAAAAAAATTAAAAAACTATTTTTAATTCAATTTTTTATTCACTTTCTCTTCTCTGACAGAAATTTTAATAATATTTTTAAATTCCTTATAAATTTACCTTTAATTTAAAAAAAAAATTGATGGAGATTTTATTAGGTTCCGAGATATAAGACTTTTTGTACAGCCGCGCGTAGTTGCAGCGGCCGTGGCAATGCCAGGCAATGCGACGCGACAGCGTAGAAGCTTAGCAATGCAGCGCGCCACGCCGCGTTTTGCTGTCGCAACCACGCTCGGTAGTACAAAAAGTCTAATATCTCGGGACCTAATAGTCTCCATCAATTTTTTTTTTAAATTAAAGGTAAATTCATAAGGAATTTAAAAATATTAATGAAATTTCTGTCAGAGAGGAGTAAGTAAATTAAAAAATTGAATTAAAAATAGTTTTTTAATTTTTTTACATAAAATTTTTTTTTTTTTTATTGATTTTATTTTTATTAAAAAGTACATATTTTTAACTAAAACATGTGTAAGTTTCATCAAAATATCTTTATAATATTTTGAGATATTAACAATTTTGTTAAATAAATGTTGATATTCAAAATGGCGTATCTTCTAAAATTTTTAATTTTTTTAAAATCATTTGGAGGGAAAAAGTTTTTCATATAGCAGTATAATACCACGAAGTTTCAAGAAAATTGATGAACCCTTTGACAACTCTGATATTTCTGACGTGAAAAGGCCCTTAATTGTTTTTTAAACAATGATAACTCTGCCCAGTTAAAAATTCCTACGTAGGATCCCACGTAGGATCCTACGTGGTATCCTTTATAGTATCCCATATAGTATCCCATATAGTATCCCACATGGTTTCTCATAAAGGATCCTTAGAACAAGGGAACTTGTATACGATCCTTATGGGATACTGTACCAAGATCCTCCGTGGGATCCTATTCTATAGGATCCTATATGGGAACCTTGACAGGATCCTATCGCCAAATTTTTTGTTGTTAAAATTATCAGGATATGGGATCCCACGTGTGTACCTATATAGGATCCTACATATAAATCAGGTAATTTATTAGGTAGGGTTCCCTTATGGGATCCCATGTATGTTCCCATACAGGATCCTACACATCGCAAAGGTTAGCAGGTGGGGTTCCTTTACAGGATCCTTCATGCGCCAGAGGTTAGCAGGTGGGGTTCCCGTGTGGGATCCCATATATGTTCATGTACAGGATTCTTCATGTCCCAGAGGTTTACAGGAGGGGTTCCCGTACGGGATCCTACGTGTGTTCCTGTACAGGATCCTTCATGTCCCAGAGTTTAGAAGGTGGGGTTCCTATACGGGATCCTATATGTGTTCCTATAGAGGATCCTATACAGTATGGAGGTCAGCAGGTGGGGTTCCCGTACGAGATCCTGCGTGTGTTCCTGTACAGGATCCATCATGTCCCAGAGGTTAGCAGGTAGGTTTCCCGTACGGGATCCTACGTGTGATCCTGTACAGGATCCTTCATGTTCTAGAGGTTAGCAGGTAGGGTTCCCGTACGAGATCCTACGTGTGTTCCTGTACAGGATCCTTCATGTTTCAGAGGTTAGCAGGTGGGGTTCCCGTACGAGATCCTACGTGTGTTCCTGTACAGGATCCTTTATGTTCCAGAGGTTAGCAGGTAGGGTTCCCGTACGTGATCTCACGTGTGTTTCTATACACGATCCTACAAAGCCTACATGTTAGAAGGTCAGGTTCCTGTATAGGATCTCACGTGTGTTCCTGTACGGGATCCACCTTCTAAACTCTGGGACATGAAGGATCCTGTACAGGAACACACGTAGGATCCCGTACGGGAACCCCTCCTGTAAACCTCTGGGACATGAAGGATCCTGTACATGAACATATATGGGATCCCACACGGGAACCCCACCTGCTAACCTCTGGCACATGAAGGATCTTGTAAAGGAACCCCACCTGCTAACCTTTGCGATGTGTAGGATCCTGTATGGGAACACACATGGGATCCCATAAGGGAACCCTACCTGATAAGTTACCTGATTTATATGTAGGATCCTATATAGGTACACACGTGGGATCCCATATCCTAATAATTTCAACAACAAAAATTTGGCGATAGGATCCTGTCAAGGTTCCCATATAGGATCCTATAGTATAGGATCCCACGGAGGATCTTGGTACAGTATCCCTTAAGGATCGTATACAAGTTCCCTTGTTCTAAGGATCCTTTATGGGAAACCATGTGGGATACTATATGGGATACTATATGGGATACTATAAAGGATACCACGTAGGATCCTACGTGGGATCCTACGTAGGAATTTTGAACTGGGTGAATAACCTTACATTAGACCGTTCGCAAAGAGCTTATTTGATTAATTTTTAGTGACCTACAAGTAGTCAGAAATATATTAAAAAAGCAACAAAATATAAAAATAAAATTGTTAAAGAACATAATTTTCAATATTTTTTGTTTATAGAATATTAATAACTTTTTATCAATTTGCACTAAAAAGATCGCTAAGAGCTTAATCGATGCATTTTTAAAAAGATAAAAAATATAATTAATCTGATTTTACTGTTTTAAAAAAATATGTACATTTTTGAAAAAATTTGTTTTCAAAATGTTTAAATTTCAAAAAAATGTAGTTAGAAGTGATAGATCAGACTCAAAAGTAGGGCATAATTTGTCCCCCCTAAAGACCTATAATCTCTCAAAAAAACATTGTTTTAAATTATTGTTTTCGAAATATAGAGCCTAACATAATCTTAACATACATAACTACATACACACATAAGCAAGACATTTTTTAAAAACATCATTTTTGACATCCTGAGTTCAAAATATGTCAAGATATTTCAGAAAATCTCAATCGATCCTGTGGAGGTAAAACAATACTTTCTCTATGAGAAACCAATATCAAAAAATTACCAAAAAAATTAGAACATAAAAAAATAAACAAAAGAACCATAGTGCAGGCACTTAATTGTTTTCGAGTCAGTCTCAGCACTGTAAAATGTAGAGAAAAGTTCAATAAGGGTTAGAATAATTAAATATCCACGTATTGATGCAAACAGCGCACAGCAACAAGCGGGCCGGTAGAGTGAGACTTCGCCTTGACGTGGCGCGCTAACTTAAACATTAAATTTCTCAAAAACAAAAAAAAAGGGTTTTTTGAAAATTACATATTATGTACGAAAAAATCTCAGCTTTCTTTTAAAAATATAATAAAAAAAATAAAACGAGCCCAAAGATGAAAAAAAGTGAAATTTATTTTTAATTTTCAAAAATTTTGTTCAAAATAAAAAAAAATTAAAAATAGACCACGCCAATCGAAAGCTGATGAAAAAATCTAGAAAAATCATGTACCAAAAAATTTTTTTTTCATTTTTTTTAAGCTCAATAAATAAACAAATGAGAGCGTCTTAACAAAAAGTTCAAAACTTTAACCTTCTCCCTCTTGGGCAATTTTTTATATAATCCAAAAATATTTGGCTGATAAATTACTTACCTATAAGACAACTCATAACAAAAATTGGGAAAGGATTAAAAAAAATTTTTTTTTTGGCTGGACAGTTGACGTGAAATCCACCATATTTTAAAACCACATTTTTTAAAAACTGGTTTACAACACCTCTCAGACGAAAGTTAATGAATTCACTCTCTATTACTTCAACTAAATTAGAATAGCTTTATTCAAATATTTTAAAAAAAGTAGTTTAAGGAAGAGAAAAGGTAAAAGGATTATTTATTCTCAAACTAAATATTATTTGTAAGTTAAAAAAATTTAAAGTTAAATTACATTTAAATTAATATGGATTTTGCAAACAAAAAGTATTTAAAATAATAAAAAATAAGAATATATTAAAATTTATCATAAATTAAATTTAATTATTTGTTTATTATTTATTATACATATTAACAGGCTCAAAGCCCTTTGCTACATAAGTACTAATTAATGTCAAGTAATTAGATTGAAAATTTAAATTTTTTACATGATAACAGCTTGTCTTGATTTATTAAAATCAAGAAAGTATTTTTCAATTTTTGAAACCATGACAACTCATCTTAATTCTTGTAAAAAGAAAATATTGCAAGCTGCCTTTTATTCTTTTCAGAAATTGTAATGACAAAACTATTTTTTTTTTCAATATTTTTCAGTTAATGCCTTTGAACTGGATCAAGATTTTTTAACTTATCGACATAGCTGAAATCAACAAAAAATACGGATGCTTCAGTAATGGTGCAACGTTTCGAAACTTGTTCCTGGCGACTGTTTATTTTTTAACAAATATTTTAACAAGACCATTGACGAAGAAATGTAAAGTACAGGACCGGCAATAGTAGAAAGGAGAAGGCTTTCTTTTCAACAGGACAAATTAAGTTAAGTTGTTTTTTCTTAAATTTTTAAAAATTTACAACAACGAGTATTGTTATTTTTCATTTTAAGAAATATCTGATTTTAACAAATCGTTTCCAATTAAATTGTAACCAATGTCTCAAAATTCAAATTTTTCAGCTTTTAAAGAATTGTCATTAATTAAAGCAAAATTAAACAAGTGTTTTATTTTGCTTTCAATATTCTTTAAATTTATCGTCTTCACTACATATATGCGAATATTGTTTTTTTCAATATTACATAATTATTGATTGTAATTAACCTATTCAAATTTGTGTTTAAACTGTTAAAAAAAATCAAATTTTATATCCATGACAACTTGTCTATATTGTACATATAAAAAATACTTAAAATACTTAAAATACTTAATTAGATTTAATAGAATTTGTAAAAACAAAGTTATTTCTTCCTTTTTCAATATTTTTCAGATCCTTACTTGCTACTGGTACAACCAGGATTTAGTAGCGCTTCAATCTTGATAAGATGAACAAAGAATCAAGCTTTTACAATAGTGGTGTAAATACATGAAAACACATCTAGAGGACAAGTATACTATATTTCATCACAAATAATTACTTTAAACATTTATTTTATAATTTTATGAAACTTCCTCAATTCTTATAGAATTTAAGAAAAAAAATTGTTTTTTTTTAATATCAGACATTTATTGACTATTTCAATTCTTTTCTTAAGATTTCAAGAATTAAAATCTTTCTCAGGATTTGAAATATCTTTAAAATTTTTGGGCTTATTTGGACGATTTTATGCCATTTTTTACAAATTTCTTGAAATCTGAGAAATTTGCTTTTCTTTAAAATCAGACAAATATGGACTGTTATTAATTTGTCTCAAATCTTGTTTTAAAATTTCAAGATTTAAAATCTCTCACACGATTCGAACTTTCTTTTAAATTATTTCAATAATAATTTCTTTTAGCTTTTTTTGACGATTTTAGAAAATATTTACAATTCTCTCGGAATACGATAAACTCATTTTTTTAAAAGCAGACTTATCATGAACTCTTATTGTTTTGTTTTAATTTTTTTTTAATATTTCGATAATTAAAATCTCTTACATGATTTCAAATTTCGTTTAAATTATTCCTAAATTAATTTTTTTGGTTTTATTAAACAATTTTATGAAATTTTTACAATTTTCTTGTTACCTGAGAAATTCGTTTCTTTTTAAAACCGGACAATTATTGACTATTTATTTTGTTTTAATTCTTTTTTAAAATTTCAAAAATTATAAACTGTTACAGGATTTGATGTTTCTTTTAAATTATTCCGACATAAATATTTTTAGCTTCTATAGACGGGCCTCCATTCAACTGAATTTTCCTACGTATTGTTACACAGAAAAAAACACACTTTTTTGTAAGTTTGCTATAAGTCAGTTAAAAATAAATATTTTTCGATATACAAAACATTTTTCTCTTTGAAAATGTTTAAAAAATGAAATTCTGATTCTTATTTTTAACAGAAATGGTATATTCTACTTTTTGCAGGACCGCAAAAGATCCTCAAAATTGCAAAAGTTGTTACCTGGCGTTCAAGTAGAAAATAAACATTTTTTAATCAATAATGATACTTTAAAGTTATATTCCTTGGATATTTTGCAAGAGTTGAATTTCGAAATGGGCAAAATCGTTTGATGATTGAAAAATATCATTTTTTTCAATTTTATAGCAAATTTACGAAAAAGCGATTTTTTTCTTTGCAAAAATACTTGTAAGAATTCAGTTGTGCAGAGACAAGTGTTAATATTGCTTGATTTGACTGAAAATTATAAGACATTTTTTTTTGGCACCTTGATCATAATTTTCCGGATGAAGACCGAAGATTCAAAAACATCGCCCAATTTAAGGGACATTTTAGTAATTACTTTGTTTGGATTCTTTTTCCAAAATTCTAAAAATTACAATCACTGGAAGGGTTCAAGCTTTCTTTTATTTTATCCAGAAATAAATATTGTATGCTGCTTTAGACTATTTTAGTAAATATTTACAAATATCTCAGAATCAAAGAAATGTGGTATTTTTTTTTAAATCCGATATTTCTTATGTTCAATTAATTTGTTTCGAATATTTCTTAAAAATTTTAAAAATTATGAGGCTTTAAACTTTTTTTTATTTTACACGGAAACAAATATTTTGAGCTATTTCAGTGGTTTTTTTAATCCTATGCTTCCTTCAGAATCTACTTAAATGTGTTTTCATAAAGTACTGACCTATTGACTGTAATTAATCCTTTTCCAATCTTGATTGAAAATATTCAAAATTTGAATATTTATTCTGTGAGAACTTCCTTTCATATTCGTTAAAATAAAGTTGTACAATCAGCTTTCTACAAATTTCTAAATGCCTAACCTTCTTTTTAACTCTATTAAAATTGTTAATAATAATATCGATGAATTATTGAATTTAATTAATGTTTCTCGATTTAAGGTTAGCAACGTCTAGAATTCCAAAGTTTCACTCGATAACAAGTTCTCCTTATTAAATAAAAAGAAAAAGAATAAATCATTCCTGTGAAAACATTCTTGTATAATTTTTTGAACTTATCAAGTTTTGTTTAAGTCTTACAAAGTTCACACCTTTATTATGTATCAAATTGGTATTTATAAAAAATGTTTCTTAATTAATATGTAAATAATGTAACTTGTCATACATTGATGAGTGTAGGTATGAAAAACAAAATTTATTAATGTTTTTTAACTAATTAAATGAATATATTGTAATAATAAATAAATAAATTGATAAGTCCATTCGTACTCGTTCTAAGATGCGAATATTACTGGACAACTCTGCATATTGTTTATATGTAAAATATTATGTAAAACAATTGTTTTTATTAAATAAATGACAAATATTTTAATTGACTCAGAGTTTTTCATTTCTCTGTTCCTACTTTTATTAAATTTACTACTGAGTAATAAACTTAATCCATAATAAAATAATTATTGTTCTTTAATTAACGTGTCTTCATTATTATAGTGTCAAAAATAAACAGTCAGATTAGCGTAGCAGTACTGAAAGTCATAGAAGCTTTTCAATAAATTAGATTGTTACTATTGATACCTCTGCAGATTTTCTTCTGTGTCACAAACGGTTTTGTATTCTTAGAAATAATCTATTATTTAGAAGTCCACCATTTTCCATTTTCCTGACTCAAGAGGTATATCAATTAAAAAGCAGTTTCCAAAATATGTTTATATCTAAAACTGTTCCTTTGAAGTGAGATGTATCTTAAAATGAAAGCACGAATTTGAAAAAAGATTCCAAAATCAATTCCCGTTAACTTTTAAAATCATTCACAGTAACATTTACTTTACTTTTGTCAATAAAAGACTACTGTATAAAGATTAAAAAATAATAATTAATCCAATTATCATTTCGGTTTTTTCTCATTTTTACATAGATTACATACTCTTTGGATAACCTAGCTAATAAAAATAAATTCTTCAAAAAGATAAGTTCAATCCATCACACAAATCTCCAAAAGGTTTCGAAATATCGCACGTACGCAACAAGATATTTTTCAACACTTATTCTACTATAGTACATGTCTGTGGTACATCTAAAAGTGATCACCACTGATGACCAACTACAATCAACCGGTTATAATCGACTTATATAGAAATATCCCAGTAACATCAAACTTTCTTGAATTCAGTAGGTCCAGGATTTTTTAACACATTATTCTACTATCCAACATGTCCGTTTTACATTCAAAAGTGATGACCACTAATGACCAACTACAATCAACCGGTTATAATCAACTTATATAGAAATAAACCAGTAACATCAAACTTTCTTGAATTCAGTAGGTCCAGCATTTTTTTAACACATTATTCTACTATCGAACATGTCTGTTATACATTCAAA
Organism: Ganaspis brasiliensis; assembly: GCA_037103525.1. Lineage (NCBI taxonomy): Eukaryota > Metazoa > Arthropoda > Insecta > Hymenoptera > Figitidae > Ganaspis > Ganaspis brasiliensis. The sequence goes on from JAZKLR010000438.1 coordinate 287,383, forward strand.
AGTGATGACCACTGATGACCAACTACAATCAACCGGTTATAATCAACTGATATAGAAATATCACAGTAAATCCAAACTTTCTTGAATTCAGTAGGTCCAGGATTTTTTTAACACATTATTCTACTATCGAACATGTCTGTTATACATTCAAAAGTAATGACCACTGATGACCAACTACAATTACCCGGTTATAATCGACTTATATAGAAATAGCCCAGTGACATCAAACTTTCTTGAATTCAGTAGGTCCAGGATTTTTTTAACAAATTATTTTACTATCGAACATGTCTGTTATGCATTCAAAAGTGATGACCACTGATGACCAACGACAATTAACCGGTTAGAATCAACTTATATAGGAATATCCCGGATACATAATATTTTATTAATTTTACTAGGCCCAACATTTTTTTATAGTTCATTCTACTATCATATACGTCTGTGATACATCCAAAAGTAATGACCACAGATGACCAACTACAATCAACCGGTTATAATCGACTTATATAGAAATATTCCAGTAACATCAAACTTTCTTGAATTCAGTAGGTCCAGGATTTTTTTAACACATTATTCTACTATCGAGCATGTCTGTTATACATTCAAAAGTGATGACCACTGATGACCAACTACAATCAACCGGTTATAATCAACTTATATAGGAATATCCCGGATACATAATATTTTATTAAATTTACTAGGCCCAAGATTTTTTTCATACCTCATTCTACTATCATACATGTCTGTGATACATCCAAAAGTGATGACCACTGATGACCAACTACAATTAACCGGTTATAATCGACTTATATAGAAATATCCCAGTAACATCAAACATTCTTGAATTCAGTAGGTCCAGGATTTTTTTAACACATTATTCTACTATCGAACATGTCTGTTATACATTCAAAAGTGATGACCACTGATGACCAACTACAATCAACCGGTTATAATCAACTTATATAGGAATATCCCGGATACATAATATTTTATTAAATTTACTAGGCCCAAGATTTTTTTTATACCTCATTCTACTATCATACATGTCTGTGATACATCCAAAAGTAAAGACCACTGATGACCAACTACAATCAACCGGTTATAATCGACTTATATAGAAATATACCACTAACATCATACTTTCTTGAATTCAGTAAGTCCAGGATTTTTTAACACATTATTCTACTATCGAACATGTCTGTTATACATTTAAAAGTGATGACCACTGATGACCAACAACAATCAACCGGTTATAATCGACTTATATATAAATATCCCAGTAACATTAAACTTTCTTGAATTCAGTAGGTCCAGGATTTTTTTAACAAATTATTTTACTATCGAACATGTCTGTTATGCATTCAAAAGTAATGACCACTGATGACCAACGACAATTAACCGGTTAGAATCAACTTATATAGGAATATCCCGGATACATAATATTTTATTAATTTTACTAGGCCCAACATTTTTTTATAGTTCATTCTACTATCATACACGTCTGTGATACATCCAAAAGTAATGACCACAGATGACCAACTACAATCAACCGGTTATAATCGACTTATATAGAAATATTCCAGTAACATCAAACTTTCTTGAATTCAGTAGGTCCAGGATTTTTTTAACACATTATTCTACTATCGAGCATGTCTGTTATACATTCAAAAGTGATGACCACTGATGACCAACTACAATCAACCGGTTATAATCAACTTATATAGGAATATCCCGGATACATAATATTTTATTAAATTTACTAGGCCCAAGATTTTTTTTATACCTCATTCTACTATCATACATGTCTGTGATACATCCAAAAGTAAAGACCACTGATGACCAACTACAATCAAACGGTTTTAATCGACTTTTATAGAAATATCCCAGTAACATCAAACTTTCTTCAATTTAGTAGGTCCAGGATTTTTTTAACACATTGTTCTACTATCGTACTTGTCTGTTATACATCCAAAAGTGATGACCACTGATGACCAACTACAATCAACCGGTTATAATCGGCTTATATAGAAATATACCACTAACATCATACTTTCTTGAATTCAGTAGGTCCAGGAATTTTTAACACATTATTCTACTATCGAACATGTCTGTTATACATTTAAAAGTGATGACCACTGATGACCAACAACAATCAACCGGTTATAATCGACTTATATATAAATATCCCAGTAACATTAAACTTTCTTGAATTCAGTAGGTCCAGGATTTTTTTAACAAATTATTCTACTATCGAACATGTCTGTTATGCATTCAAAAGTGATGACCACTCAGGACCAACAACAATCAACCGTTTTTAATCAACTTATATAGGATAATCCCAGATACATAATATTTTATTGAATTTACTAGGCCAAACATTTTTTCATACCTCATTCTACTATCATGCATGTCTGTGATACATCCAAAAGTGATAACCAACTACAATCAACCGGTTATAATCGACTTATATAGAAATATCCCAGTAACATTAAACATTCTTGAATTCAGTAGGTCCAGGATTTTTTTAACACATTATTCTACTTTCGAATATGTCTGTTATACATTCAAAAGTGATGCCCACTGATAACCAACTACAATCAACCGTTTTTAATCAACTTATATAGGAATATCCCGGATACATAATATTTTATTGAATTTACTAGGCCCAAGATTTTTTTTAATACCTTATTCTACTATTATACATGTCTGCGATACATCCAAAAGTGATAACCACTGATGACCAACTACAATCAACCGGTTATAATCGACTTATATAGGAATATCTTAGTAACATCAAACTTTCTTGAATTCAGTAGGTCCAGGATTTTTTTAACACATTATTCTACTATCGAACATGTCTGTTATACATTTAAAAGTGATGACCACTGATGACCAACAACAATCAACCGGTTATAATCAACTAATATAGGAATATCCCGGATACATAATATTTTATGAAATTTACTAGGCCCAAGATTTTTTTTATACCTCATGCTACTATCATACATGTCTGTAATACATCTAAAAGTGATAACCACTGATGACCAACTACAATCAACCGGTTATTATCGACTTATATAGAAATATCCCAGTAACATCAAACTTTCTTCAATTTAGTAGGTACAGGATTTTTTTAACACAATATTCTACTATCGTACATGTCTGTTATACATCCAAATCTGATGACCACTGATGACCAACAACAATCAACCTGTTATAATCGACTTATATAGAAATATCCCAGTAACATTAAACTTTCTTGAATTCAGTAGGTCCAGGATTTTTTTAACAAATTATTCTACTATCGATCATGTCTGTTATGCATTCAAAAGTGATGACCACTCAGGACCAACAACAATCAACCGTTTTTAATCAACTTATATAGGAATATCCCAGATACGTACTATTTTATTAATTTTACTAGGCCCAACATTTTTGTATACTTCATTCTACTATAATACATGTCTGTTATACATCCAAAACTGATGACCACAGATGACCAACTACAAACAACCGGTTATAATCGACTTCTATAGGAATCTCCCGGATACATAATATTTTATTAATTTTACTAGGCCCAACATTTTTTTATACTTCATTCTACTATCATACATGTCTGTTATACATTCAAAAGTGATGACCACTGATGACCAACTACAATCAACCGGTTATAATCGACTTATATAGAAATATCCCAGTAACATCAAACTTTCTTGAATTCAGTAGGTCCACGATTTTATTAACACATTATTCTACTATCGAACATGTCTGTTATACATTCAAAAGTAATGACCACAGATGACCAACTAGAATTAACCGGTTATAATTAACTTATATAGAAATATCTCAGTAACATCAAACTTTCTTCAATTTAGTAGGTCCACGTTTTTTTAACACATTATTCTACTATCGTACATGTCTGTTATACATCCAAAAGTGATGACCACTGATGACCAACAATAATCAACCGTTTTAAATCAACTTAAATAGAAATATCCCGGATTAATAATATTTTATTGAACTTACTAGGCCCAACATTTTTTTATACCTCATTCTACTATCATACATGTCTGTGATACATCCAAAAGTGATGACCACCGATGACCAACTACAATCAACCGGATATAATCGACTTATATAGAAATATCCTAGTAACATCAGACATTCTTGAATTCAGTAGGTCCAGGATTTTTTTAACACATTATTCTACTATTGAATATGTCTGTTATACATTCAAAAGTGATGACCACTGATGACCAACTACAATCAACTGTTTTTAATCAACGTATATAGGAATATCCCAGATACATAATATTTTATTAATTTTACTAGGCCCAACATTTTTTTATAGTTCATTCTACTATCATACATGTCTGTGATACATCCAAAAGTAATGACCACAGATGACCAACTACAATCAACCGGTTATAATTTACTTATATAGAAATATTCCAGTAACATCAAACTTTCTTGAATTCAGTAGGTCCAGGATTTTTTTAACACATTATTCTACTATCGAGCATGTCTGTTATACATTCAAAAGTGATGACCACTCATGACCAACTACAATCAACCGGTTATAATCAACTTATATAGGAATATCCCGGATATATAATATTTTATTAAATTTACTAGGCCCAAGATTTTTTTTATACCTCATTCTACTATCATACATGTCTGTGATACATCCAAAAGTGATGACCACTGATGACCAACTACAATTAACCGGTTATAATCGACTTATATAGAAATGTCCCAGTAACACCAAACTTTCTTGAATTCAGTAGGTCCAGGATTTTTTTTAAACATTATTCTACTGTCGAACATGTCTATTATACATTCAAAAGTAAAGACCACTGATGACCAACTACAATCAACCGGTTATAAACGACTTATATAGAAATATCCCAGTAACATCAAACATTCTTGAATTCAGTAGGTCCAGGATTTTTTTAACACATTATTCTACTATCGTACTTGTCTGTTATACATCCAAAAGTGATGACCACTGATGACTAACTACAATCAACCGGTTATAATCGACTTATATAGAAATATACCACTAACATCATACTTTCTTGAATTCAGTAAGTCCAGGATTTTTTAACACATTATTCTACTATCGAACATGTCTGTTATACATTTAAAAGTGATGACCACTGATGACCAAAAACAATCAACCGGTTATAATCGACTTATATAGAAATATCCCAGTAACATTAAACTTTCTTGAATTCAGTAGGTCCAGGATTTTTTTAACAAATTATTCTACTATCGAACATGTCTGTTATGCATTCAAAAGTAATGGCCACTCAGGACCAACAACATCAACCGTTTTTAATCAACTTATATAGAAATATCCCAGATACATAATATTTTATTGAATTTACTAGGCCCAACATTTTTTTATACCTCATTCTATTATCATACATGTCTGTGATACATCCAAAAGTGATGGCCACAGATGACCAACTACAATCAACAGGATATAATCGACTTATAAAGAAATAATTCAGTAACATTAAACTTTCTTGAATTCAGTAGGTCCAGGATTTTTTTAACACATTATTCTACTATTGAACATGTCTGTTATACCTTCAAAAGTGATGACCACTGATGACCAACTACAATCAACTGTTTTTAATCAACTTATATAGGAATATCCCAGATACATAATATTTTATTGAATTTACTAGGCCAAACATTTTTTCATACCTCATTCTACTATCATGCATGTCTGTGACACATCCAAAAGTGATAACTAACTACAATCAACCGGTTATAATCGACTTATATAGAAATATCCCAGTAACATAAAACATTCTTGAATTCAGTAGGTCCAGGATTTTTTTAACACATTATTCTACTATCGAACATGTCTGTTATACATTCAAAAGTGATGACCACTGATGACCAACTACAATCAACCGGTTATAATCGACTTATATAGAAATATCCCAGTAACATCAAACTTTCTTGAATTCAGTAGGTCCACGATTTTATTAACACATTATTCTACTATCGAACATGTCTGTTATACATTCAAAAGTAATGACCACAGATGACCAACTAGAATCAACCGGTTATAATTAACTTATATAGAAATATCTCAGTAACATCAAACTTTCTTCAATTTAGTAGGTCCACGTTTTTTTAACACATTATTCTACTATCGTACATGTCTGTTATACATCCAAAAGTGATGACCACTGATGACCAACAATAATCAACCGTTTTAAATCAACTTAAATAGAAATATCCCGGATTAATAATATTTTATTGAACTTACTAGGCCCAACATTTTTTTATACCTCATTCTACTATTATACATGTCTGTGATACATCCAAAAGTGATGACCACCGATGACCAACTACAATCAACCGGATATAATCGACTTATATAGAAATATCCTAGTAACATTAAACTTTCTTGAATTCAGTAGGTCCAGGATTTTTTAAACACATTATTCTACTATCGAACATGTCTGTTATACATTTAAAAGTGATGACCACTGATGACTAACTACAATCAACTGTTTTTAATCAACGTATATAGGAATATCCCAGATACATAATATTTTATTGAATTTACTAGGCCAAACATTTTTTTATACCTCATTCTACTATCATGCATGTCTGTGATACATCCAAAAGTGATAACCGACTACAATCAACCGGTTATAATCGACTTATATAGAAATATCCTAGTAACATCAAACATTCTTGAATTCAGTAGGTCCAGGATTTTTTTAACACATTATTCTACTATTGAACATGTCTGTTATACATTCAAAAGTGATGACCACTGATGACCAACGACAATTAACCGGTTATAATCAACTTATATAGGAATATCCCGGATACATAATATTTTATTAATTTTACTAGGCCCAACATTTTTTTATAGTTCATTCTACTATCATACATGTCTGTGATACATCCAAAAGTAATGACCACAGATGACCAACTACAATCAACCGGTTATAATTTACTTATATAGAAATATTCCAGTAACATCAAACTTTCTTGAATTCAGTAGGTCCAGGATTTTTTTAACACATTATTCTACTATCGAGCATGTCTGTTATACATTCAAAAGTGATGACCACTCATGACCAACTACAATCAACCGGTTATAATCAACTTATATAGGAATATCCCGGATATATAATATTTTATTAAATTTACTAGGCCCAAGATTTTTTTTATACCTCATTCTACTATCATACATGTCTGTGATACATCCAAAAGTGATGACCACTGATGACCAACTACAATTAACCGGTTATAATCGACTTATATAGAAATGTCCCAGTAACACCAAACTTTCTTGAATTCAGTAGGTCCAGGATTTTTTTTAAACATTTTTCTACTGTCGAACATGTCTGTTATACATTCAAAAGTAAAGACCACTGATGACCAACTACAATCAACCGGTTATAATCGACTTATATAGAAATATCCCAGTAACATCAAACATTCTTGAATTCAGTAGGTCCAGGATTTTTTTAACACATTATTCTACTATCGTACTTGTCTGTTATACATCCAAAAGTGATGACCACTGATAACCAACTACAATCAACCGGTTATAATCGACTTATATAGAAATATACCACTAACATCATACTTTCTTGAATTCAGTAAGTCCAGGATTTTTTAACACATTATTCTACTATCGAACATGTCTGTTATACATTTAAAAGTGATGACCACTGATGACCAAAAACAATCAACCGGTTATAATCGACTTATATAGAAATATCCCAGTAACATTAAACTTTCTTGAATTCAGTAGGTTCAGGATTTTTTTAACAAATTATTCTACTATCGAACATGTCTGTTATGCATTCAAAAGTAATGGCCACTCAGGACCAACAACATCAACCGTTTTTAATCAACTTATATAGGAATATCCCAGATACATAATATTTTATTGAATTTACTAGGCCAAACATTTTTTCATACCTCATTCTACTATCATGCATGTCTGTGACACATCCAAAAGTGATAACTAACTACAATCAACCGGTTATAATCGACTTATATAGAAATATCCCAGTAACATAAAACATTCTTGAATTCAGTAGGTCCAGGATTTTTTTAACACATTATTCTACTATCGAACATGTCTGTTATACATTCAAAAGTGATGACCACTGATGACCAACTACAATCAACTGTTTTTAATCAACTTATATAGGAATATCCCAGATACATAATATTTTATTGAATTTACTAGGCCAAACATTTTTTCATACCTCATTCTACTATCATGCATGTCTGTGACACATCCAAAAGTGATAACTAACTACAATCAACCGGTTATAATCGACTTATATAGAAATATCCCAGTAACATAAAACATTCTTGAATTCAGTAGGTCCAGGATTTTTTTAACACATTATTCTACTATCGAACATGTCTGTTATACATTCAAAAGTGATGACCACTGATGACCAACTACAATCTACCGGTTATAATCTACTTATATAGAAATATACCACTACCATCAAACTTTCTTGAATTCAGTTGGTTCAGGATTTTTTTAACACATTTATCTACTATCGAACATATCTGTTATACATTCAAAAGTGATGACCACTGATGACCAACAACAATCAACCGGTTATAATCAACTAATATAGGAATATCCCGAATACATAATATTTTATGAAATTTACTAGGCTTAAGATTTTTTTTATACCTCATTCTACTATCATACATGTCTGTGATACATCCAAAAGTGATAACCACTGATGACCAACTACAATCAACTGGTTATTATCGACTTATATAGAAATATCCCAGTAACATCAAACTTTCTTCAATTTAGTAGGTACATGATTTTTTTAACACATTATTCTACTATCGTACATGTCTGTTATACATCCAAAACTGATGACCACTGATCACCAACTACAATCAACCGGTTTTAATCAACTTATATAGGAATATCCCAGATACATAATATTTTATTGAATTTAGTAGGCCCAACATTTTTTTATACCTCATTCTACTATCATACATGTCTGTGATACATCCAAAAGTGATGGCCACAGATGACCAACTTCAATCAGCCGGATATAATCGACTTATAAAGAAATAATTCAGTAACATTAAACTTTCTTGAATTCAGTAGGTCCAGGATTTTTTTAACACATTATTCTACTATTGAACATGTCTGTTATACCTTCAAAAGTGATGACCACTGATGACCAACTACAATCAACTGTTTTTAATCAACTTATATAGGAATATCCCAGATACATAATATTTTATTGAATTTACTAGGCCAAACATTTTTTCATACCTCATTCTACTATCATGCATGTCTGTGACACATCCAAAAGTGATAACTAACTACAATCAACCGGTTATAATCGACTTATATAGAAATATCCCAGTAACATTAAACATTCTTGAATTCAGTAGGTCCAGGATTTTTTTAACACATTATTCTACTATCGAACATGTCTGTTATACATTCAAAAGTGATGACCACTGATGACCAACTACAATCTACCGGTTATAATCTACTTATATAGAAATATACCACTAACATCAAACTTTCTTGAATTCAGTAGGTTCAGGATTTTTTTAACACATTTATCTACTATTGTAACGGTTCGTTTAATTATTATAATGATTATACAATAATTAAGTGCCCAAAGGATAATCAACATAGACTCAATTTTTGGTGTAGTTATGTTTTTTATTGTAAAGAAGGCTTTATACGTTATCACAATATTTGTACATAAGTCTTATGAGGTTACTAGTATAAGATGGCCGCAGTATAAACTTTCCCTCCAATTTGGGTAAGTAATTTTCAATTGACAAGATTGTTTGTTTTTCTTATACTAACACTTTTAGTTTATTTTCTGGTACACGGCAGCATATGCCGCGGTAGAAACATGCTTATCAAAAAGGTAAGTTGTATTAATTAAACAAAAATGTCTATTTCTCTTAAACTCAAATAACAAAATTCACTTTTATTTTCAGGTACGCGACAAGTATGTAGCGGTGGAGACGAGCTCATCGAAAAAGGTAAGTTGTATTAATTAAACAAAAATGTCTTTTTTGCTTAAACTCAATTAACAAAATTCACTTTTATTTTCAGGTACGCGACAAGTATGTAGCGGTGGAGACGAGCTCATCGAAAAAGGTAAGTTGTATTAATTAAACAAAAATGTCTATTTTTCTTAAACTCAATTAACAAAATTCACTTTTATTTTCAGGTACGCGACAAGTATGTAGCGGTGGAGACGAGCTCATCGAAAAAGGTAAGTTGTATTAATTAAACAAAAATGTCTATTTTTCTTAAACTCAATTAACAAAATTCACTTTTATTTTCAGGTACGCGACAAATATGTAGCGGTGGAGACGAGCTCATCGAAAAAGGTAAGTTGTATTAATTAAACAAAAATGTCTATTTTTCTTAAACTCAATTAACAAAATTCACTTTTATTTTCAGGTACGCGACAAGTATGTAGCGGTGGAAACGAGCTCATCGAAAAAGGTAAGTTGTATTAATTAAACAAAAATGTCTATTTTTCTTAAACTCAGATAACAAAATTCACTTTTATTTTCAGGTACGCGACAAGTTTGTAGCGGCGGAAACGAGCTCATCGAAAAAGGTAAGTTGTATTAATTAAACAAAAATGTCTATTTTTCTTAAACTCAATTAACAAAATTCACTTTTATTTTCAGGTACGCGACAAGTATGTAGCGGTGGAGACGAGCTCATCGAAAAAGGTAAGTTGTATTAATTAACTAAAAATGTCTATTTTTCTTAAACTTAAATAACAAAATTTCACTTTTATTTTCAGGTACGCGACAGAGTATGCGGCGTGGACACGAACTCATCGAAGAGGTAGGTTTTATTAATTAACAAAAATGTCTTTAATCAGTCTTTAATTTTCATTATCACGCACTTTCACTGACTTCCGTGTTTTTTTTAGATCTTTGGGAATTTTATCTGAGGTAAGTTGGCTCTTCGTCTTGAGTGGAGGCTGAATCGTCTCCCTTCTAACAATAGGTCCTTTACAGCACGTGTGAAAAAGTTACAAATTTCTTGCCGGTAGCCTTACGGCGTACACCAGACTAGATTACACCCGTGGTTTCCGGCAGCCTTTCGGCGTACACCGGGCTAATTTACACCCGAGGTTTCCGGTAGCCTTTCGGCGTACACCGGATAAAAAATACGAATCGGAACAGGTCCCAGCAGCCTCTCGGCGTGCACTGGGGCAATTAATAAATTCGACCGGCGTCACCAAAGCCTCTCGGCGTACTCAGTTGTTCCGGGTATTACTCACCATGTAGAAACGATCGTCGCTGGGACTCTGAGTCTGGCTGGAATGTAGGTACACACCTCCTCGCTCTTCACCTTCCACTGTGCTAGCTCCTCCCACGGGATAACAAGCTGGCTAGACTGCTCTCTGGCGCTGGACTCTACCCATCGGGTCACGGAGTGGCTCTCCAGAAAACTGCCTCGAATTTACTTGTCCTCAGGCAGTTATAGATGCTCTGCGTCAACTCGACCACGAGTAGGACTAGGAGCACTCGGCTCGACTCCCTCTATATTCTTTTCGGAGAACCTTTTAAGTATGGAACGCACGGCGCGGGGTGTCGTCAGACTCTTCGAGTCCTGATTGCCGGTTTCTGCCTTATCGGTTACTGAGGGATATACGGCTGACGTGTGGCTCCACCACACTATCGAACATATCTGTTATACATTCAAAAGTGATGACCACTGATGACCAACAACAATCAACCTGTTATAATCAACTAATATAGGAATATCCCGAATACATAATATTTTATGAAATTTACTAGGCTTAAGATTTTTTTTATACCTCATTCTACTATCATACATGTCTGTGATACATCCAAAAGTGATAACCACTGATGACCAACTACAATCAACTGGTTATTATCGACTTATATAGAAATATCCCAGTAACATCAAACTTTCTTCAATTTAGTAGGTACAGGATTTTTTTAACACATTATTCTACTATCGTACATGTCTGTTATACATCCAAAACTGATGACCAATAATCACCAACTACAATCAACCGGTTTTAATCGACTTTTATAGAAATATCCCAGTAACATCAAACCTTCTTCAATTTAGTAGGTCCAGGATTTTTTTAACACATTGTTCTACTATCGTACTTGTCTGTTATACATCCAAAAGTGATGACCACTAATGACCAACTACAATCAACCGGTTATAATCGGCTTATATAGAAATATACCACTAACATCATACTTTCTTGAATTCAGTAGGTCCAGGATTTTTTAACACATTATTCTACTATCGAACATGTCTGTTATACATTTAAAAGTAATGACCACTGATGACCAACAACAATCAACCGGTTATAATCGACTTATATATAAATATCCCAGTAACATTAAACTTTCTTGAATTCAGTAGGTCCAGGATTTTTTTAACAAATTATTCTACTATCGAACATGTCTGTTATGCATTCAAAAGTGATGACCACTGAAAACCAACTACAATCAACCGTTTTTAATCAACTTATATAGGAATATCCCGGATACATAATATATTATTGAATTTACTAGGCCCCAGATTTTTTTTAATACCTCATTCTACTATTATACATGTCTGCGATACATCCAAAAGTGATAACCACTGATGACCAACTACAATCAACCGGTTATAATCGACTTATATAGGAATATCTTAGTAACATCAAACTTTCTTGAATTCAGTAGGTCCAGGATTTTTTTAACACATTATTCTACTATCGAACATGTCTGTTATAATTTCAAAAGTGATGACCACTGATGACCAACAACAATCAACCGGTTATAATCAACTAATATAGGAATATCCCGGATACATAATATTTTATTAATTTTACTAGGCCCAACATTTTTGTATACTTCATTCTACTATAATACATGTCTGTTATACATTCAAAAGTAATGCCCACAGATGACCAACTACAATCAACCGGTTATAATCGACTTATATAGAAATATCCCAGTAACATCAAACTTTCTTCAATTTAGTAGGTCCAGGATTTTTTTAACACATTATTCTACTATCGTACATGTCTGTTATACATCCAAAACTGATGACCAATAATCACCAACTACAATCAACCGGTTTTAATCGACTTTTATAGAAATATCCCAGTAACATCAAACCTTCTTCAATTTAGTAGGTCCAGGATTTTTTTAACACATTGTTCTACTATCGTACTTGTCTGTTATACATCCAAAAGTGATAACCACTGATGACCAACTACAATCAACCGGTTATAATCGACTTATATAGGAATATCCCGGATACATAATATTTTATTAATTTTACTAGGCCCAACATTTTTTTATACTTCATTCTACTATCATACATGTCTGCGATACATCCAAAAGTGATAACCACTGATGACCAACTACAATCAACCGGTTATAATCGACTTATATAGGAATATCTTAGTAACATCAAACTTTCTTGAATTCAGTAGGTCCAGGATTTTTTTAACACATTATTCTACTATCGAACATGTCTGTTATACATTCAAAAGTGATGACCACTGATGACCAACAACAATCAACCGGTTATAATCAACTAATATAGGAATATCCCGGATACATAATATTTTATGAAATTTACTAGGCCCAAGATTTTTTTTATACCTCATGCTACTATCATACATGTCTGTAATAGATCCAAAAGTGATAACCACTGATGACCAACTACAATCAACCGGTTATTATCGACTTATATAGAAATATCCCAGTAACATCAAACTTTCTTTAATTAAGTAGGTACAGGATTTTTTTAACACAATATTCTACTATCGTACATGTCTGTTATACATCCAAATCTGATGACCACTGATCACCAACTACAATCAACCGGTTTATAGCGCCTTATATAGAAATATCCTAGTAAAATCAAACTTTCTTCAATTTAGTAGGTCCAGGATTTTTTTAACACATTATTCTACTATTGTACTTGTCTGTTATACATCCAAAAGTGATGACCACTGATGACCAACTACAATCAACCGGTTATAATCGACTTATATAGAAATATACCACTAACATCATACTTTCTTGAATTCAGTAGGTCCAGGATTTTTTAACACATTATTCTACTATCGAACATGTCTGTTAGACATTTAAAAGTGATGACCACTGATGACCAACAACAATCAACCTGTTATAATCGACTTATATAGAAATATCCCAGTAACATTAAACTTTCTTGAATTCAGTAGGTCCAGGATTTTTTTAACAAATTATTCTACTAACGATCATGTCTGTTATGCATTCAAAAGTGATGACCACTCAGGACCAACAACAATGAACCGTTTTTAATCAACTTATATAGGAATATCCCAGATACATAATATTTTATTAATTTTACTAGGCCCAACATTTTTGTATACTTCATTCTACTATAATACATGTCTGTTATACATTCAAAAGTAATGCCCACAGATGACCAACTACAATCAACCGGTTATAATCGACTTATATAGGAATATCCCGGATACATAATATTTTATTAATTTTACTAGGCCCAACATTTTTTTATACTTCATTCTACTATCATACATGTCTGTTATACATCCAAAACTGATGACCACAGATGACCAACTACAATCAACCGGTTATAATCGACTTATATAGAAATATCCCAGTAACATCAAACTTTCTTGAATTCAGTAGGTCCAGGATTTTTTTAATACATTATTCTACTATCGAGCATGTCTGTTATACATTCAAAAGTGATAACCACTGATGACCAACTACAATCAACCGGTTATTATCGACTTATATAGAAATATCCCAGTAACATCAAACTTTCTTCAATTTAGTAGGTACAGGATTTTTTTAACACATTATTCTACTATCAACACATGTCTGTTATACATTCAAAAGTAATGACCACTGATGACCAATTACAATTACCCGGTTATAATCGACTTATATAGAAATAGCCCAGTGACATCAAACTTTCTTAAATTCAGTAGGTCCAGGATTTTTTTAACAAATTATTTTACTATCGAACATGTCTGTTATGCATTCAAAAGTGATGACCACTGATGACCAACGACAATTAACCGGTTAGAATCAACTTATATAGGAATATCCCGGATACATAATATTTTATTAATTTTACTAGGCCCAACATTTTTTTATAGTTCATTCTACTATCATACACGTCTGTGATACATCCAAAAGTAATGACCACAGATGACCAACTACAATCAACCGGTTATAATCGACTTATATAGAAATATTCCAGTAACATCAAACTTTCTTGAATTCAGTACGTCCAGGATTTTTTTAACATATTATTCTACTATCGAGCATGTCTGTTATACATTCAAAAGTGATGACCACTGATGACCAACTACAATCAACCGGTTATAATCAACTTATATAGGAATATCCCGGATAAATAATATTTTATTAAATTTACTAGGCCCAAGATTTTTTTCATACCTCATTCTACTATCATACATGTCTGTGATACATCCAAAAGTGATGACCACTGATGACCAACTACAATTAACCGGTTATAATCAACTTATATAGGAATATCCCGGATACATAATATTTTATTAATTTTACTAGGCCCAACATTTTTTTATACTTCATTCTACTATCATACATGTCTGTTATACATCCAAAACTGATGACCACAGATGACCAACTACAATCAACCGGTTATAATCGACTTATATAGAAATATCCCAGTAACATCAAACTTTCTTGAATTCAGTAGGTCCAGGATTTTTTTAATACATTATTCTACTATCAAGCATGTCTGTTATACATTCAAAAGTGATAACCACTGATGACCAACTACAATCAACCGGTTATTATCGACTTATATAGAAATATCCCAGTAACATCAAACTTTCTTCAATTTAGTAGGTACAGGATTTTTTTAACACATTATTCTACTATCAACACATGTCTGTTATACATTCAAAAGTAATGACCACTGATGACCAATTACAATTACCCGGTTATAATCGACTTATATAGAAATAGCCCAGTGACATCAAACTTTCTTAAATTCAGTAGGTCCAGGATTTTTTTAACAAATTATTTTACTATCGAACATGTCTGTTATGCATTCAAAAGTGATGACCACTGATGACCAACGACAATTAACCGGTTAGAATCAACTTATATAGGAATATCCCGGATACATAATATTTTATTAATTTTACTAGGCCCAACATTTTTTTATAGTTCATTCTACTATCATACACGTCTGTGATACATCCAAAAGTAATGACCACAGATGACCAACTACAATCAACCGGTTATAATCGACTTATATAGAAATATTCCAGTAACATCAAACATTCTTGAAATCAGTAGGTCCAGGATTTTTTTAACACATTATTCTACTATCGAACATGTCTGTTATACATTCAAAAGTGATGACCACTGATGACCAACTACAATCAACCGGTTATAATCAACTTATATAGGAATATCCCGGATACATAATATTTTATTAAATTTACTAGGCCCAAGATTTTTTTTATACCTCATTCTACTATCATACATGTCTGTGATACATCCAAAAGTGATGACCACTGATGACCAACTACAATTAACCGGTTATAATCGACTTATATAGAAATGTTCCAGTAACACCAAACTTTCTTGAATTCAGTAGGTCCAGGATTTTTTTAAAACATTATTCTACTGTCGAACATGTCTGTTATACATTCAAAAGTAAAGACCACTGATGACCAACTACAATCAACCGGTTATAATCGACTTATATAGAAATATCCCAGTAACATCAAACATTCTTGAATTCAGTAGGTTCAGGATTTTTTTAACACATTATTCTACTATCGTACTTGTCTGTTATACATCCAAAAGTGATGACCACTGATGACCAACTACAATCAACCGGTTATAATCGACTTATATAGAAATATACCACTAACATCATACTTTCTTGAATTCAGTAAGTCCAGGATTTTTTAACACATTATTCTACTATCGAACATGTCTGTTATTCATTTAAAAGTGATGACCACTGATGACCAAAAACAATCAACCGGATATAATCGACTTATATAGAAATATCCCAGTAACATTAAACTTTCTTGAATTCAGTAGGTCCAGGATTTTTTTAACACATTATTCTACTATTGAACATGTCTGTTATACCTTCAAAAGTGATGACCACTGATGACCAACTACAATCAACTGTTTTTAATCAACTTATATAGGAATATCCCAGATACATAATATTTTATTGAATTTACTAGGCCAAACATTTTTTCATACCTCATTCTACTATCATGCATGTCTGTGACACATCCAAAAGTGATAACTAACTACAATCAACCGGTTATAATCGACTTATATAGAAATATCCCAGTAACATCAAACATTCTTGAATTCAGTAGGTCCAGGATTTTTTTAACACATTATTCTACTATCGAACATGTCTGTTATACATTCAAAAGTGATGACCACTAATGACCAACTACAATCAACCGGTTATAATCGGCTTATATAGAAATATACCACTAACATCATACTTTCTTGAATTCAGTAGGTCCAGGATTTTTTAACACATTATTCTACTATCGAACATGTCTGTTATACATTTAAAAGTGATGACCACTGATGACCAACAACAATCAACCGGTTATAATCGACTTATATATAAATATCCCAGTAACATTAAACTTTCTTGAATTCAGTAGGTCCAGGATTTTTTTAACAAATTATTCTACTATCGAACATGTCTGTTATGCATTCAAAAGTGATGACCACTCAGGACCAACAACAATCAACCGTTTTTAATCAACTTATATAGGATAATCCCAGATACATAATATTTTATTGAATTTACTAGGCCAAACATTTTTTCATACCTCATTCTACTATCATGCATGTCTGTGATACATCCAAAAGTGATAACCAACTACAATCAACCGGTTATAATCGACTTATATAGAAATATCCCAGTAACATTAAACATTCTTGAATTCAGTAGGTCCAGGATTTTTTTAACACATTATTCTACTTATGAATATGTCTGTTATACATTCAAAAGTGATGCCCACTGATAACCAACTACAATCAACCGTTTTTAATCAACTTATATAGGAATATCCCGGATACATAAAATTTTATTGAATTTACTAGGCCCAAGATTTTTTTTAATACCTTATTCTACTATTATACGTGTTTGCGATACATCCAAAAGTGATAACCACTGATGACCAACTACAATCAACCGGTTATAATCGACTTATATAGGAATATCTTAGTAACATCAAACTTTCTTGAATTCAGTAGGTCCAGGATTTTTTTAACACATTATTCTACTATCGAACATGTCTGTTATACATTCAAAAGTGATGACCACTGATGACCAACAACAATCAACCGGTTATAATCAACTAATATAGGAATATCCCGGATACATAATATTTTATGAAATTTACTAGGCCCAAGATTTTTTTTATACCTCATGCTACTATCATACATGTCTGTAATACATCCAAAAGTGATAACCACTGATGACCAACTACAATCAACCGGTTATTATCGACTTATATAGAAATATACCACTAACATCATACTTTCTTGAATTCAGTAGGTCCAGGATTTTTTAACACATTATTCTACTATCGAACATGTCTGTTAGACATTTAAAAGTGATGACCACTAATGACCAACAACAATCAACCGGTTATAATCGACTTATATAGAAATATACCACTAACATCATACTTTCTTGAATTCAGTAGGTCCAGGATTTTTTAACACATTATTCTACTATCGAACATGTCTGTTAGACATTTAAAAGTGATGACCACTGATGACCAACAACAATCAACCTGTTATAATCGACTTATATAGAAATATCCCAGTAACATTAAACTTTCTTGAATTCAGTAGGTCCAGGATTTTTTTAACAAATTATTCTACTATCGATCATGTCTGTTATGCATTTAAAAGTGATGACCACTCAGGACCAACAACAATCAACCGTTTTTAATCAACTTATATAGGAATATCCCAGATACATACTATTTTATTAATTTTACTAGGCCCAACATTTTTGTATACTTCATTCTACTATAATACATGTCTGTTATACATCCAAAACTGATGACCACAGATGACCAACTACAAACAACCGGTTATAATCGACTTCTATAGGAATATCCCGGATACATAATATTTTATTAATTTTACTAGGCCCAACATTTTTTTATACTTCATTCTACTATCATACATGTCTGTTATACATTCAAAAGTGATGACCACTGATGACCAACTACAATCAACCGGTTATAATCGACTTATATAGAAATATCCCAGTAACATCAAACTTTCTTGAATTCAGTAGGTCCACGATTTTATTAACACATTATTCTACTATCGAACATGTCTGTTATACATTCAAAAGTAATTACCACAGATGACCAACTAGAATCAATCGGTTATAATTAACTTATATAGAAATATCCCAGTAACATTAAAGTTTCTTGAATGCAATAGGTCCAGGATTTTTTTAACACATTATTCTACTATCGAACATGTCTGTTATAAATTCAAAAGTGATGACTACTGATGACCAACTACAATCAACCGTTTTTAATCAACTTATATAGAAATATCTCAGTAACATCAAACTTTCTTCAATTTAGTAGGTCCACGTTTTTTTAACACATTATTCTACTATCGTACATGTCTGTTATACATCCAAAAGTGATGACCACTGATGACCAACAATAATCAACCGTTTTAAATCAACTTAAATAGAAATATCCCGGATACATAATATTTTATTGAACTTACTAGGCCCAACATTTTTTTATACCTCATTCTACTATCATACATGTCTGTGATACATCCAAAAGTGATGACCACCGATGACCAACTACAATCAACCGGATATAATCGACTTATATAGAAATATCCTAGTAACATTAAACTTTCTTGAATTCAGTAGTTCCAGGATTTTTTAAACACATTATTCTACTATTGAACATGTCTGTTATACCTTCAAAAGTGATGACCACTGATGACCAACTACAATCAACTGTTTTTAATCAACTTATATAGGAATATCCCAGATACATAATATTTTACTGAATTTACTAGGCCAAACATTTTTTCATACCTCATTCTACTATCATGCATGTCTGTGACACATCCAAAAGTGATAACTAACTACAATCAACCGGTTATAATCGACTTATATAGAAATATCCCAGTAACATCAAACATTCTTGAATTCAGTAGGTCCAGGATTTTTTTAACACATTATTCTACTATCGAACATGTCTGTTATACATTCAAAAGTGATGACCACTGATGACCAACTACATTCTACTGGTTATAATCTACTTATATAGAAATATACCACTACCATCAAACTTTCTTGAATTCAGTAGGTTCAGGATTTTTTTAACACATTTATCTACTATCGAACATATCTGTTATACATTCAAAAGTGATGACCACTGATGACCAACAACAATCAACCGGTTATAATCAACTAATATAGGAATATCCCGAATACATAATATTTTATGAAATTTACTAGGCTTAAGATTTTTTTTATACCTCATTCTACTATCATGCATGTCTGTGATACATCCAAAAGTGATAACCACTGATGACCAACTACAATCAACTGGTTATTATCGACTTATATAGAAATATCCCAGTAACATCAAACTTTCTTCAATTTAGTAGGTATAGGATTTTTTTAACACATTATTCTACTATCGTACATGTCTGTTATACATCCAAAACTGATGACCAATAATCACCAACTACAATCAACCGGTTTTAATCGACTTTTATAGAAATATCCCAGTAACATCAAACCTTCTTCAATTTAGTAGGTCCAGAATTTTTTTAACACATTGTTCTACTATCGTACTTGTCTGTTATACATCCAAAAGTGATGACCACTGATGACCAACTACAATCAACCGGTTATAATCAACTTATATAGAAATATACCACTAACATCATACTTTCTTGAATTTAGTAGGTCCAGGATTTTTTAACACATTATTCTACTATCGAACATGTCTGTTATACATTTAAAAGTAATGACCACTGATGACCAACAACAATCAACCGGTTATAATCGACTTATATATAAGTATCCCAGTAACATTAAACTTTCTTGAATTCAGTAGGTCCAGGATTTTTTTAACAAATTATTCTACTATCGAACATGTCTGTTATGCATTCAAAAGTGATGACCACTGATAACCAACTACAATCAACCGTTTTTAATCAACTTATATAGGAATATCCCGGATACATAATATTTTATTGAATTTACTAGGCCCAAGATTTTTTTTAATACCTCATTCTACTATTATACATGTCTGCGATACGTCCAAAAGTGATAACCACTGATGACCAACTACAATCAACCGGTTATAATCGACTTATATAGGAATATCTTAGTAACATCAAACTTTCTTGAATTCAGTAGGTCCAGGATTTTTTTAACACATTATTCTACTATCGAGCATGTCTGTTATACATTCAAAAGTGATGACCACTGATGACCAACTACAATCAACCGGTTATAATCAACTTATATAGGAATATCCCGGATACATAATATTTTATTAAATTTACTAGGCCCAAGATTTTTTTCATACCTCATTCTACTATCATACATGTCTGTGATACATCCAAAAGTGATGACCACTGATGACCAACTACAATCAACCGGTTATAATCGACTTATATAGGAATATCTTAGTAACATCAAACTTTCTTGAATTCAGTAGGTCCAGGATTTTTTTAACACATTATTCTACTATCGAACATGTCTGTTATACATTCAAAAGTGATGACCACTGATGACCAACAACAATCAACCGGTTATAATCAACTAATATAGGAATATCCCGGATACATAATATTTTATGAAATTTACTAGGCCCAAGATTTTTTTTATACCTCATGCTACTATCATACATGTCTGTAATACATCCAAAAGTGATAACCACTGATGACCAACTACAATCAACCGGTTATTATCGACTTATATAGAAATATCCTAGTAACATCAAACTTTCTTTAATTTAGTAGGTACAGGATTTTTTTAACACAATATTCTACTATCGTACATGTCTGTTATACATCCAAATCTGATGACCACTGATCACCAACTACAATCAACCGGTTTATAGCGCCTTATATAGAAATATCCTAGTAACATCAAACTTTCTTCAATTTAGTAGGTCCAGGATTTTTTTAACACATTATTCTACTATTGTACTTGTCTGTTATACATCCAAAAGTGATGACCACTGATGACCAACTACAATCAACCGGTTATAATCGACTTATATAGAAATATACCACTAACATCATACTTTCTTGAATTCAGTAGGTCCAGGATTTTTTAACACATTATTCTACTATCGAACATGTCTGTTAGACATTTAAAAGTGATGACCACTGATGACCAACAACAATCAACCTGTTATAATCGACTTATATAGAAATATCCCAGTAACATTAAACTTTCTTGAATTCAGTAGGTCCAGGATTTTTTTAACAAATTATTCTACTATCGATCATGTCTGTTATGCATTCAAAAGTGATGTCCACTCAGGATTAACAACAATGAACCGTTTTTAATCAACTTATATAGGAATATCCCAGATACATAATATTTTATTAATTTTACTAGGCCCAACATTTTTTTATACTTCATTCTACTATAATACATGTCTGTTATACATTCAAAAGTAATGCCCACAGATGACCAACTACAATCAACCGGTTATAATCGACTTATATAGGAATATCCCGGATACATAATATTTTATTAATTTTACTAGGCCCAACATTTTTTTATACTTCATTCTACTATCATACATGTCTGTTATACATCCAAAACTGATGACCACAGATGACCAACTACAATCAACCGGTTATAATCGACTTATATAGAAATATCCCAGTAACATCAAACTTTCTTGAATTCAGTAGGTCCAGGATTATTTTAACACATTATTCTACTATCGAACATGTCTGTTATACATTTAAAAGTGATGACCACTGATGACCAACAACAATCAACCGGTTATAATCAACTAATATAGGAATATCCCGGATACATAATATTTTATTAATTTTACTAGGCCCAACATTTTTTTATACTTCATTCTACTATCATACATGTCTGTTATACATCCAAAACTGATGACCACAGATGACCAACTACAATCAACCGGTTATAATCGACTTATATAGAAATATCCCAGTAACATCAAACTTTCTTTAATTTAGTAGGTACAGGATTTTTTTAACACAATATTCTACTATCGTACATGTCTGTTATACATCCAAATCTGATGACCACTGATCACCAACTACAATCAACCGGTTTATAGCGCCTTATATAGAAATATCCTAGTAACATAAAACTTTCTTCAATTTAGTAGGTCCAGGATTTTTTTAACACATTATTCTACTATTGTACTTGTCTGTTATACATCCAAAAGTGATGACCACTGATGACCAACTACAATCAACCGGTTATAATCGACTTATATAGAAATATACCACTAACATCATACTTTCTTGAATTCAGTAGGTCCAGGATTTTTTAACACATTATTCTACTATCGAACATGTCTGTTAGACATTTAAAAGTGATGACCACTGATGACCAACAACAATCAACCTGTTATAATCGACTTATATAGAAATATCCCAGTAACATTAAACTTTCTTGAATTCAGTAGGTCCAGGATTTTTTTAACAAATTATTCTACTATCGATCATGTCTGTTATGCATTCAAAAGTGATGACCACTCAGGACCAACAACAATAAACCGTTTTTAATCAACTTATATAGGAATATCCCAGATACATAATATTTTATTAATTTTACTAGGCCCAACATTTTTTTATACTTCATTCTACTATAATACATGTCTGTTATACATTCAAAAGTAATGCCCACAGATGACCAACTACAATCAACCGGTTATAATCGACTTATATAGGAATATCCCAGTAACATCAAACTTTCTTGAATTCAGTAGGTCCAGGATTTTTTTAACACATTATTCTACTATCGAGCATGTCTGTTATACATTCAAAAGTGATAACCACTGATGACCAACTACAATCAACCGGTTATTATCGACTTATATAGAAATATCCCAGTAACATCAAACTTTCTTCAATTTAGTAGGTACAGGATTTTTTTAACACATTATTCTACTATCGAACATGTCTGTTATACATTCAAAAGTAATGACCACTGATGACCAACTACAATTACCCGGTTATAATCGACTTATATAGAAATATCCCAGTAACATTAAACTTTCTTGAATTCAGTAGGTCCAGGATTTTTTTAACAAATTATTCTACTATCGAACATGTCTGTTATGCATTCAAAAGTGATGACCACTCAGGACCAACAACAATCAACCGTTTTTAATCAACTTATATAGGATAATCCCAGATACATAATATTTTATTGAATTTACTAGGCCAAACATTTTTTCATACCTCATTCTACTATCATGCATGTCTGTGATACATCCAAAAGTGATAACCAACTACAATCAACCGGTTATAATCGACTTATATAGAAATATCCCAGTAACATTAATCATTCTTGAATTCAGTAGGTCCAGGATTTTTTTAACACATTATTCTACTTTCGAATATGTCTGTTATACATTCAAAAGTGATGCCCACTGATAACCAACTACAATCAACCGTTTTTAATCAACTTATATAGGAATATCCCGGATACATAATATTTTATTGAATTTACTAGGCCCAAGATTTTTTTTAATACCTTATTCTACTATTATACATGTCTGCGATACATCCAAAAGTGATAACCACTGATGACCAACTACAATCAACCGGTTATAATCGACTTATATAGGAATATCTTAGTAACATCAAACTTTCTTGAATTCAGTAGGTCCAGGATTTTTTTAACACATTATTCTACTATCGAACATGTCTGTTATACATTCAAAAGTGATGACCACTGATGACCAACAACAATCAACCGGTTATAATCAACTAATATAGGAATATCCCGGATACATACTATTTTATGAAATTTACTAGGCCCAAGATTTTTTTTATACCTCATGCTACTATCATACATGTCTGTAATACATCCAAAAGTGATAACCACTGATGACCAACTACAATCAACCGGTTTAAATCGCCTTATATAGAAATATCCTAGTAACATCAAACTTTCTTCAATTTAGTAGGTCCAGGATTTTTTTAACACATTATTCTACTATTGTACTTGTCTGTTATACATTCAAAAGTGATGACCACTGATGACCAACTACAATCAACCGCTTATAATCGACTTATATAGAAATATACCACTAACATCATACTTTCTTGAATTCAGTAGGTCCAGGATTTTTTAACACATTATTCTACTATCGAACATGTCTGTTAGACATTTAAAAGTGATGACCACTGATGACCAACAACAATCAACCTGTTATAATCGACTTATATAGAAATATCCCAGTAACATTAAACTTTCTTGAATTCAGTAGGTCCAGCATTTTTTTAACACATTATTCTACTTTCGAATATGTCTGTTATACATTCAAAAGTGATGCCCACTGATAACCAACTACAATCAACCGTTTTTAATCAACTTATATAGGAATATCCCGGATACATAATATTTTATTGAATTTACTAGGCCCAAGATTTTTTTTAATACCTCATGCTACTATCATACTTGTCTGTAATACATCCAAAAGTGATAACCACTGATGACCAACTACAATCAACCGGTTTAAATCGCCTTATATAGAAATATCCTAGTAACATCAAACTTTCTTCAATTTAGTAGGTCCAGGATTTTTTTAACACATTATTCTACTATTGTACTTGTCTGTTATACATCCAAAAGTGATGACCACTGATGACCAACTACAATCAACCGCTTATAATCGACTTATATAGAAATATACCACTAACATCATACTTTCTTGAATTCAGTAGGTCCAGGATTTTTTAACACATTATTCTACTATCGAACATGTCTGTTAGACATTTAAAAGTGATGACCACTGATGACCAACAACAATCAACCTGTTATAATCGACTTATATAGAAATATCCCAGTAACATTAAACTTTCTTGAATTCAGTAGGTCCAGGATTTTTTTAACAAATTATTCTACTATCGATCATGTCTGTTATGCATTCAAAAGTGATGACCACTCAGGACCAACAACAATCAACCGTTTTTTATCAACTTATATAGGAATATCCCAGATACATACTATTTTATTAATTTTACTAGGCCCAACATTTTTGTATACTTCATTCTACTATAATACATGTCTGTTATACATCCAAAACTGATGACCACAGATGACCAACTACAAACAACCGGTTATAATCGACTTCTATAGGAATATCCCGGATACATAATATTTTATTAATTTTACTAGGCCCAACATTTTTTTATACTTTATTCTACTATCATACATGTCTGTTATACATTCAAAAGTGATGACCACTGATGACCAACTACAATCAACCGGTTATAATCGACTTATATAGAAATATCCCAGTAACATCAAACTTTCTTGAATTCAGTAGGTCCACGATTTTATTAACACATTATTCTACTATCGAACATGTCTGTTATACATCCAAAAGTGATGACCACTGATGACCAACAATAATCAACCGTTTTAAATCAACTTAAATAGAAATATCCCGGATACATAATATTTTATTCAACTTACTAGGCCCAACATTTTTTTATACCTCATTCTACTATCATACATGTCTGTGATACATTTAAAAGTGATGACCACCGATGACCAACTACAATCAACCGGATATAATCGACTTATATAGAAATATCCTAGTAACATTAAACTTTCTTGAATTCAGTAGGTCCAGGATTTTTTAAACACATTATTCTACTATCGAACATGTCTGTTATACATTTAAAAGTGATGACCACTGATGACCAACTACAATCAACTGTTTTTAATCAACGTATATAGGAATATCCCAGATACATAATATTTTATTGAATTTACTAGGCCAAACATTTTTTTATACCTCATTCTACTATCATGCATGTCTGTGATACATCCAAATGTGATAACCGACTACAATCAACCGGTTATAATCGACTTATATAGAAATATCCTAGTAACATCAAACATTCTTGAATTCAGTAGGTCCAGGATTTTTTTAACACATTATTCTACTATTGAACATGTCTGTTATACATTCAAAAGTAATGACCACTGATGACCAACGACAATTAACCGGTTATAATCAACTTATATAGGAATATCCCGGATACATAATATTTTATTAATTTTACTAGGCCCAACATTTTTTTATAGTTCACTCTACTATCATACATGTCTGTGATACATCCAAAAGTAATGACCACAGATGACCAACTACAATCAACCGGTTATAATTTACTTATATAGAAATATTCCAGTAACATCAAACTTTCTTGAATTCAGTAGGTCCAGGATTTTTTTAACACATTTATCTACTATCGAACATATCTGTTATACATTAAAAAGTGATGACCACTGATGACCAACAACAATCAACCGGTTATAATCAACTAATATAGGAATATCCCGAATACATAATATTTTATGAAATTTACTAGGCTTAAGATTTTTTTTATACCTCATTCTACTATCATACATGTCTGTGATACATCCAAAAGTGATAACCACTGATGACCAACTACAATCAACTGGTTATTATCGACTTATATAGAAATATCCCAGTAACATCAAACTTTCTTCAATTTAGTAGGTACAGGATTTTTTTAACACATTATTCTACTATCGTACATGTTTGTTATACATCCAAAACTGATGACCACTGATCACCAACTACAATCAACCGGTTTTAATCAACTTATATAGGAATATCCTAGATACATAATATTTTATTGAATTTACTAGGCCCAACATTTTTTTATACCTCATTCTACTATCATACATGTCTGTGATACATCCAAAAGTGATGGCCACAGATGACCAACTTCAATCAGCCGGATATAATCGACTTATAAAGAAATAATTCAGTAACATTAAACTTTCTTGAATTCAGTAGGTCCAGGATTTTTTTAACACATTATTCTACTATTGAACATGTCTGTTATACCTTCAAAAGTGATGACCACTGATGACCAGCTACAATCAACTGTTTTTAATCAACTTATATAGGAATATCCCAGATACATAATATTTTATTGAATTTACTAGGCCAAACATTTTTTCATACCTCATTCTACTATCATGCATGTCTGTGACACATCCAAAAGTGATAACTAACTACAATCAACCGGTTATAATCGACTTATATAGAAATATCCCAGTAACATCAAACATTCTTGAATTCAGTAGGTCCAGGATTTTTTTAACACATTATTCTACTATCGAACATGTCTGTTATACATTCAAAAGTAATGACCACTGATGACCAACTACAATCTACCGGTTATAATCGACTTATATGGGAATATCCCGGATACATAATATTTTATGAAATTTACTAGGCCCAAGATTTTTTTTATACCTCATGCTACTATCATACATGTCTGTAATACATCTAAAAGTGATAACCACTGATGACCAACTACAATCAACCGGTTATAATCGACTTATATAGGAATATCTTAGTAACATCAAACTTTCTTGAATTCAGTAGGTCCAGGATTTTTTTAACACATTATTCTACTACCGAACATGTCTGTTATACATTCAAAAGTGATGACCACTGATGACCAACAACAATCAACCGGTTATAATCAACTAATATAGGAATATCCCGGATACATAATATTTTATGAAATTTACTAGGCCCAAGATTTTTTTTATACCTCATGCTACTATCATACATGTCTGTAATACATCTAAAAGTGATAACCACTGATGACCAACTACAATCAACCGGTTATTATCGACTTATATAGAAATATCCCAGTAACATCAAACTTTCTTTAATTTAGTAGGTACAGAATTTTTTTAACACAATATTCTACTATCGTACATGTCTGTTATACATCCAAATCTGATGACCACTGATCACCAACTACAATCAACCGGTTTATAGCGCCTTATATAGAAATATCCTAGTAACATCAAACTTTCTTCAATTTAGTAGGCCCAGGATTTTTTTAACACATTATTCTACTATTGTACTTGTCTGTTATACATCCAAAAGTGATGACCACTGATGACCAACTACAATCAACCGGTTATAATCGACTTATATAGGAATGTCCCGGATACATAATATTTTATTAATTTTACTAGGCCCAACATTTTTTTATACTTCATTCTACTATCATACATGTCTGTTATACATCCAAAACTGATGACCACAGATGACCAACTACAATCAACCGGTTATAATCGACTTATATAGAAATATCCCAGTAACATCAAACTTTCTTGAATTCAGTAGGTCCAGGATTATTTTAACACATTATTCTACTATCGAACATGTCTGTTATACATTTAAAAGTGATGACCACTGATGACCAACAACAATCAACCGGTTATAATCAACTAATATAGGAATATCCCGGATACATAATATTTTATGAAATTTACTAGGCCCAACATTTTTTTATACTTCATTCTACTATAATACATGTCTGTTATACATTCAAAAGTAATGCCCACAGATGACCAACTACAATCAACCGGTTATAATCGACTTATATAGGAATGTCCCGGATACATAATATTTTATTAATTTTACTAGGCCCAACATTTTTTTATACTTCATTCTACTATCATACATGTCTGTTATACATTCAAAAGTGATGACCACTGATGACCAACTACAATCAACCGGTTATAATCGACTTATATAGAAATATCCCAGTAACATCAAACTTTCTTGAATTCAGTAGGTCCACGATTTTATTAACACATTATTCTACTATCGAACATGTCTGTTATACATTCAAAAGTAATGACCACAGATGACCAACTACAATCAACCGTTTTTAATCAACTTATATAGAAATATCTCAGTAACATCAAACTTTCTTCAATTTAGTAGGTCCACGTTTTTTTAACACATTATTCTACTATCGTACATGTCTGTTATACATCCAAAAGTGATGACCACTGATGACCAACAATAATCAACCGGTTTTAATCAACTTATATAGGAATATCCCAGATACATAATATTTTATTGAATTTACTAGGCCCAACATTTTTTTATACCTCATTCTACTATCATACATGTCTGTGATACATCCAAAAGTGATAACCACAGATGACCAACTTCAATCAGCTGGATATAATCAACTTATAAAGAAATAATTCAGTAACATTAAACTTTCTTGAATTCAGTAGGTCCAGGATTTTTTTAACACATTATTCTACTATTGAACATGTCTGTTATACCTTCAAAAGTGATGACCACTGATGACCAACTACAATCAACTGTTTTTAATCAACTTATATAGGAATATCCCAGATACATAATATTTTATTGAATTTACTAGGCCAAACATTTTTTCATACCTCATTCTACTATCATGCATGTCTGTGACACATCCAAAAGTGATAACTAACTACAATCAACCGGTTATAATCGACTTATATAGAAATATCCCAGTAACATCAAACATTCTTGAATTCAGTAGGTCCAGGATTTTTTTAACACATTATTCTACTATCGAACATGTCTGTTATACATTCAAAAGTGATGACCACTGATGACCAACTACAATCTACCGGTTATAATCTACTTATATAGAAATATACCACTAACATCAAACTTTCTTGAATTCAGTAGGTTCAGGATTTTTTTAACACATTTATCTACTATCGAACATATCTGTTATACATTCAAAAGTGATGACCACTGATGACCAACAACAATCAACCTGTTATAATCAACTAACATAGGAATATCCCGAATACATAATATTTTATGAAATTTACTAGGGTTAAGATTTTTTTTATACCTCATTCTACTATCATACATGTCTGTGATACATCCAAAAGTGATAACCACTGATGACCAACTACAATCAACTGGTTATTATCGACTTATATAGAAATATCCCAGTAACATCAAACTTTCGTCAATTTAGTAGGTACAGGATTTTTTTAACACATTGTTCTACTATCGTACTTGTCTGTTATACATCGAAAAGTGATGACCACTGATGACCAACTACAATCAACCGGTTATAATCGGCTTATATAGAAATATACCACTAACATCATACTTTCTTGAATTCAGTAGGTCCAGGATTTTTTAACACATTATTCTACTATCGAACATGTCTGTTATACATTTAAAAGTAATGACCACTGATGACTAACAACAATCAACCGGTTATAATCGACTTATATATAAATATCCCAGTAACATTAAACTTTCTTGAATTCAGTAGGTCCAGGATTTTTTTAACAAATTATTCTACTATCGAACATGTCTGTTATACATTCAAAAGTGATGACCACTGATGACCAACAACAATCAACCGGATATAATCTACTAATATAGGAATATCCCGGATACATAATATTTTATGAAATTTACTAGGCCCAAGATTTTTTTTATACCTCATGCTACTATCATACATGTCTGTAATACATCCAAAAGTGATAACCACTGATGACCAACTACAATCAACCGGTTATAATCGACTTATATAGAAATATACCACTAACATCATACTTTCTTGAATTCAGTAGGTCCAGGATTTTTTAACACATTATTCTACTATCGAACATGTCTGTTAGACATTTAAAAGTGATGACCACTGATGACCAACAACAATCAACCTGTTATAATCGACTTATATAGAAATATCCCAGTAACATTAAACTTTCTTGAATTCAGTAGGTCCAGGATTTTTTTAACAAATTATTCTACTATCGATCATGTCTGTTATGCATTCAAAAGTGATGACCACTCAGGACCAACAACAATGAACCGTTTTTAATCAACTTATATAGGAATATCCCAGATACATAATATTTTATTATTTTTACTAGGCCCAACATTTTTGTATACTTCATTCTACTATAATACATGTCTGTTATACATTCAAAAGTAATGCCCACAGATGACCAACTACAATCAACCGGTTATAATCGACTTATATAGGAATATCCCGGATACATAATATTTTATTAATTTTACTAGGCCCAACATTTTTTTATACTTCATTCTACTATCATACATGTCTGTTATACATCCAAAACTGATGACCACAGATGACCAACTACAATCAACCGGTTATAATCGACTTATATAGAAATATCCCAGTAACATCAAACTTTCTTCAATTCAGTAGGTCCAGGATTTTTTTAACACATTATTCTACTATAGAGCATGTCTGTTATACATTCAAAAGTGATAACCACTGATGACCAACTACAATCAACCGGTTATTATCGACTTATATAGAAATATCCCAGTAACATCAAACTTTCTTCAATTTAGTAGGTACAGGATTTTTTTAACATATTATTCTACTATCGTACATGTCTGTTATACATCCAAAAGTGATGACCACTGATGACCAACTACAATCAACCGGTTATAATCGACTTATATAGAAATATACCACTAACATCATACTTTCTTGAATTCAGTAGTTCCAAGATTTTTTAACACATTATTCTACTATCGAGCATGTCTGGTATACATTTAAAAGTGATGACCACTGATGACCAACAACAATCAACCGTTTTTAATCAACTTATATAGGAATATCCCAGATACATAATATTTTATTGAATTTACGAGGCCCAACATTTTTTTAAACCTCATTCTACAATCATACATGTCTGTGATACATCCAAAAGTGATGACCACAGATGACCAACGACAATCAACCGGTTATAATCAACTTATATAGAAATGTCCCAGTAACACCAAACTTTCTTAAATTCAGTAGGTCCAGGATTTTTTTAACACATTATTCTACTATCGTACATGTCTGTTATACATCTAAAAGTGATGACCACTGATGACCAACAAAATCAACCGGTTATAAATGACTTATATAGAAATAATCGGCTTGTATGGAGGGATACCAATAAAATCATACTTTCTTGAATTTAGTAGTTCCATCATTTTTTAACACATTACTCTACTATGGTACATGTCTATAATACAAAAAACGTGATGACCACTGATGACCAACTATGAATGAGGAGTTAAAAAAATCTTGAGCCTAATAAATTCAATAAAATATTATGTATCCGGGATATTCCCATATAAGTTGATTAAAAACGGTTGGTTGTAGTTGGTCATCAGTGGTCATCACTTTTGAATGTATAACAGACATGTTCAATAGTAGAATAATGTGTTAAAAAAATCCTGGACCTACTGAATTAAAGAAAGTTTGATGTTACTGGGATATTTCTATATATGTCGATTATAACCGGTTGATTGTAGTTGGTCATCAGTGGTCATCACTTGTGAATGTATAACAGACATGTTCGATAGTAGAATAATTGTTTAAAAAAATCCTGGACCTACTGAATTTAAAAAAGTTTGATGTTACTGGGATATTTCTATATAAGTCGATTATAACCGGTTGATTGTAGTTGGTCATAAGTGGTCATCACTTTTGGATGTATCACAGACATGTATGATAGTAGAATGAGGTATAAAAAAAGTCTTGGGCGTAGTAAATTCAATAAAATATTATGTATCCGGGATATTCCTATATAAGTTTATTAAAAACGGTTGATTGTAGTTGGTCATTAGTGGTCATCACTTTCGAATGTATAACAGACAAGTTTGATAGTAGAGTAATGTGTTAAAAAAATCCTGGACCTACTGAATTCAAGAAAGTTTGATGTTACTGGGATATTTATATATAAGTCGATTATAACTGGTTGATTGTAGTTGGTTATAAGTGGTCATCACTTTTGGATGTATAACAGACATGTACAATAGTAGAATAATGTGTTAAATAAATCCTACACCTAATAAATTGAAGAAAGTTTGATGTTACTAGGATATTTCTGTATAAGTCGATTATAACCGGTTGATTGTAGTTGGCCATCAGTGGTCATCACTTTTGGATGTATCTTAGACATGTACGATAGTAGAATAATGTGTTAAAAAAATCCTGGACCTACTGAATTCAAGAAAGTTTTGTGTTACTGGGATAATTCTATATAAGAAGATAATAACCGGTTGATTGTAGTTGGCCATCAGTGGTCATCACTTTTGGATGTATCTTAGACATGTACGATAGTAGAATAATGTGTTAAAAAAATCCTGGACCTGCTGAATTCAAGGAAGTTTGATGTTACTGGGATATTTATATATAAGTCGATTATAACCGGTTGATTGTAGTTGGTCATCAGTGGTCATCACTTTTGAATGTATCACAGACATGTATGATAGTAGAATGAGATATAAAAAAAATCTTTTGCCTAATAAATTCAATAAAATATTATGTATGTGGGATATTTCTATATTAGTTGATTAGAAACGGTTGATTGTAGTTGGTCATCAGTGGTCCTCACTTTTGGATGTGTAACAGACATGTACAATAGTAGAATAATGTGTTAAAAAAATCCTGGACCTACTGAATACAAGAAAGTCTTGTGTTACTGGGATAATTCTATATAAGTCGATTATAACTGGTTGATTGTAGTTGGTTATAAGTGGTCATCACTTTTGGATGTATAACAGACATGTACAATAGTAGAATAATGTGTTAAAAAAATCCTGGACCTACTGAATTCAAGAAAGTTTTGTGTTACTGGGATAATTCTATATAAGACGATAATAACCGGTTGATTGTAGTTGGCCATCAGTGGTCATCAATTTTAAATGTATAACAGACATGTTCGATAGTAGAATAATTGTTTAAAAAAATCATGGACCTACTGAATTTAAAAAAGTTTGATGTTACTGGGATATTTCTATATAAGTCGATTATAACTGGTTGATTGTAGTTGGTCATAAGTGGTCATCACTTTTGGATGTATCACAGACATGTATGATAGTAGAATGAGGTATAAAAAAAATCTTGGTCCTAGTAAATTCAATAAAATATTATGTATGTAGGATATTTCTATATAAGTTGATTAGAAACGGTTTATTGTAGTTGGTCATCAGTGGTCATCACTTTCGAATGTATAACAGACATGTTCAATAGTAGAATAATGTGTTAAAAAAATCCTGGACCTACTGAATTCAAGAAAGTTTGATGTTACTGGGATATTTATATATAAGTCGATTATAACTGTTTGATTGTAGTTGGTTATAAGTGATCATCACTTTTGGATGTATAGCAGACATGTACAATAGTAGAATAATGTGTTAAATAAATCCTACATCTAATAAATTGAAGAAAGTTTGATGTTACTGGGATATTTCTGTATAAGTCGATTATAACCGGTTGATTGTAGTTGGCCATCAGTGGTCATCACTTTTGGATGTATCTTAGACATGTATGATAGTAGAATGAGATATAAAAAAAATCTTGGGCCTAGTAAATTTAATAAAATATTAGGTATCCGGGATATTCCTATATAAGTTGATTAAAAACGGTTGATTGTAGTTGGTCATCAGTGGTCATCACTTTCGAATGTATAACAGACATGTTCAATAGTAGAATAATGTGTTAAAAAAATCCTGGACCTACTGAATTCAAGAAAGTTTGATGTTACTGGGATATTTCTATATAAGTCGATTATAACCGGTTGATTGTTGTTGGTCATCAGTGGTCATCACTTTTAAATGTATAACAGACATGTTCGATAGTAGAATAATGTGTTAAAAAATCCTGGACCTACTGAATTCAAGAAAGTTTGATGTTACTGGGATATTTCTATATAAGTCGATTTTAACCGGTTGATTGTAGTTGGTCATCAGTGGTCATCACTTTTGAATGTATCACAGACATGTATGATAGTAGAATGAGATATAAAAAAAATCTTTTGCCTAGTAAATTCAATAAAATATTATGTATGTGGGATATTTCTATATAAATTAATTAGAAACGGTTGATTGTAGTTGGTCATCAGTGGTCATCACTTTCGAATGTATAACAGACATGTTCGATAGTAGAGTAATGTGTTAAAAAATCCTGGACCTGCTGAATTCAAGGAAGTTTGATGTTACTGGGATATTTATATATAAGTCGATTATAACCGGTTGATTGTAGTTGGTCATCAGTGGTCATCACTTTTGAATGTATCACAGACATGTATGATAGTAGAATGAGATATAAAAAAAATCTTTTGCCTAATAAATTCAATAAAATATTATGTATGTGGGATATTTCTATATTAGTTGATTAGAAACGGTTGATTGTAGTTGGTCATCAGTGGTCCTCACTTTTGGATGTGTAACAGACATGTACAATAGTAGAATAATGTGTTAAAAAAATCCTGGACCTACTGAATACAAGAAAGTCTTGTGTTACTGGGATAATTCTATATAAGTCGATTATAACTGGTTGATTGTAGTTGGTTATAAGTGGTCATCACTTTTGGATGTATAACAGACATGTACAATAGTAGAATAATGTGTTAAAAAAATCCTGGACCTACTGAATTCAAGAAAGTTTTGTGTTACTGGGATAATTCTATATAAGACGATAATAACCGGTTGATTGTAGTTGGCCATCAGTGGTCATCAATTTTAAATGTATAACAGACATGTTCGATAGTAGAATAATTGTTTAAAAAAATCATGGACCTACTGAATTTAAAAAAGTTTGATGTTACTGGGATATTTCTATATAAGTCGATTATAACTGGTTGATTGTAGTTGGTCATAAGTGGTCATCACTTTTGGATGTATCACAGACATGTATGATAGTAGAATGAGGTATAAAAAAAATCTTGGTCCTAGTAAATTCAATAAAATATTATGTATGTAGGATATTTCTATATAAGTTGATTAGAAACGGTTTATTGTAGTTGGTCATCAGTGGTCATCACTTTCGAATGTATAACAGACATGTTCAATAGTAGAATAATGTGTTAAAAAAATCCTGGACCTACTGAATTCAAGAAAGTTTGATGTTACTGGGATATTTATATATAAGTCGATTATAACTGTTTGATTGTAGTTGGTTATAAGTGATCATCACTTTTGGATGTATAGCAGACATGTACAATAGTAGAATAATGTGTTAAATAAATCCTACATCTAATAAATTGAAGAAAGTTTGATGTTACTGGGATATTTCTGTATAAGTCGATTATAACCGGTTGATTGTAGTTGGCCATCAGTGGTCATCACTTTTGGATGTATCTTAGACATGTATGATAGTAGAATGAGATATAAAAAAAATCTTGGGCCTAGTAAATTTAATAAAATATTAGGTATCCGGGATATTCCTATATAAGTTGATTAAAAACGGTTGATTGTAGTTGGTCATCAGTGGTCATCACTTTCGAATGTATAACAGACATGTTCAATAGTAGAATAATGTGTTAAAAAAATCCTGGACCTACTGAATTCAAGAAAGTTTGATGTTACTGGGATATTTCTATATAAGTCGATTATAACCGGTTGATTGTTGTTGGTCATCAGTGGTCATCACTTTTAAATGTATAACAGACATGTTCGATAGTAGAATAATGTGTTAAAAAATCCTGGACCTACTGAATTCAAGAAAGTTTGATGTTACTGGGATATTTCTATATAAGTCGATTTTAACCGGTTGATTGTAGTTGGTCATCAGTGGTCATCACTTTTGAATGTATCACAGACATGTATGATAGTAGAATGAGATATAAAAAAAATCTTTTGCCTAGTAAATTCAATAAAATATTATGTATGTGGGATATTTCTATATAAATTAATTAGAAACGGTTGATTGTAGTTGGTCATCAGTGGTCCTCACTTTTGGATGTATAACAGACATGTGCGATAGTAGAATAATGTGTTAAAAAAATCCTGGACCTACTGAATTCAAGAAAGTTTGATGTTACTGGGATATTTCTATATAAGTCGATTATAACCGGTTGATTGTTGTTGGTCATCAGTGGTCATCACTTTTAAATGTATAACAGACATGTTCGATAGTAGAGTAATGTGTTAAAAAAATCCTGGACCTGCTGAATTCAAGAAAGTTTGATGTTACTGGGATATTTCTATATAAGTCGATTTTAACCGGTTGATTGTAGTTGGTCATCAGTGGTCATCACTTTTGAATGTATCACAGACATGTATAATAGTAGAATGAGATATAAAAAAAATCTTTTGCCTAGTAAATTCAATAAAATATTATGTATGTGGGATATTTCTATATAAATTGATTAGAAACGGTTGATTGTAGTTGGTCATCAGTGGTCATCACTTTCGAATGTATAACAGACATGTTCGATAGTAGAGTAATGTGTTAAAAAAATCCTGGACCTGCTGAATTCAAGGAAGTTTGATGTTACTGGGATATTTATATATAAGTCGATTATAACCGGTTGATTGTAGTTGGTCATCAGTGGTCATCACTTTTGAATGTATAACAGACATGTTCGATACTAGAGTAATGGGTTAAAAAAATCCTGGACCTACTGAATTCAAGAAAGTTTAATGTTACTGGGATATTTATATATAAGTCGATTATAACTGGTTGATTGTAGTTGGTTATAAGTGGTCATCACTTTTGGATGTATAACAGACATGTACAATAGTAGAATAATGTGTTAAATAAATCCTACACCTAATAAATTGAAGAAAGTTTGATGTTACTGGGATATTTCTGTATAAGTCGATTATAACCGGTTGATTGTAGTTGGCCATCAGTGGTCATTACTTTTGCATGTATCTTAGACATGTATGATAGTAGAATGAGGTATAAAAAAAATCTTGGGCCTAGTAAATTTAATAAAATATTAGGTATTCGGGACATTCCTATATAAGTTGATTAAAAACGGTTGATTGTAGTTGGTCATCAGTGGTCATCACTTTCGAATGTATAACAGACATTTCAATAGTAGAATAATGTGTTAAAAAAATCCTGGACCTACTGAATTCAAGAAAG
This sequence comes from Ganaspis brasiliensis, assembly GCA_037103525.1. Classification (NCBI taxonomy): domain Eukaryota; kingdom Metazoa; phylum Arthropoda; class Insecta; order Hymenoptera; family Figitidae; genus Ganaspis; species Ganaspis brasiliensis. The sequence goes on from JAZKLR010000438.1 coordinate 326,455, forward strand.
TTTGATGTTACTGGGATATTTCTATATAAGTCGATTATAACCGGTTGATTGTTGTTGGTCATCAGTGGTCATCACTTTTAAATGTATAACAGACATGTACTATAGTAGAATAAGTGTTGAAAAATATCTTGTTGCGTACGTGCGATATTTCGAAACCTTTTGGAGATTTGTGTGATATATTGAACTTATCTTTTTAAAAAATTTATTTTTATTAGCTAGGTTATCCAAAGAGTATGTAATCTTTGTAAAAATGAGAAAAAACAGTAATGATAATTGGATTAATTATTATTTTTTAATCTTTATACAGTAGTCTTTTATTGACAAAAGTAAAGTAAATGTTACTGTGAATGATTTTAAAAGTTAACGGGAATTGAATTTTGAATCTTATTTTAAATTCGTTCTTTTATTTTAAGATACATCTCACTTCAAAGGAACAGTTTTAGATATAAACATTCTTTGGAAACTGCTTTTTAATTGATATACCTCTTGAGTCAGGAAAATGGAAAATGGTGGACTTCTAAATAATAGATTATTTCTAAGAATACAAAACCGTTTGTGACACAGAAGAAAATCTGCAGAGGTATCAATAGTAACAACCTAATTTATTGAGAAGCTTCTATGACTTTCAGTACTGCTACGCTAATCTGACTATTTATTTTTGACACCATAATAATGAAGACACGTTAATTGAAGAACAATAATTATTTTATTATGGATTAAGTTTATTACTCAGTAGTAAATTTAATAAAAAGTAGGAACAGAGAAATGAAAAACTCTGAGTCAATTAAAATATTTGTCATTTATTTAATAAAAACAATTGTTTTACATAATATATTACATATAAACAATATGCAGAGTTGTCCAGTAATATTCGCATCTTAGAACGAGTACGAATGGACTTATCAATTTATTTATTTATTATTACAATATATTCATTTAATTAGTTAAAAGACATTCATAAATTTTGTTTTTCATACCTACACTCATCAATGTATGACAAGTTACATTATTTACATATTAATTAAGAAACATTTTTTATAAATACAAATTTGATACGTAATAAAGGTGAGAACTTTGTAAGACTTAAACAAAACTTGATAAGTTCAAAAAATTATACAGGAATGTTTTCACAGGAATGATTTATTCTTTTTCTTTTTATTTAATAAGGAGAACTTGTTAGCGAGTGAAACTTTTGAATTCTAGACGTTGCTAACCTTAAATCGAGAAACATTAATTAAATTCAATAATTCATCGATATTATTATTAACAATTTTAATAGAGTTAAAAAGAAGGTTAGGCATTTAGAAATTTGTAGAAAGCTGATTGTACAACTTTATTTTAACGAATATGAAAGGAAGTTCTCACAGAATAAATATTCAAATTTTGAATATTTTTAAACAAGATTGGAAAAGGATTAATTACAGTCAATAGGTCAGTACTTTATGAAAACACATTTTAGTAGATTCTGAAGGAAACATAGGATTAAAAAAACCACTGAGAAAGCTCAAAATATTTGTTTCCGTATAAAAAAAAAAAAAAAAAAAAAGGGTAAAGCCTCATAATTTTTAAAATTTTTAAGAAATATTCGAAACAGATTAATTGAACATAAGAAATATCGGATTTAAAAAAAAATAACACATTTCTTTGATTCTGAGATTATTGTAAATATTTACTAAAATAGTCTAAAGCAGCATACAATATTTATTTCTGGATAAAATAAAAGAAAGCTTGATCCCTTCCAGTGATTGTAATTTTTAGAATTTTGGAAAAAGAATTTAAACAAAGTAATTACTAAAATGTCCCTTAAATTGGGCGATGTTTTTGAATCTTCGGTCTTCATCCGGAAAATTATGATCAAGGTACCAAAAAAAAATGTCTTATAATTTTCAGTCAAATCAAGCAATATTAACACTTGTCTCGGCACAACTGAATTCTGAGAAGTATCTTTGCAAAGAAAAAAATCGCTTTTTCGTAAATTTGCTATAAAATTGAAAAAAATGATATTTTTCAATCATCAAACGATTTTGCTTATTCCGAAAATGAACTCTTGCAAAATATCCAAGGAATATAACTTTAAAGTATCATTATTGATTAAAAAATGTTTATTTTCTACTTGAACGCCAGGAACAACTTTTGCAATTTTGAGGATCTTTTGCGGTCCTGCAAAAAGTAGAATATACTATTTCTGTTATAAATAAGAATCAGAATTTCATTTTTTAAACATTTTCAAAGAGAAAAATGTTTTGTATATCGAAAAATATTTATTTTTAACTGACTTATAGCAAACTTACAAAAAAATGTGTTTTTTTCTGTGTAACAATACGTAGGAAAATTCAGTTGAATGGAGGCCCGTGTTAGCATTTCTTGATTTGGCTCCAATTTGTAGGAAAATTTGTTTTTAGCACCTTGTTCACTTTTTCAGGCGGAAACAGAATATTCGGAAATATCATGCAAAATAAGGGCACTATAGTAATTACAATCAATAATTGTTTGATATTTGAGAAGAATCAATTTTCCAAAATTCCGAGAGAATTGTAAAAATTTCCTAAAATCGTCAAAGGAAGCGAAAAAAATTTATTTCGGAATAATGCAAAATAAATTTCAAATACTGAAAGAGGTTTTAATTGTTGAAATTTTAAGAGGAGAATTGTAAAGAAAAAATAATTAGTCATTAATTATCTTACGTTTAAAAAGAAACAATTTTCTCAGATTCCAAGAGAATTGTAAAAATTTAGTAACCTTTCTATAGAAGCTAAAAATATTTATGTCGGAATAATTTAAAAGAAACATCAAATCCTGTAACAGTTTATAATTTTTGAAATTTTAAAAAAGAATTAAAACAAAATAAATAATCAATAATTGTCCGGTTTTAAAAAGAAACGAATTTCTCAGGTAACAAGAAAATTGTAAAAATTTCATAAAATTGTTTAATAAAACCAAAAAAATTAATTTAGGAATAATTTAAACGAAATTTGAAATCATGTAAGAGATTTTAATTCTTGAAATATTAAAAAAAAAATTAAAACAGAACAATAAGAGTTTATAATAGTCTGCTTTTAAAAAAATGAGTTTATCGTATTCCGAGAGAATTGTAAATATTTTCTAAAATCGTCAAAAAAAGCTAAAAGAAACTATTATTGAAATAATTTAAAAGAAAGTTCGAATCGTGTGAGAGATTTTAAATCTTGAAATTTTAAAACAAGATTTGAGACAAATTAATAACAGTCCATATTTGTCTGATTTTAAAGAAAAGCAAATTTCTCAGATTTCAAGAAATTTGTAAAAAATGGCATAAAATCGGCCAAATAAGCCCAAAAAATTTAAAGATATTTGAAAATTCTGAGAAAGATTTTAATTCTTGAAATCTTAAATAAAGAATTGAAACAGTCAATAAATGTCTGATATTAAAAAAAACAATTTTTTTTCTTAAATTCTATAAGAATTGAGGAAGTTTCATAAAATTATAAAATAAATGTTTAAAGTAATTATTTGTGATGAAATATAGTATACTTGTCCTCTAGATGTGTTTTCATGTATTTACACCATTATTGTAAAAGCTTGATTCTTTGTTCATCTCATCAAGATTGAAGCGCTACTAAATCCTGGTTGTACCAGTAGCAAGTAAGGATCTGAAAAATATTGAAAAAGGAAGAAATAACTTTGTTTTTACAAATTCTATTAAATCTAATTAAGTATTTTAAGTATTTTAAGTATTTTTTATATGTACAATATAGACAAGTTGTCATGGATATAAAATTTGATTTTTTTTAACAGTTTAAACACAAATTTGAATAGGTTAATTACAATCAATAATTATGTAATATTGAAAAAAACAATATTCGCATATATGTAGTGAAGACGATAAATTTAAAGAATATTGAAAGCAAAATAAAACACTTGTTTAATTTTGCTTTAATTAATGACAATTCTTTAAAAGCTGAAAAATTTGAATTTTGAGACATTGGTTACAATTTAATTGGAAACGATTTGTTAAAATCAGATATTTCTTAAAATGAAAAATAACAATACTCGTTGTTGTAAATTTTTAAAAATTTAAGAAAAAACAACTTAACTTAATTTGTCCTGTTGAAAAGAAAGCCTTCTCCTTTCTACTATTGCCGGTCCTGTACTATACATTTCTTCGTCTTTGGTCTTGTTAAAATATTTGTTAAAAAATAAACAGTCTCAAGGAAGATGTTTCAAAACGTTGCACCATTACTGAAGCATCTCGACGCCCCCCGTTGATAAAGTGTTTATTAAAAAGCCAGGTTAATAAAATGTTAATTTGTAAAACAGTGGAATGTCACTTTTATAATTAATTTTTTTGGATATGATTTCTATTAAACTGTTTGTTTAATCAAATGTCTTTTGAAGTTTTGTCATAAAATGTTAATCGGACCGAACGATGGATACATTTGTTTATTAATTCAAATATGCAATAACATTCTGTATAACATTCTTTATAACCATGCTTTAACATTATTCTACTGTTTTTCAAATTAACATTTTATTACAGTGGCTTTTTAATAAACACTTTATCAACGGGGGGCGTCGATCTGTATTTTTTGTTGATTTCAGCTATGTCGATAAGTTAAAAAATCTTGATCCAGTTCAAAGGCATTAACTGAAAAATATTGAAAAAAAAAATAGTTTTGTCATTACAATTTCTGAAAAGAATAAAAGGCAGCTTGCAATATTTTCTTTTTACAAGAATTAAGATGAGTTGTCATGGTTTCAAAAATTGAAAAATACTTTCTTGATTTTTATAAATCAAGACAAGCTGTTATCATGTAAAAAATTGGGGCGGTTCAAATTCTACACATTTAAACTCTACAATGATGAATTCTACACGTTAAATTCTACACAGTTAAATTCTACAATTTAAAATTCTACACATTTAAACTCTACAAAGTTAAATTCTACACGTTAAATTGTACACAGTAAAATTCTATAATACGATTTTTTATCAAATATTAATATTAAATCCTACATAGTTAAATTCTACAATTTAAAATTCTACACATTTGAACTCTACACAGTTAAATTCTACACAGTAAAATTCTACAATACAATTTTTTATAAAACAGAAATATTAAATCCTATATGTTTAAATTCTACAATTTAAAATTCTACAAATTTAAACTCTACAATGTTAAATTCTACACGATAAATTCTTCAAATTAAAACTCTACAATAAGATTTTTTATAAAACATATTAAAACCAAGTATTAAAATTTAGAATTCTACACATTTAAACTGTACACAGTTAAATTCTACACATTAAAACTCTACAATATGATATTTCATCAAAAATTAATAATACATTATGCATAGTTAAACTCTACAATTTAATCTCTACACATTTAAACTGTACAATGTTAAATTCTACACGATATTCAATTTGGATTTTCTGACAAATTCTTTTGTTTATAAAAAAAATTAATAACCTTTAGATTCGACTTAATATATTAAAAATGTCTAGGCCATATCCAGTCAACATCTTCAGGGAAGTTAACCTCAAAATGTGAAAATCGACTTCTCTGAGGTAAACAAGTACCTAACCGATGTCCAAGTCATTTCCGGTCAACTTCAGGGAAGTTAACCTCAAAATGTAAAAACCGACTTCTCTAAAGTACCTGAGTATAAAACCAATGTCCAGGTCATTTCCAGTCAACATCTTCAGGGAAGTTAACCTCAAATTGTAAAAATTGACTTTTCTAAAGTACCTAAGTAACCGACAGATGTCCGGCTCATTTCCGGTCAACTTCTTCAGGGAAGTTAACCTCAAAATGTGAAAATCGACTTTTCTGAGGTAAACAAGTACCCAACCGATGTCCAAGTCATTTCTGGTCAACTTCTCCTGGGAAGTTAACCTTAAAATGTAAAAACCGGCTTTTCTCAAGTACCCAAAAAGCTGATCCATGTCCAGGCCATGTCCGGTCAACTTCTTTAGGGAAGTTAACCTTAAAATGTAAAAACTGACTTCTAAGAAGTACCCCAGTACTCAAGTGATGTCCAAGACATTTCTGGTCAACTTTTTTAGGAAACTTAACCTTAAAATGTAAAAATCGACTTTTTTAAAGTACCAGAGTACCTAACCAATATGTAGGTCATATCTGGTCCACTTCTCCAGAGTACTTAGGTACTTAAGAGAAGTCAATGTTCAAAATTTGAGGTTAATGTCCCTGCAGAAGTTGACCGGAAATGATCTGGACATCTGTCGGTTACTTAGGTACTTTAGAACAGTCAATTTTTACAATTTGAGGTTAACTTCCTTGAAGATATTGAGTGGAAATGACCTGGACAGTGGTTCAAAACTCAGGTACTTTAGAGAAGTCGGTTTTTACTTTTTGAGGTTAACTTCACTGAAGTTGACCGGAAATGACTTGGACATCGGTTGGGTACTTGTTTACCTCAGTGAAGTCGATTTTCACATTTTGAGGTTAACTTCCCTGAAGAAGTTGACCGGAAATGAGCTGGACATCTGTCGGTTACTTAGGTACTTTAGAAAAGTCAATTTTTATAATTTGAGGTTAACTTCCCAGAAGATGTTGACTGGAAATGACCTTGACATTGGTTTTATACTCAGGTACTTTAGAGAAGTCGGTTTTTACTTTTTGAGGTTAACTTCCCTGAAGTTGACCGGAAATGACTTGGACATCGGTTGGGTACTTGTTTACCTCAGAGAAGTCGATTTTCACATTTTGAGGTTAACTTCCCTGAAGATGTTGACTAAATATGGCCTAGACATTTTTGATATATTAAGTCGAATCTAAAGGTTATTAAATTTTTTTAAAAACAAAAGAATTTGTCAGAAAATCCAAATTGAATATCGTGTAGAATTTAACATTGTACAGTTTAAATGTGTAGAGTTTAAATTGTAGAGTTTAACTATGCATAATGTATTATTAATTTTTGATGAAATATCATATTGTAGAGTTTTAATGTGTAGAATTTAACTGTGTACAGTTTAAATGTGTAGAATTCTAAATTTTAATACTTGGTTTTAATATGTTTTATAAAAAATCTTATTGTAGAGTTTTAATTTGAAGAATTTATCGTGTAGAATTTAACATTGTAGAGTTTAAATTTGTAGAATTTTAAATTGTAGAATTTAAACATATAGGATTTAATATTTCTGTTTTATAAAAAATTGTATTGTAGAATTTTACTGTGTAGAATTTAACTGTGTAGAGTTTAAATGTGTAGAATTTTAAATTGTAGAATTTAACTATGTAGGATTTAATATTAATATTTGATAAAAAATCGTATTATAGAATTTTACTGTGTACAATTTAACGTGTAGAATTTAACTTTGTAGAGTTTAAATGTGTAGAATTTTAAATTGTAGAATTTAACTGTGTAGAATTTAACGTGTAGAATTCATCATTGTAGAGTTTAAATGTGTAGAATTTGAACCGCCCCTTCTAATTTAGTTGAAGTAATAGAGAGTGAATTCATTGACTTTCGTCTGAGAGGTGTTGTAAACCAGTTTTTAAAAAATGTAGTTTTAAAATATGTGAAATTCCAACAGGTCCTATTTACAATAATCATAATATTTTCTTGAAAATTTTGTTTGTTTCCATGTTATTGGTAATCAAAAATATAAAAGGTTGACGACTTTATTTCTTAGTCTGAAATCTCACAATTTTTAAAAACGCGTTATATTTTAGAAACTATTTAATAATATGTGTAAAATCTTACAAGAAATGTAAATCAGTTTACTTTAAAAGTTAAAAACACGGATTTATTATACACAATAATTATTACAAAATCATATTCTAATTTGCAAAATTTATGCTTCTGAAAAATTGCACTATTTTTCTGGAACAACATAAAAATGAGAGGGTTTCAAAATAAGTTGAAATTAAAATAATCTACTTGCCTTCAAACTTTAACGGCGGCATCTTTCTTCATTTAAGACATATTAAATTAACAAATTTTCGTTTTAAAGAAGTGAGTGTTTTATATTTAATGGAAACAGAGCAATTTTATATGACTCCATATAAATTGACTTTTTAGTATATACAATATTAGAACGATTAAAAATGTTATTCTAACTTGAGGTTTCAAAATTAACCTTCTTGATAAACAATTTCCAAAATTTCATATTTCCTAAACGAAGCAAAATACCAATCTTAAACAGATTGGTAAGACAGATTATATTTATATTACCTTATTTTCAAAAACTTCAAAACATAAAAATCTAAATAAAAAACTTATAAATGCAGAAAAATAATGCATTTTTTACAAGTATAAATTTTTAAAATTAAATTATCACTTTATAATAATAAATATTTATAATAAATCCATCTTATCTAGTACGTTTAGAATAAAGTGATTTATATTTCTTGTAAGACTTTATACATATTATTAATAGGTTTTAAATTATATAACACATTTTTAAAAAGTGCTCTGAGATTTAATAAGGTTAAGAAATAAAATTGTCAACCTCCTATTCTTTTTTTTATTACTATTAACATAAGAACAAAAAAAATTATTTTTATAATATTATGATTAGTGAACTCAAAAAAGAATTTAAAGTTCCACATGTTTTAAAACTCGATTTTTAAAAAGATGTTCGCAACATCTTTTTTAGACGAAAGTCAATGAATTCACTCTCTATAAAGTTCAATAAATTAATATTTATGTTTTTTTACAACTCAAAATTAAAAACACTTCTTCAAAAAGTAATCTGTTTAAATCCACTAAATAAGCTCAATCACAATCACTATTATCATCACTTTTAATATTGATTGTTTAATTTATTTATTTTAAGATTAAACACTTTTTATTTTATCATTCAACAAACATTTAAGCACAAAAACAAACACACATAACCCCACCTGTCACTATTACACGTTTGATGTTCAAGAATGTCAGAAATCGAGTTGAACACAACCTCTCTTGCTTTATTATTGAGCCACTTCCCTTCTTATACTTATCTATTTCAAGTTTTAAGGTCTAATTGCAATCTTGGGAATCGGCGGGAAAATGGAACGGCGGGACAATGAAACGGCGGCTAAATGAGTACCTACCGAAAATTTTCAACTATTTGGTGATAATAGGGTAAAACAGTCCTTTGGCAGGTATTTATAACATCTTCTGAAATAAAGTTATAATAAATTTCCGAAGAAATGCTTAGTGTTACTTTACCTCCTCGTAAACAGGGAGAAGAGATAAATATCTCTTCTAGAACTGGTAGTGGTAATACTTCTGCCATTTGCAAGTTTCTGTGTGATGTATACAAGTGTTACTGCAGGGGTTGCCAATTTATTAATATTAAATTTTGTAAAACAACAATTCGTCCGCACCTCCTATACGATATCGCCACCGCGGATAATTTTTAAGGGTTTTTAGGTTTGTGTATTATCGATTGGTTTATTCTATATTTAACTCCGAGAATAATCGCTTAAATTTGTTCATATTGGCCTGAATATGCATAATTCTATCTGTTTCTTGTCTGATTCCATAGGAAAGATCGTCTATCGTTTCATAAGCGTGTAGAATCTGTTCTCTTAAAAATAGTACGTAGTTTGTTAGACTAAGATAGTAATTATAAAAATTCTTGAACCCTATCCTCGATAATTAATATTTGTTCGTCGGTTCCGTTAAATAATGTTTCTTTACAAAAAGGGGTCATAATAAAACACGAATTTATTTATGTACATGACTATTTACTATTTTAAAAACATCTTTCTTAATTTTTAAGTTTTCAAATTCGGAAATTAAATTTTCAATTACGATATCCTGTGAGATATTTCCAAAAGGGCTTCTTCGAGTTCTCTTTCGGTTCTACTTCTTCGTTTTCCGGCACGACATCTAGGTTATTTTGTTTTTGTCATGGTAAAAATTAAAGTCACAATACATAACGACAGAATTTAGAATATTGATTTTGAATAATTGATACACAATTAGATAAAGTGAATTTAATTTTTTGTTTACTTTGTTTTGCAATTAGAGTAGTTTGAGCTCTCTCTAAAACCTCGTCAAAAAACTCCGTGAACTCTTCTTGACTTTTAAGTTCTTTTATGCTAAGTTCAGAATCTAGAAATTGTTTGTTTGTCAAGGTAACGTCTTTGAGCCTTAGCACCACCGCGGATATTTTAGTTTAGGTTTTATACTCTCCAACATATTAAAGAAAATAAAAGTGAAAATTTAAGACTTTATTCTTATAATATTTAGCACAAGTTTTTGGCATTAGAATATCAATATTACCATATAAAATTAGTGCAATTCAAAAACAGCTAATAAAATACATAAAATATGTAGTTCTACTACTACATAGTAAAATTTTGAGAACTCGACTTGACAAATTTGCCAAACGGCATAAAATGTGAATGGCGAAACTAAAAACCGCCGAGCGGCGCGTAATCAGTTTTCACTAGGTTTCTAAATTTTACTAAATATGGAAATTTGGAAAAACCAACTTGATAAATTTGCCGAACGGCACAAAATGTCAATGGCGAAACAGAAAACCGCCGAACGGCGCGTAATCGGTTTCCACGAGATTTCCAAATTTTGCAAAAATATATAATTAAAAAGATTTTTAAAACTCGACTTGACAAGTTTGCCGAACGGCACAAAATGTCAATGGCGAAACTAAAAACCGCCGCACGGCGCGTAATCAGTTTCCACGAGGTTTTAAAATTTCAATAAAGTTAAAAATCTAAAATTAAAAATCTTAACTTAACAAATTTGCCGAACGGCACAAAATGTGAATGGCGAAACAAAAACCGCCGAACGGCGCGTAGTTTGTTTCGACAAGATTTTTAGTCTTTAAAAAAGCAAAATTGAAAATAAATAAGAAACTCTGACTTGACAAATTTGCCGAACGGCATAAAATGTCAATGACAAAATCAAAAGCCGCTGAACGGCGCGTAATAAATTTTGACAGAATTTCCAATTTTTAACAATTTATTCAAACTGTATTATAAAAATGTAAATGACTCCTAAAAGAGTCAACCCAATTTTGAATTTCATTTGCAGCTTTAATTGTAGTATTTTAAACAATTTAAACTTTTTAGAGAAATTAGAGAAAGTTAAAAAAAAAATTCACTTTGTCTATTTGTCTATTATTTTATCCCACCGCTGCCACCAAACAGATTGTTACGAACGGTCATAAAATTATTATTTAATTTGATGTATTTTAATTTTGAAATTTTATTTCTTTGTTCTCATCCTGTTAAAAAAAATAACTTGTTTAACTTGTTCGCCGGAGGAACCAATCTATTACTATTCCAGTAATGGAATAGTTTTATTTTTATTTTTAATGTGGGTTCGAATAAACTGAAATCGCCGATAGAAGACGAAAGACAAAATTGATGAATTGTTGTTTTAAAAACTACAATAATGACAACAGTAAATTTTGTTAATTAAATTCTCTTTTTCTTTATTTTATTTAATTATAAAAATGTTAAAATATTACAATTTAAATAATTTGTGTGGCATAAAATAAATGCTTGTATTTTTATAAATTCATGTCTCGTAAACAATTAAAATTACTTTTTATAAAATTTGAACGACACAATTATTTTGTACTCACGAATTATCCTTAAATTACCGCCTGAAAGCTTGAGAGGAAAGGAGGATGCCTCTTTTCACCTGCTGCACTTCCGACGGGCAGAAGGAGGTAGAAAGAATGAGCGATTACGCGCTCCGTCCACTACGCGAATCGAGAATCCGGTACAGGTACACTACTGACCGATGAAGCAAGAAGAAAGTCTCCTTTTACTATTTTATCCCGATTGGAACCCAGCTGATTTTGAGTATTTAAAACTTTTTTAACGTCCGCCCAAAAATAAGAAAATTTGGAAAATCTTTGGCTCTGCGAAAATCTATCGAGATTCAACAGATAACAATTACTCGAACTTGGCACTATCTCGATTCACTACTTGGCTCGACGAAAATCTATCGCGATTCAGCAAGTAGCAAAAACTGAGCTTTTTCCAATGTTTCCAATTTTTGAAAATTACTATTTCAAATTGAAGTGAAAAAATTCGTACCGGCAGTTCGACAATCGTATCAAGTCCCGTCTTGATGTTAACGATCACCCATGAATGAATGGCAATTGACACCTCGGAAGCTTCTGCTTTTATGGAGTGTCTAAGATGCATTATGATGGGACGAAATCAGGTGTTTAAGGGGTAGTTGGTGTGGTTACAGGATGATTGACTCATTAGGTTATAATTAAACCTCGATATCTGAGATTTCTATATCTCTTTTCTTTGTTGGCATTATAAAAATAATATCTCCCATACAAGTTTGAATAAGTATCACTTGTGCCCTTCTTAGGTTTCAAAGCGTTTGTTGGTCTGCATGGATTCGATAAATTCTATTTTTGCAGATTCGATCCTCATAAGTCCACTTTTGTCACGCATTTGCGTGTATTAAGATAATATGACTTATTCTAATTATATCTGCCGACATTGTTCTCTTTTGAGAATTATGTATCGAGATAGAGGAGGAAAGGAATCATCGAAGAAAGAAAGGAATATATGCATAGTGAGACACTCCACAATGCAGAAGATATCTACATTGAGGATATCATGAGAAATTCATGCTTGTATGCGTGCTGCGTAGTGCACCCACACCGCTATACTCGATGTACCTGACCGCGTAAGAAAGAGACGAAGAGAGAAGGAAACGCGACGAAGAGCAACCTTGTCTACACCGATTCTTTCATACATGCATAATATAGATTACACTAAACACTTTAATAATAATAATAATAATATTAATAATTATTGCTATAACAATAACAATAATAATAATATATCTGCCGACATTGTTCTCTTTTGAGAATTATGTATCAAGGTAGAGGAGGATAGGAATCATAGAAGAAAGAAAGGAATATATGCATAGTGAGACACTCCACAATGCAGAAGATATCTACATTGAGGATTTCATGAGAAAATCATGCTTGTATGCGTGCTGTGTAGTGCACCCACACCGCTATACTCGATGTACCTGACCGCGTAAGAAAGAGACAAAGAGAGAAGGAAACGCGACGAAGAGCGAAGAGATATCCTCCTTTCCTCCGGTTATTGCACAACCTTGTCTACACCGATTCTTTCATACATGCATAATATAGATTGCACTAAACACATTAATAATAATAATAATATTAATAATTATTGCTATAACAATAACAATAATAATAATAAATCATAAGGATATTAATAATTATCGTTACAGCAATAACAATAATAATAATAATAATGATATTAATAATTATTGTTATAACTATAACAACATTACTAATAACAATAATAAATTAATTGTAATACCATTAATTCTAGGCATACAAAGTTTAATTAAATGATCACTATATGGTGCTGGAGATGTACCTTTAAAAATATAAACACGTGGCTATAAGTCAATGCACGTGGTTATCGGGGTCTCGAATTACGCGCATATATACTTACATATATGTGACAAATGCATCGTCGCATTTGCTTTAAATTTCTTTTTCTTCCAATGTTTTATTACAAAATAATTAAGTTTATTTAACTGTTACGTACGTAACAGGACAATACTCAAATACTCGAACGAGAGTTATTTATAATAAATTTCCCCAAGTACGTCAAACAAAATTTATTAAGCAAAATAAAACAATTTATATAAACGTGTTTTAAGAAAATAATTGTTCTCTCAGAAAATGACAATAAAACATAACAACATTTTTTTTTAAATAAAGGAGAAAATTCTAATTTACCAATATATAATAGCTATACTCTGTTCCACGAGAGAATGCTGTCGTAAAAGGACGATTTTTCGTCAAGTTCGCGCAATAAAGTGTGGTTTTTGATCATGGACAGACATTTTTACAAAAAAAATAGTTCGGCCGCGCCCTCATTCATATTTTAATCCTTAACACATGCTGGTTGATTCAAATTTTTGCCTGTTCCATGGCATCCATAAGAAAAACTATCTCTCCCAAATACTCAAGTTAGAGTCCAAAAATGGTGCCAAACAAACAAAATTCCAAATTTTTGGAACTATTGTGGCACTCTGAAACTATCTTGTCCATTAAGAAATTTATTTGCTCATAAAACAAAGAAATAAATAAACGTAATTAATATACAAATAAAATATATTATTATAGTGCTCTTTTCCAAGTATTTTGACTCCTGTTCCGAAATCAAGAGAAGATACGCGAATTTTTGTGACGTACAAAATACCACGTCACAACTTCCCCCGCCTTGCTGGGAACTAAGAGTTGAAAACCTCTCTTTGATCTCATTTCTAACATTAGTGACCAACACAAAAGAAGAAAAACCGAGAACTTGGTCGAAATACCTGGGAAGCACTTGCAGTTCAATAAAAATAAATTATGCTTGATTTGAATAACTTATTTGCTACTATAACTTGCCAAAATTCGGGAAATAACAACCACTTATAGTGAATAATAACTCATCAAACAATTACCGAGCAATCAATGAGAGGAGTCTTGAGTGTGTAAGAGTCAAAACATTCCCAAATCCCCACAGAGTAAGTTAGGAATGAGTAAAGGTAATTCATATTCAGGTAAGCAAATTTATTTAATATAATTGATAAATCCAGAACATAAAATTGTAGATAAGATTACAAGTAACCTGTTAACTATTCGTTGTGTTGAGTTAACAATCTGAAGGGGTACCGTTCCGACAACCCGCATCGTGAAAGTTTTTCATGTGCTGGTTGATGTAAGTAGGCTTTTTCAGGAGAAATTGGTCGGGTTTGGTCTTAGCCCTTCCAGCCAAAACCTCGTCACTCCAGTAGAGTTCGCTACAGTTGGGGCACGTCTTCTTAGTAAAACCCTTCTCCCCACAACCGTAGCATAGAGGTCCAGGCGGTGGATTAGAGCACTCAGGTCGCTTATGGCCAGGTCGTCCACAAGCCTAACATGTTTTTGGCAATCGGCCCTCGGTAGACTCGTGGCTTGGGACCTCCTGCTTTGAGCAACTGTTCCCTGTTCCCATAATCGACCCGAACGTTTGGTTTGGCCCGATAACATGGCCTCGGACTGATGATGACCTGCTCGGAATCTGAGAAGACCTATACACAAAAGAACCGAAAAATCGTCAGTCACAGAATCGAAAGTCATCATAGTCACTCAAAATTACACTGTCAAGTTTAATTACATAATCAACCATTTAGAGTAAATATAAGCCTAAAATTTTCAGGAATTTATTCATCGTCGGGCGTAAAAAACGGTTTGAGAAATCTAATGTGTTCTTTTCCCGCAAATTTTCCCTTTACGGTGACTAAGTTGTAAACTACCGGCGATATACGACGTGAGTTCTTGAACGGGCCGTCATATTTCGGAACCAATTTCCCCGAGATTTCTTAAGCCTTGTTGGAAAGGACGTGCTGTCTCCGAAGCACTGAATCTCCTACTCTGAAACTAGCATTCCGCCTGTGCTCATTATAATAATTGGCCTGGAACTCGTACGCACGGCTCATGTTCCGACGAAACATATCGCGAAGTAATCCTAACATTTTTACTCTGAATAACCATTCGGAGGAGTTGGGTGTTGCATGCGGCAATCACCCTTTCCTGACTGTCTTGCTCCTGCTTGAGGTTAACGCCCAGGCCAGTGGCAATAGTGTCAGTCTGAAGGCAAAAGGGATGATCTTCAGCCTCGTGAAATCTGGGGTAGGTCAAGATCGGAGCTTCAGTGAGAGCCTGTTTCAACCAACTAAATGACTTACTTTGTTCTTCCCCCAATGCCACTGACATTGTTACGGAACAACCTAGTTAAAGGTTCAGCGATACCAGGAGGCTAATCCCATAAACCTATGCAATTGCTTAACGTTCTTCGGAATCGCGTAATCTAGAACGGAATCTATCTTATCTGGATTAACTCTCAGTCCCCGGTCATTAACGATGAAACCTAAATACTTAACCCCGTAGCAACCAAATTCACATTTCTTGGGAATAATGGTAAGACATGCCTTCTCGATTCTGTCTAGAACCTTCTCAAGCCAATAAAGGTGTTCTTTAAAAGTTTTGGACACGACAATTATATCATCGAGATAACATAATAGGTGAGGTCTCATCTCGGGAGTAATGATTCGGTACATTAAACGTTGGAAGGTGAGTGTAGAGCAGGGGTGTTCAGTGTGCTTACAAAATCTGACAAAACTGACACTGTCAGTGTTGGGAGTAGGTCAACTTCCCTGCAATAAATCTTGACGGGTTTGGGCCCTTAACCCCTTTACCTCCAACTGAGTTGTAAACCAGATAAAAATTATTATTATACTTAATTTACTCAATCTGATTTCATTAGGATATGTAATTCATATTAATTAATATATTTAAATAAAAGATATAATAACATGAACCTTACATACAAAATAAAATATAAATATTAACTAAATAATATAGAAATAGACATATTATGAAGTTTCGGAAAATGGGAAGAGTTGAGTTTATTGCGGACTACCTACGGTGAGGGTATAATAGCTTCAACAATGGCTCCTCCATAAACTGAAGGAAAACGCGAAAAAAAATTTGGTGTCAGAGTTGTCCTTCCCGTGTCAGTGTGCACTTGCCGAGACTGAACACGCCTGGTGTAGAGTTACACAACCCGAACGGCATTCTACGAAACTGAAAGAAACCTTTACCCTGAGCCACAAAAGCAGGAAACTGGCGGCAAGCAGGGTCAAGTAGTATCTGATTGACGGCAAACTAAGATCGATTTTGGAAATGTATCTCGCGGAAGCCATTCGTTTAAGGACGTCCGACATATAAGGAAGGGGGTAGGTGTCCTTAACTGTCACTGCATTGAGCTTCCGGAAATATAAACATATTCGATACGATCCGTTTGACTTAGCCGCTATTACCACAGGGGTAGACCAATCGCTGTTTAAAGGCTCTATCACTCCTTTTTCCAACATGCGATCTACTTCGGCATGCATTGCTTCCTGAATCTTAGGCGAAACTATTCGGTAGCGTTCTTTAATCGGAGTTAAGTCTATTATCTTGATAGTATGCTGCACAAGGTGAGTAGCACCTAATTGTCCTGGCACCTTGGGTCGGAGTTCCTTTTTCAAAAACATGTTTAATTCATCCTTCTCCAACTCCTGCAAACTGACAATTCAACCAACAAAAACTTAAGAGGGTGTTGTGTCCCAGAATCGTCCGGTATATAGACCTGTTTCAACCTAGCACTGGTATACATGTCACAGCTTCCTTGTGCGTCTAACCCCAGGATCATCTCAATACTAAAATTATCTACTACTCTAACCCCACACAGTCTCGTGAACTTGTCAATTGCTATCGGAAGAACAATCAAACCTGCAATGTCATCTAACAAGTTGTTAGCTAAAAGCACTTTAGATTTTCGGGAAGTATTAAGTGCCAAGACGGCAGATTTCATTATACTGTGAGCAATCTCAGCTCGAATAAGGGGTCGTCCATAAATGACGTGAGCCAATAAGGGAGGTGGGGGTTCATGAAAATTATCATGGTTCATCACATGGGGGGTAGGGGGTTTCCCCTCTGTTCACGAGATATTTTAATTGCAAATTTTTATGAAAAACAGAGCCATTCTTAGTTCTACATAATGGGGAATTCTTCAGATTATTTTAATTCAAAAATTAGATTTGCTTGCAATAATTTTTTCTTAAAATCTTTATTGCATTTTTTAAACATTTATTAAACTTAAAAAATAATTTTTCTCAGAGAAAGACGTTACCGATTTTTTATTTTTTTTTGTTTCGACACAATCTTCTATAAATAAGCAAGTTTTTTCCGTTTATGATAAAGTGGCGTTTTTTTTTTTGTCAAATTGTACTTTATACTTTTTAAGCCCATTATACGGATTCTAGAGGTGAATTTTATGAATATAGAATACAGTAACTATAAAAAAATAAAATATGGGGCATTCTTTCTCCATTCGGCCACCCCCTGCGCATTTTAATTAATTAATTGAATTAAAGACTTTACTATAGCTTAAAATTTTCGACAAAACATCAATTTTTTGATATCTTATGGTGTTTTTTATTTCCACCTAAGGGTTGAAAAATATCACGCAGAAACGCTTAAAAGCTCCAAAAAATATAAAATTTTTCCCTTTAAAATCATCCTCTATACACGAATGTGAATAAATTGACAAATATTCTTAAACTAGTAGACAAAAACATTCTTTAGAGAATTGATAAACTTTAAATGTCACTAAGAATAAGAGTTCTATGAAACTTACCCTTTCAGCATCGAGAACCACCCTTAAAAATCTTCTCTTAATCTTTAATCCAAAAAATGGACAATTTTTTATTAAACGAATAAACTAAAAAAAAGCTGAGAAAATTCTCCGGCTTTTAAAATTGCTTAGAATGTATTCTTATCAACCTTACCCTTTTTAGCATCAAAACCACCCTTTAAAATCATCCATTAATCTTTAATCCAAAAAATGAACAATTTTTTATTAAACAAATAAAATTAAATAAATTTTGAGAAAATTCTCCGGCTTTAAAAATTGCTCAGAATGTATTCCTATGTAAAGTTAGAAAGGAATAAATTCTGAGCGACTTTTTTTTTTGTCAATTTCTTTATTTCAGATTAGGGGAAGATTTTCAAGGGTGTTTTTTGATGCTGAAGGGGGTAAGGTAAATAAGAAGACATTTAAAGCAAGGTTTTAAATAATTAAGGGATGATTTTAAAGGGTGTTTTTTGATGCTAATACACTTAAAAAATTAAAAGACAGTTGCTGCACTTTTGAAGGGCAGTTGTTGAACCTTTTAAAAAAAGTTAACTTCACACCAAGGAAATCATTTGCAAAATAATAATTGTGAAGTTAGTTGATTTATTAAATATTGTCTACGGTGCAGCAACTGTCCTTTAATTTTTTCAGTATAGGGGTAAATTTCATAGGTATTAATTCTTAATGAATTTTAAAGTTTGTGAATCCTGTAAAGAGTGTTTTTAGTTTACATGTTTTAAAATATTTGTCATTTTTTTAACCCGTGTTTAGCGGATGATTTTGAAGGGTTGTTTCTTATTATACTGCTTGATAAGGTTTAATTATTTTCTGGAATGCTATTAAGTATTTTATTTAAATCTCGTAGTTATTTAGACTATAATTTTAGTATTTCGTTTATTTTTCGCATAATTTTTATACTTTTTGGGTTTATTTTTAGTTTATGCATGATATTTTCCAATCCTTTGGTGGAATTAAAAAATATTATACGAGATCAAAAAGTTGATGTTTTGGTGAAAATTTTAAGCTATAATAAAGTTTTCTATCTTGAAATATCAAATGTACAGAGGGGTGGCTGAATTGAGAAAGAATGTCCCATATATGAAAAAATAAAGAATATAAAACGGCCTTCTAATGTAAATACACGAGGAATTTGCAATAAACAGTCTGTGAACTTACTGTTTATATGCCTTCAGTATTTTAAGTAATTTTTATAATTATTTAAAGTCAGTTGATAATTAAGGGGGTGGGATGTCGCAGAAAACATTACGGTTGCTCAGGTGAGGGGGTGGAGGGTCTAAAATTGGCATAAAACCTATTACGTGATTTATGGACGAACCCTAGAGGTCCTGGCCGACCCGCCGTCGATAAGGGTATCAACCGGAACCGAGTTTATATAGGCCGTCACGTGAATCCGATGGGCTACTTCGGAAGATTCAATAATTCCACTAACTCCCTCCTGCACAGGCAAATTACATTTTCGGTAAATTACTTTTAGATTTAACGAGCTCACTTTTGATATTTTTCGGTTCGACTCGTTTTGCGCTTCTGACTTTAGTGTTTGTAGGGTCTTATCAGCAGGAGACTGCTGACCACCCCGGGCTTAGGGGGGCCCTGGTTTTTAGGGGAATTCTTGCCTTTGTTAGCACCACGACTTTTATTAGCCTCGGGATTTGCTGGTCCCGTGTCTGTGTATGAAGTCCCGTGTATGAAGTTGCTATTACTTCAGCGGGTTGTGAATCTGGTTCAGCCACGGCCGAGATTCAAGTTTCAAAAGTGTTGGGTTTTGAGGGTTCGGAACGATAAGCAAATTCTGGCAAAATGGAATTCTCAGGACTTAGTGGAGCTCTGTATTCTCTAATTGCTTATTCTTATTTCTTATTGACCCTGAGTACGATTATAAATTTGCTCCCGAATGCGTGTTTCCGAGTTGTCATCCCCAAATCTACGCCTAAAATTGAATTCAAAATCTTGTCAACTACTCCACTTTTGTCGAGAAATTCTAAAACAGGACAGAGCTATGGACTTCAAAAACATGGGCATAACTCGTAAAAGCTCTTCATCCGCAATAAAACTAACTTCTCGACTTTCCGTAATTCGAGTCAAAAAATCCTCGGCACTATTACCGGGCTTCCCATCAAATGAAAATCTCCATCCAGAAATTAACCTACCCAAATCTCTGTGTACCGTTAAATTCGGTCTATGAAACTCAGGGGTCTCATGGAAGTGAGAGCTCAGGTTGTTGTGATCGAAGCTACGGTTGATGGTCTGACGAAGTTCTTGACTAACGTTTGGTTCAGTTACGGGGGGCTTTTTGGTTTCATAGCCTAATTTAGGACTCAAAGTTAAGGGTTGCTGTTGTGGGTGTTGTGATTCGTTACTCTGTTTCGAAAAGAAATATGGTTCGTTACAAAAAGCTGTATACCCTAAATCGATTAAATGAATTTTGGTTCTGAGATCTCGGTAAATCCTCAAATGCAACCCGGATTTTCCTAGGAATGGGTTCTTTTAATCCCTTTGGATCGCTAGGAGGGTGGGATTCCGTGAATTTAGGAGTTGCTCCAGCAGAACTACTACTGATAGGTGGGAGCCTTTCCGTGGACAGGTCAACCATGTAATTCGGTAAGCCACGCCCAAAATCTCCTTAAGGGAACCTACTCAAATCCAATTCCTCGCACACGCTATAATCAGCTCTTGGGACGGAGAACAATGACTCAGGTCTTTCCGTACTTAAATTCTGTGATGTTGTTAACGGAACCCGAGAAGGAAAGTTCGAATTGGTTATTCAAGTTGCATCTACTTTTAACTGAGTAAAACTGGGTAGAGAGGTCTGTGAAAACATAGAGGGAGCCAAAGTAGCCTATGGAATCGGGTGGTGAGCACCAACCGATGATACGCTGATACCTCCATTCGTGGTCGTCACGGTGTTAGCGGTCGAAGTACTCGTTACATTGATAGTGGTCGTAAGTATGACATTAACGACAGGTTGGTTACTGCTTGAGTCATGTTGGGAGTCGGCGAAATTAGTTTCTTCGGGGAATCCCGATATGTCGTTGGAACTCAAATGCGACGTTACCGAACTGGCACAAGAACCTCTCACGCAAAATGCAAAGATAGCGGCAAAGACCCTCTTCAATCTTTTAAATTTGTCCCTACGCGTACCCGTATCTGCCAACTCGAGACGTCCAATCCACTCGTCTATCTCTTCTAGTTCTAAACCTCCGAGCCATTCGTCTAAATCCTCTCTAGTATTTACTTCCGGAAAGTCATCTGTGACCGACATCTTTAATCCTCGTAAAAATCCCAAAATAAAACGAAATGCAGACAGCTAACTTATGAGAGTATCAATTCAACCGATGAAACACGTAAATGAATTGACAAAAATTTTAATTAAACCGATCCAAAAGCGTTAACCGAAACTGCAAAGCCGGGTGAAATCTCGTAACACACAAAAAAATTATCATCCCTTCTTCAAATCGAGAAAAAAAATTACTTCCAAATTCGCCCAGCAAAACGCATAAACAAAACGATGTAGTCAATACAGGTCAATGAAAAATTTTTCATTGATTTGTTAAAATCGATAGGGTCACAACAGCTTTCTCTTAAGTCGGAAATTTTTTTTTTAATTGTTCAACCATTAGGAGATGGCGCTACAGCAGCCAGAAGATAATTTACCTAAAGCCACAAAGAAGAAGGTTAAAAAAGTACAAACCTTCTGAAACAAAAAAAAAAGAATTTTTGGTCAAGTCTAGAATCGGGGCAAAAAGGCAGCCAGGAATCTCAAGTTAAGTCTTAAAAAAAATAAAATTAATAATTCTCGCAAAATTACTTGTATTAAGTTTCTCTGAGAAATTCGTAAAATCAAAATTAGGGGACGTCCATAAATCACGTGAGCCAATAAGGGGGGTGGGGGTCATGAAAATTATCATACTTACCTGGGGGGTAGGGGGTTTTCCCTCTGATCACGTGATATTTTAACTGCAAATTTTTATTAAAAACAGAGACTTTCTTAGTTCTACGTAATGGGGAATTCTTCGGATTATTTTAATTCAAAAATTAGATTTGCTTGCAATAATTGTTTTTAAATCTTTATTGCATTTATTAAACATTTATTAAACTTAAAAAGTAATTTTTCTCAAAGAAAGACGGTACCGATTTTTTATTTTTTTTGTTTCGACATAATCTTCTATAAATAAGGAAGTTTTTTTCATTTATGATAAAGTGGCGTTTTTTTCGTCAAATTGTAATTTATACTTTTTTAGCCCATTATAAGGATTCTAGAGGTGAATTATAAATATATAATTTATTAACTATAAAAAAATATAATATGGGGCATTCTTTCTCCATTCGGCCACCCCCTGAGCATTTTAATTAATTAATTGAATTAAAGACTTTACTATAGCTTAAAATTTTCGTCAAAACATCAATTTTACTTCCTCATAGAGAAAGCTTTGTGATCGTTAAGATTTTCTATTTTCCAATAATAGTCTAAATCGACTTATTTTCATCTAAAAAGCGTAAATTTTCAGTCCTAAGCCAATGTCCAGATGTATGGGCGTGTGTGAGTAGTGTTTTTTGTGTACAAGATATCTCGAGAACGCTTTAACGGATTCCAATAAAATTTAAATGACTTATTAAGCTCATGAATATTTAAATTTGGACACAGAGATTTTTGAAAATACCCAACCAAATTTTTTTGAGCACCTTTTTTCATAAAAAAAAAATCGTTTTTTTTTGACAAAAAATCTTTGTATGCTAAAAATACAACTTAAAGAATACAAAAATCATATTCCTTTTCTCAAAACGAATCGATTGACCTATATAACTTTTATATTTTATCAAGAATTCGTAAAATAATTCATATTTTTACATTTTTTGCATTAACAAGCATTATAAAAAGAAACAACCCTTTAAAATCATCCTCTATACATGAATGTAAATAAATTGACAAATATTCTTAAACTAGTAGACAAAAGCATTCTTTAGAGAATTCACATACTTTAATTTTTTCATCGAAAAAAATCGTTTTTTGCCAAAAATTTTTTTCATGCTAAAAATACAACTTAGAGAATACAAAAATCATATTCCTTATCTCAAAACGAATCGATGGACCTATATAACTTTTATAATTGATCAAGAATTCGTAAAATAATTCATATTTTTACATTTTTTTGCATTAAAAAATTTTTTTTAACAACTTCCCCAATTAACTTATATATTATTAATTTCTTGCTTACTCTATGAGGAAGCAAATTATTTTGCTTACTTGGAAGCGAAATGTCCATGAAATGGACATAACTCTCACCTAGTTTATAATTATTTAAAGTCAGGTGATAATCAAGGGGGGGATGGGGGCCGCAGAAAACATCACGGTTGCTCACGTGAGGGGGGTGGGGTGTCTAAAATTGGCATAAAACCTATCACGTGATTTATGAACGAACCCTTAGGTGCAAAATGCAGCCGGAAAATCTCAAGTTGACTTTTCAGGAAAAAAAAATATTATTCTAAAAAAAAAGTATTGTTAAGTATCTTTAAGAAATCGATCTGAAGAAGAAATTAATCTGTCAAATCAAAATCCAATCCTTTGGTGGAATTAAAAAATATTATACGACATCAAAAAGTTGATGTTTTGGTGAAAATTTTAAGTTATAATAAAGTTTTCTATCTTGAAATATCAAATGTACAGAGGGGTGGCTGAATTGAGAAACAATGTCCCATATATGAAAAAATAAAGAATATAAAACGGCCTTCTAATGTAAATACACGAGGAATTTGCAATAAACAGTCTGTGAACTTACTGTTTATATGCCTTCAGTATTTTAAGTAATTTTTATAATTATTTAAAGTCAGGTGATAATTAAGGGGGTGGGATGTCGCAGAAAACATTACGGTTGCTCAGGTGAGGGGGTGGAGGGTCTAAAATTGGCATAAAACCTATCACGTGATGTATGGACGAACCCTTAGGTGCAAAATGCAGCCGGAAAATCTCAAGTTGACTTTTCAGGAAAAAAAAATATTATTCTAAAAAAAAAGTATTGTTAAGTATCTTTAAGAAATCGATCTGAAGAAGAAATTAATCTGTCAAATCAAAATTAAGCGCGAAAGGCAGCCATTTATTTCTATCTGATATCAAAACAAAATTTTTTAAATTTATTTTCACAAGTTTCATTAATAATAAAAGAGCAGTAACTCAATCTAAACTAATCTTCGCGACTTTAAATCAAGAAGACAACATCAATACCATTATTGCGAAATCTCGAAAACTTAAAGTCACTACTAGTTCTGAGAAATCAGTTAATGTCGCAAGTTGAAAGAAATTTAATAAATTCCGAATCTCAAAATACAAAAAAAAATTCTTCCTGAGAAAAAAATTTATTTTTTTTAACGAGATGAGCAAGGCGCAAAATTGCTGCCAAAATTCGGAGATTTATTTTCAAATTAAGAAAATTCAATTAATAATGAATTATTATTATTAATTTCAATAATTAATCAAATCAATTAATCTTTAATTCCAATAATAAAATCAGCAACAAGCATTGAAACACAATTGAAAGATAGGGTAATATTCAATGAACATGAATCGTTGCAACCTTTAAAAAAAAAACTTTAAATTTTTAATCTATGTTGCAAACAAGCAATAATGTCATTTCAATAATTATTCAAAACTCTATCAATTCCGGGAAATCAAATAATATGGTAGTTGCTTTGACTCTTGTTCACGCAAGAAAAATCAAAAGAATTACCAAGTGTGATTATTTCTAACACAAATCACAAGTCATATCAATAAATAATAAATTAAATGTCCACTAAAACAAAAGTTTCAATTTTTAAGCATATGCACCTCGAGAGGCCGATTTTTTGTTTCACACAATTTTCTCGACAAAAAAACACAGCTTTGCCTTCCTTGATGCATAATATAGAGGAGACCGGGGTAAATCCGGTCACGGAGTGAATCCAATCACTAGCGACTTGAAGCAATGAACTCAACTTAAGAAGGAGATATTGGTACTGTGAATAGTACATAATATTCAACTTAAGTTAACGAACTTTTGTTTAGTTTCATGAATTCAACATGGAATCAGAGGCGGCTAAGTGCTTTTAGAGGTGCCAGCAATAGAAAACATTCTTCGGATTTTGACGTTTTTCGATCATTATTTTTGAGTCTTAATTTATTTGGATAAGTTTTTTCGGTGCTTTTGGATATCCTTTTTCGAACTACACATATAGTTTCAAGGGCGTACCCAGAAAATTTTCTTGGTGGGGGTTTTATGTGGGAGTGAGAGAGACAACAATATATTGCTATCTCTTTCTCTCTCATATAAACTGGCTTTCTGTCAGGGGGGCAGCGGCCCCCCTGCTCCAACGTGGATACGCCCATGTATAGTTTTGTTTGGTTTCAGAAATATTTAATTCAAATTATTATAAAATGTGAGAAATACATTCGGGGTAAAGTCGGTGTAAAGCCAATCACATTTTACGTATTACATTTTACCTATAATAAAATTTATAACTTGTTAGATCCAAAATAGTAACATTTCAGTTTTTACATTCTCTTAATAAAATATAACATTATTTGAGTCCATAGTTGTATTTCATAAAACCTATATTTATTATTTATTAAACCAATATTTATTGTTTATAGAACTCATAAAAAAAATAAGTAACCGGATTTACCCCGAGGGGTGACCGGATTCCCCCTGGAAAATTGTGGTTTTGATATTTGGTATATGTGAATTAAAAATTATCTACAAGTAAAACTAAAAGAAATAAATCAAAAACTCTTTTTTATTTTGAAAGTAGAAATGATAAGCTTTCGAATCATATAAATTAACTTGGATTTAGAGAATAAGTTTCTAGATTTTTACATATCTTACTAAAAGTGACCGGATTTACCCCGGTCTCCGTTTTTTCTTGTAAATCTTGTATCCGTTTTAAAAAAAAACCCCAAATACTGAATTTTTTTAATAGTTACATTTGATTTAAATTTTGACTTTAACTCGTTCTAAAATGAAAATTTCTTAATATTTTTATATAGGGGAGAG
Source organism: Ganaspis brasiliensis (assembly GCA_037103525.1). NCBI lineage: Eukaryota > Metazoa > Arthropoda > Insecta > Hymenoptera > Figitidae > Ganaspis > Ganaspis brasiliensis. Next base: position 352,682 of record JAZKLR010000438.1, read on the forward strand.
CGGGGCAATCCGAACCGGCGGGTAATTCGGCTCATTAGCGATTTCACGCCTTAATTAGAATCTAGGAGGGAAAGGTCGCTATAGAATATAGGTCTCAACATTTTAGTTAGGTAAACGAAATTTAGTGTAATTCTATTGATTCAGCCTCGTGTCAGGTAGAGTATTATGTTTTTATGCGTCGCGCGTACACTTTTTACTTACAAACTTTTACGTTTTTAGTACATTAATTTACGAGCCTAATTTTTTTGGGTAAGTTTTTTTTATGCTCTCAGGTGTGCTCTTTCGATACACCTATGCTATTTTATTCACATGTATCAAATGTGACTTGTATTTGTTTTAAAGTGCCAAAAGTCAGGGTGGGGTAAATGGGCTCACGCGACGGTTAATCATCTTATCCAAAAATACTTTGTCTTGATCCGCCCCTGCTTAATTATGATAAGAATATGACTACTTTTAATAATTACCAATAATGAGTGTACTAACTTTTTTATTTTTTATAAAAAAATAAAAAAAAGTAAGGTCTAATGAATTTTCTTTAATTTTAGGGGCCCCAGTCCCCCCCCCCAAATTTTGACCTTGATCCATCACTGCATAATTATAATAAGAATATAGGTACTTTTCATATTTACAAAATAAAAGTTATTGAACTTTTTTATTTTTCGTAAAAAATAAAAGTCGCCGAATTGCCCCACAGGGTGAGCCGATTTACCTGCCAAATTTGCAGTTTGAGAATTTGGTATATCTGCATTCAAAATTATTTAGAGCTAAAACTATAAAAGATAAATCAAAAAGTCCTTGCAAATTTGAAAGTGCAAATGATAGGCTACTAAATGATATATCCATGTTTGGATTTAAAAAATAATTTCCTAACTTTTTTCCTGTCTGACCAAAAGTGAGCCGAATAGCCCCGGTCTCCCCTACAATTTATAGGAGTTATAGTTTAAATTTAAAGTATCCTTTAGATGATTTGCTCACAAAAATGCTTAATTATTTGATTAAAAAAGAGTTTTTAATTTTGTTGTAGCTGATTGTTACATTATTGTATGATAATTTTCAACTACTTCCCCTATTGGAAAATACCATTTGGTTTAACCACATAGTAAACCAAATAGTAAATCACGTAGTAAATAACATGGTATGCTACAAGGTAAAACATCTGGTAAACCACATCGTCTTTGACCTTTTATACCATATGGTATACCATTAGGGTGATTTTTCTTTCAAATATTCTTTTTTTTCAGTCCTCACCCGAAATTTGGTTGGATATGTTGCAAGAAAAATTGCCTGAAAGTTACAGCCCTTAATATTAATTTTAAGTACTTGCCCAAAGCATTAAAAGATTTTCCATGGTAAAATACACGTAAGTCGACGTACTTTTTTTTCAAATTTCTATAACTTTGTCGCATTTTATGCTGTTTCATTGATCTTGATCTTGATTTACTTACACGGGGAAAACGTTTGAGGTAATCTTTCCCATATTATAGGCAGGACCTCGGATCAAAGTTACAATTGAGATATTGTGTTCAAAATTCTGATAGTTATTTTCAAAAAATAAGAAAAATTTTCCCATATACGTAGTACTTGAGAGTCAAAAGTAGCCTGAAAAGACGCTTAAAGCTATAAAATGTGCATTAAAGTTGAAAAGAGTTTGCCGAGAAATGTGCAGAAGTTTACTATGCTGCGGGTAATCGGAGTTCGAGCTCATCGTCAAGTCCAATGACTCTCCAGCATGGTAAACTCTCCTCAAAACTCAGAATTTATTCCTATCGCATGATAAATCAAACTTTTCCCCTCTTTTTCCATTTTTAATTTGCAGATGCGATCACATATCATTTGTCTGTTAATTCCACAAGTATTCTTTCTATTAAAAGGAACTCTATAAATTTGAAACAGCGAAAATTCGCTGTTTAACCAGCCCAAAGTATACAGCTGTTTCAAAACAGCGTATATACGCTGATCAAAAAGCGAATTTTTACTGATTAACAGCAAAATTCACTAATTCACCTGCGTATATACGCTGTTTTGGAACAGCTGTATACTTTGCGCTGTTTCAAATTTAGAGAGAAGAAGAATGATTTTTAAATTATTAATTTTAATACTTATATTAGAGGCTAGTCTAGCTTACGTTGAATTATAACATGAAACTATGACAAAAAAATTTTAAACGAAAACTTGTTAGATATTTCATATTTTACTGACTACTCTTTCAATTAGTTTATTTTTTAAATTCTTATAATAGTTTGATTCTTTAATTCTCTATTTCTATAAATAGTTTAATTCTTAATATTTATTTACATTTAATACTAAAATGATAAATTTTAAAATAAATTGAACAATATTTGTATTTTACGTTAATTAAAAAGTAAATTACCTAAATATATTTCAGATATGATGCTCTACTTGATTTTTTTATCATAGTAAAATTGAAATATCAAACATATATTTTACAACTTCTAAACTTCTATGTTTGCAAATTTTTTTTAAATAAAAATTTCTTGTAATTTAAAGGAAGATTTTTTATATTTTAAAGTTTCTTTCTTGCCTAGAAAATTCTCAATTATGGTAATTTTTACTCTTTACTATTTTTAAATAGCTAAATGTCATTTTTTAAAATTATTATTTTTCTTACTTTTTATTTATTATACCTTTATAAGATTTACTTAATTCATTACTTTAAATTTTTAGTTATAATTTCTTTTATTTATTCAAATTTTTATTCAAAATAATATTTATTTTCATAAATAACGTTTAACAAATTCTCTTAATCTTAGTTAGTTAAAAATAACTAGCTTAAAATCAAAAAGTTAGCCATTAATTCAAATAGCTATATTTCTACTAATCATTTAGTAAAAAATAAAAAATTAGTAGTTAAGTTTATTTTTAGGTTATATCAAAATAGATAATATTTTAGTAAAATTCTGATTATTATTAGTACAATTAGTCAAAATTTAATATTTTTTTAGTTATTTTTTTACTAATAATTATAGTCATTTTTTATTAATTATAGTAGCTATTTTTCATTAATTGGTGATATAAAAAGTCAGACACGATTTTATTAATACTTAATTATTTTTAACTAATTCAGATTAAAAGAACAGATAGGATTTTCTAGGTTATTAAACTTTTAATGCAGAAAAATACAAATTTGTTTCTATGAAAATTATTATATTAAATAACATTTACATTAATATTTATATATATATAATACATATAATATATTTTTAATAAATGAATATTAGGTTTTTTAAACATTGTAAGAATTAAAATTTCGATAAAGTGGATAAAAGATAAAGTCAAAGATTTTGTTAATTACACCTATTTTTGAAATTTAGATAATTGTTAAATTTGTACACATTATATATAATAATTTTTAAAATATCCACAAGTTATTTTTATAACAATACCTTTAAATTTTATTGAATTAATGTACCGAATAATTATAACTTTATACATTAAATAAAAAATTTTTTCAAATTAAAAAACTATTTTACATGAATATAATATTTTGGTCATACTTTTTAGAATTTAAAATATAAAATAAGTTCTAAATTAACATTTTGAATTAGATTCACAGATTTGTGCAAGAAAAAAAAGAAGGATTTAATAGAAATTACCAAAATTTTGAAACATGATTTATATAAAAAATTGATCAAGGAAAGAAGCAATAATTAATACATAATTGTTTTAAATTAAAATTATTCAGTCTAAAGATATAAGAATTAATACCGTTTCTCATAAAGGGATACAATTCTACTCAGTTAGTATATAAGGAAAGTTTGAATCTAATTCCAAATGTATTCAAGCGTGTTCAGTGTGCGTGAATATGTATAGATATTTGTATATTGCGGCGTAAGTTTAGTTTAGGTAAATCGCGTCTTGTATAGTTCAAAAGAATATTAAATTAATCTTAAGGTTAAAACTATGATCGTGATTGTATCGTTAAATGTAATTATAATTAGCGAAATAAGTAATCTTGATAGCAAATAAATCTGTAATTAATATGAAGGAAATCTTTTTATTTTTTGGTTAAATAGAAAAGATCATCTAGTTGGCAAAACTTTACCATGCTGGTGAGCAGAAGCCTTGACAAGAGCATTGTCGAGGCGCGCTGAGCTCAAGAATTCGAGCTCAGCACCTTGTCATCCAGCATGGTAAAGTTTTCCCACGTGCTATGTATAATACTACTCAACTTTTTGGCAATCGAGGAATCGCCCTCCAACCATCAAATTACCATGCTAGAGAGTGATGTGTATCCATATTTTTGTATAAAACATTTCTAATTCTTGAATAATTTCTATTATAAATTGAATGGTAAATGCTAACATGGTAAACTTTACCTGAAAAATTTTCTCTGTGTAGATTTGAGCACTCTATAAAAGTGTGCATTGGCGCGAAAGTTTAAGTTGTACTGGTGAGTTGATACGGGTCTCTAAAGATGATTTTTACATAAAATTAAAGTCTAGTATCTCAAGAAATATTAATCTAAGCGATTGTCTCTATAGGACCTTTTTTGTAGGAAATTAAATTTTTAACAAATTTGACATTTACATTTTTTTGGTCAAATCAATTTTTTTTGCAGATAACAGCAAAAAAACACGAATTTTGTGTAAAAATCATTTTTAGAGACTAGTATCAACTCACCAGTACAACTTACACTTTCGCGACAATGGTCACCATTGTAGAGTGTTCAAATCTGAGTAAATCAAGATCCAGACCAATGGAACAGCATAAAATGTGACAATGTTATAGAAATTTGAAAAAAAGTACGTCGATTTACGTGTATTTTACCATGGAAAATCTTTTAATGCTTTGGGGGAGTACTTAAAATTAATGTTAAAGGCTATAACTTTCAGGTAACTTTTCTTACGAGACATACAATTAAATTTCGAGTGAGGACTGACAAAAAAATAATAGTCGAAAAAAAATCACCCTAGTATACCATGTGATTTATCAAAAAGATTACCATGTGGTTTGTCATGTCTGCGCATTTGTTTTTAAAAAATGAAATTTTAATTTTAATGGTCGTAAATAATATTGATTTTATTTAGGGAACATTTAATTAAATGTTTTAAATTGTGCTAGTTAAAATTTCTCTTTTCATTCTTTTTCTAAAATACCAATATAATTTATTATTTTTGACAACTCAAATAGTACATTGTGCATCAAGTATCGAAAGCAGCTGTTTTCCGACGAGTGCAGCAATTTGCACGAAGACGGAAAATGCACTTTCGTACGTGGTGAACACAATACTTTATGTAACACCTTTTCAGGGAAAAAGTCTAATTAAAGATATACGTGTAATTTACGAAAAAGCGTAATTTTTCTGGCTCTGTTTTTGCTGAATTTCTGGTCTCGGAAAAACTGATATTATAACAAAAATATGCACATTTTTTTGTTAAAATGTACTTTAAAGGAGCCAGTATCATTTTGACACATGACTTAATTTTAGATTGTTATATTGTACAGAATGGAAATGTTATTTTGTACAACTGCTAAATGTTATTTTGTACAGTTTTGAAAAATGAATTTGTTATTTTGTACAATTTTTTAAAAAAGCAATAAAACATTGGAAGTACAATATTTTAGCTTTTTTAAAGAATTGTACAAAATAACAAATTCATTTTTCAAAATTGTACAAAATATCATTTAGCAGTTGTACAAAATAACATTTCCATTCTGTACAATATAACAATCTAAAATTAAGTCATGTGTCAAAATGATACTGGCTCCTTTAAAGTACACTTTCTTAACAATTTTGACAAAGAGTACAACAAAATATACTTTTCTGTACAGTTTTTGGCTGAGAGTGCAACAAAATTTACTTTGCTGTACTTGTGCAGAAATGACCTGTTTTACTTTTTTTTTTTTTTTTTTTTTTTATGAAGATTAAAAAGAACTTCAACTTTGTGACTATGGTTTCCTGCCTCTTTATTTTTAATAACTGAATTTAATGAATATTGTAACCAACAATTTGTAGGTTATGTTTTCAGTGCGTCTATTTCTATTCGCGTATGTATGTACATTCGCACAAATTTGGAAATTTCTGAATTTACATTTTTCTGAACTTTGAAATCATCGAACTCACGTTTGGCCGAACTCTTAAGTCTCCGAACTTTCATTTTTACGATTTTTTAAATCACTGAAGTTACATTTCTCAAAACGGTTAACTTTCCGAACTATCATTTGTCAAACTCCTTAACTAACCGACTACGCAGGTCACCGAATTTGTATTTGCCCGACTCCCAGAAGTAGGCTTTTTAAACGAGTCTTCTGATTGGCTTGTAATGTTACTGGGAAATCATCCAGAAAATTAGACACTTGTTTAGAAAGCACACTTTTTGAGGGTCAGGCAAATGCAAATTCAGTGACTTGTGTAGTTAGTTAGTTAAGAAGTTTCACAAATGACAGTTCGGGGAGTTAAATGTTTTGACAAATCCGAGTTCTGTGATTAAAAAGTTCGACCAAATGCAAGTTCGGATATTTAGAAGTTTGAATATATATACGAGTTCGAGGAATTAAAAATTTTAACTAATAAAATTTCGTCGATTTAAATGTTTTGGCAAATGTGAGTTTAGTGATTTTAAAGTTATGAGAGATGCAAAATAGGGAAATTAAAAGTTCGGACAAATGCAAATTCGGGGATTTACAAATTCTGACAAATGCAAGTTCGGAGAATTTTAAATTCGGACAATTAGATTTCAGGCAATTGCAAATACGGTCAATTGGGTTTTAGAGGAAATGCATGCGAACCATGCCTATGGGGTGCGCTTTAAAACTGTCTGATAAACAGTCTTTTCTCTGATTCTGTGGAGATCACTGTCTTGAATTTCAGAAATTTACAATATGGAAATTTACAGTATTGTGCTCGTTTGGACCTTAGGGACTCAGCTAATTTTGAAAGTTTAATTATTAATAATCGTCTTTACTCAACTAAGACTTTTAAATGTACACAGCAATATAATTGCTATTAATAAAATTAAATTTCGGTTACCAAAACGGGAAAGGTGTATGTTTTGCGATACACGGAGAGAGGACTTTTACAAATTTTTGGTAGTCTGTCCACATTTCAATACATTGAGATATTTTTATTTACCTCAGCTTCTGACGTGCTCTGATCATGAATCCCTTTGAAAAAATACTTTATCAGGTTTATCCGATTCAACGAAAAATTATTTTGTTAAATTTGTTTTGCAAATATTTTCAGAACGTGCAGCCAGATGCGGATAATTATTTGTAAGTTAATTGCATCTATTTTCGGTGTACTCGAATTTTATATTTTTCTGTAATCTTTTGCTGATGTGTGTAAAATGTATCTTTGTATACATAAATCAATCGGTTTTTATCCGAATCTAGAAGTGGATGTAACTTAAAGAAAATTCTTACAGAATCATTCCAAACTAATCCGATGAATTCCGAAGCTAAATTTTTGTCCGTTTGAATTCTTTTATTTTAATCCAAATCAATCCGTTTCAAATTCAAACAAACCCCATTAGAATTGGGATGGATTGACTCGGATTGAAATAACAGGATTCACACAAATTAAAATTTAGCTTCTGTATGAAACGGATAATTTCAGAATGGTTCTGAAACAATTTTTCGTCAAGTTACATCTATTTTTAGATTTGGATGAAAACTGATTGGCTCTGAAACGAATGTCGGATCGCCTCGTAAAAATACTGATTAAAACTTATTCAAACAGAATAAAATTCAATCCATACTTTCATCAGGGTAGTTAAGCTATATTTCTCTCTGTTGTTATATTAAAATAAAAATAATAATGTATAGTTTTAACTACAAATTACAAAATATTTATGTAGGTGCAAAAAGTGTTCTAGTATTTTTCAAATATTGACAAAAATATTTGTAATTTGAAGTATATTAATCTAATTCTGTAACTTTTATATTACAATGAAATGTGAATTAAATAAATATGAAAGGTTAGTTTCGAAAACATTATTAAAAGGCAATGTGAATATTATTTGTTGATTTAATTTTTCAGTTTTTGTACATTTATGTGGTTATACATTTTTCATACAAATAATGTATTGTAGCGATTATTTCTCATATTCTGATTGCGAAAGGTGGGGCTTTGTTCCCTTTCCTATTCTAACCTTAAGAGGGGAAAATCTCTTTAATATATAAATTTGAATAGATTGATTAGCGACTAGAAGGAACGTTCCGTTCTTAGTAATATTTAAACGTCACATTTAAACGCCTTAGCGAGAGCCTTTGAAGTAAAATACAGTTAACGCGTCAGTCTTCAAATTGTTAAATCATTTATTGTATTCTATTTATTTTATTGTGATAATTTATTTTTACAGTGTGACGTTATTATGTATTTTTTTGTCTGAATTGAATTTTCATTGGATGATGTCCTCGAAGTGTAGACTAGATAGCAACATATGGATATATGGATAGTTAAAAAACTGTTGATGAAGATTACTATGTTTGACCCCATGGTGGGAGAAATTGTTTCATCTAAGCTTCTCTTAACTCATTTATTATCCTAAACCGTGCGATCTTTCGAGGATTTGTCATCAGACCGATGAGTATTTTTATATAAGCTTTTAATTAATGTAAAACGCTAGTCAATTCACATGTGATTGTAAAATTCTGTAATCATCAAATTTGCATATTATATAAAATATATTTTTAAAGTTAAGAATAAAAAAAGAAAATTGTTAAAGTATCAAGTGACTTTTAACACTTTGCGGCATAGTGACACTCCAGAGTGTCACCTTTTCCGTAGCACTTTTTTGCATTTTTCAAACATTATTTCATTTTTTTCGGTGACAGAAAGTAAATAAAATGTATAGCAGAAGATCCCTATCCACAAAATAGGAATTAATAAATGTTTATAGTTAACAAAATCAATGTTATAAATGAATGAACTTGAAAAAACCGACTTTTTTAGAATAAATGTAATTTTAAGAAAACAACAATTATTAATAATAATAATCGCAAACTTCATTCTTTCATTCTTTCATTCTGTCCACACCTGAAGTTTGTCACAATAGTTGTTTTTTGTTTTAAATCAATAACTTTTGAAAAAATGTATTTTTATATTAATTATAAGATTTCTAATTTTATTGATTTAATTATTAATTCTCCTGAATCTCAATTTTTAATCAATTGACAAATTTATATATTTTATTTTCAATAATAATAATGTATTACAATACAAACGTGTCTTATTTACAACTACTTTACAAATTTTAATAAAGATTCAAAACACTTTAAACATAATATGAAAATTAAAGAATATTTTATATCATAATTTATATCAATATATGAATAATTTTCATTATAATATTTTGTTCTTTTAATTACTTCTAAAAAATACAATATAAATAAGAATGAAATTTCTTATAATATCTTTTTCTTCTCTTATAGATAAGAATAAAGAATTCATTTGTAAATTATTAAACTTATTTAATTTTGAATTTTATTATAAGTTTCAAATTAGGATCAATTATAATTTTAATCAGTTCAATTGGAAGAACAAAAAATAAGATTGACTGTAATATAGTTTTCACTATATTACAGATTTGCCAAACCCGTCAGCCTAAAAATTCATTAAAATCAAGATCAAGGAACCCAAAATTTTCACAAAAAAGCACTGACCACAAAAATTAAACACTTAAAATAACTACATAAATTACAAAAAAAACTATTAATAGAAGTTTGAATTAATAAAAGAATTTAGAATCAATAAATTGAAATATTAATTGATTAAATTTTGAATTTAATTAAACTTTAAATCGATTTATAGTTTCTAAATTTCTATAAATTTTTTTAATTCTATTAGTTTAAGTTTGAAACACCTAAAATATGCATTGCTAAAATTTGAAAATATTTAAGGTTTATAATAATTCTAACATTAATTGATCAAATTCAAACAATTAAATGTTTTTAATAATTCAAGTTTATTATTATTATTAAAATTTTAATAATTCATATACTAATTATTAAAGTTTGAAGCAATTTAAATTCGTGTTAATAAAATCAAGTTTAACATTTTTTATTTAATTTAATTTGTAAAGGTAAAACATTGGAATATTTGTTGCCATGGATTTAAATAAAAATGAGTTATAAATCTTATAACTTTTGTTATATTTCAATTTTGATAAAGTTAAGTTTTTCTTCTCTAACCAGCTGGTTAGAGAGAGACGCCATGCGGAAGGGGTAGTGCCCCCACCCTTTTTGGACTGGCGTAGGACGAGAGACGAAGGGAAGACCGAGAGAATTGTGTGCGGAGACTTTCTGGGTTTTATTGTAAATGCACATTTTCTTTGAATTATAAAGGAAATGGGGGTTATAAAGTGGCAAAGCCGTGGATTTATGTGAGAACTTTAATAACGTGTAAGAACATTGTTATTAGTGGAACTTTAAATATCATTGAGAAGCCCGTTGGCTCGTTGTTAAAAATTAATTATAATAGTTAAGGCCCGTTATTCGCAGTTTAGTAATAAATTAAATATTCTGAAGTGATGTCTTTAATTTATTGAGGATTGTCCCGAAGTGTGACCTGTTTCTGCCACTCATTCTGTTAATCATCGTCTTGGTATAAGTGATTTCTAATTTTCTGTTATCGTCGGTATTGGTTTTGGTGGTGAGATATGGCGAAAAGTATTTAATGTAAGACTGATTTTGAGTTTTGGAATTATAACAAGCTGATAAGTTAGAAATGTTACAATTGGCATCCCTTGTGGGGATATTTAGCCAAATTCCCAACAGAAGTGCGACGAGATTATGTTTTTTTACCTTTCATGTTTCTTTGGTGAACGAGTTAGAGAGAAGAAAAATAATTTTTAGAGGCGAGGAAATGGTTTGTGCTGAATAAAAGAACGAATGAGGCTGTGAATATAATAATAAAAAAAGAAAAAAAATATTAAAGTTGTAACTAAGTCGTTCAAAAAGTCGTGGAAAGTGTCGGTTTCGAAATTGAGGGAACACGAGGTCACGGGCGCGAGTACAGGTGTACCGGAAGTTCAGATTCCGGATTTCGGGGAAATGAAAATAAGTCGAAAGAAAGTGATTATTGTAGTGCTGGAAAATCATGGGATATGCGGAAGAAAATTGATTAGAAGCAACGGGCTCTCGTGACCGGATAATTTATTCTCATTAATTAAACTAGAATGGCGGTAGGGAAAATAATCGGGTAAAGTGTGGAAATGGTGAATGATTAATGACCGATTTTTCACCACGTGGCGAAACAAGAAGCGCAGATTGAACCGAGTATAAGCTGAAGATCGACGTTTCTTGTAGTGGGATACAGGTGATTGTCTTTTCCAAGTGGGGAAAGGAGGAAATAATAATTGTCCTTTTTCTCGTTTTTTTCACAAGAATAGGAGCGGAATGAAATTCGTTGGGAGTGAACGTGGCGGGAAAGTGTCGATTCTCAATGTAAATTTATTAAGAGTTTCGTGTGAAAGGAAATCCATTGGCAAATGATTAAGAAATTTTGTTTTTTTATTGAGGGAAGATATTGAGCGTTGAGAGTTGAGCTTCTAATTTTGAAAATTGTGACAGTCGTCTAATAAACACGTGCGTCGTGAAACCAATGTTGGTTGGTAATTTCTTGTTTCTCGGTTGCAATTAAAATAATAGTGATATACATATATTTTTTTTCTCTTCTTTTTCTCGTTCGTGTTGTTGCAAATTGAATGAAGATAGTTTTCATTCAGTGGGCTAATCGACAAAATTTTAGGAAGTCGGGTCCGAGTGAGAAAGTGGGGGAAAAAGACCGTTGATTTGTCTAATGCGACAAAAATACACGAAATTTTCCGAAAGATCTCGTTTGGAGAGCCACACTGCAGAGTTCCCTAGGCAAATTTTCCGAAGTTAATGTTGGAAAGCCACACAACGAAAATTTCGTCCCCATGTGGCACTTTTTCCGTAAATTTTTGTTGGAGAGCCACCCAGCAGAAGGAAATTCCTTAAGTGGAATTAACTAATCTAAATTTTTTTTGTCTGTTGTTGCAGCATTAGTATATAGTGGGTATTGATTATTATTGAATTTTATTGAGTTTTATTGATATTCTTGTTTTAAATGTATTTTATGATTTGTGTTCCGGTGGGGATGAGAGAGTGAAGTGAGGAAGTGGAGAGGGAGTAAGAACGTGTCGTAAGAGCGGTACACGTGCAAATTACTTTTCTCTCTTTCATTTTTTTTGTGTTTCGACCAATCGGAGTGGGAACAGAACCGGAAGCGTGGTAGAGAATTTGGGTTTAAAGAGGTGGGGTTAGAGGGGGTATTGGATGTCGGGATTTTAATATATTTTTGTTTGTTTGTTTATTAATTATGACTAATAGAGATTTAAGTGAATTAAAATAATTGTTTTTTTGTGATGGTTTTCTTGGGGAAATTTTATTTCCCTTTTTCTTAATTTTGGTTTTTGTTTTTGCGTGTGTGGGGTTTATTGCAGTAGTTATACTTCACATCAGGGGACGGGAATTATTCCGGTATGATGGAGAGGTACTGTGAACAGATGTGGCGGATCTTAGAGATTCCGCAGATTGCGGAGGCCTGGCGGCAAATACAGATCATGCCTTAGAAAAGGGTGATCGAGGAATTAAGCAGCCAGGAGTGCAGTGTGATAAACACGTTGCAAGTGCCCCGCGAAAGACTCCTCCGATCGAAAGAAAAATATATCTTCCCGGAAACAGTAGTTGTTCCGTGGTTCGATACTTTCGATCGTGAGGGGCCCGAAGTTGAGTTCAAATTCAAGGCCCTAGTGGGTCAAAGAGAGGGGAGAGCAGGACCAAGTCCTTTTGTTACAAGGACCCGTAGGTCCAGGTTGTTGCTCAAACCTGAAATTGAACCAGAAGTGACAGGCGAAGGAGAAACTTCGCCACTAGTGAATCTGGAAGTTCAGAATTCAAGAGGGAAGAGCGGAGATCAAGCGGAGGGAGGTAGTGGGACGACAACCACTTTCCTATTAATGTTAGTGGGGGGTCAAAAGTTGTCAAAATCTTAAAAGATTAGAACATCAACTTTTCTGGAGGGGAGAAAGAGGACGCGGAGGAATTTTGAGAGGTTTGAGGATTGCAAGGAGTGCAAGCTTCTGACTGATTCAAAAATTTTGACAGCCCTTCCGAGTGTTTTACGCAAAAATGCGAGCCGGTGGTTCCGACTGGTGCGTAAGGACATGTGTTTTTGGATTTCTTTTAAAAAATTTTATAAACGAGAATGTATAGTGGCTTTGGTGGACGACGATGTCCTTGATGAAGCGCTTAGTAGGACACAGGCGAAGGGAGAAAAGATCTCTGACTTTATCCTGAACATGAGAGTTATTGTGGGACATTTAAGACGTCCCTTCTCTCGAGAATCCTTTTTAAGGATAGTGTTCAAAAGGTTGACGCCGGAGTATGGACGTCAATTGTCGAATTCTGAATTCGACAATATTGAGGAATTAGAGCGGATGTTGAGGCGTTATTAAAGAGTTAAAGATCTCGTCAAGAGGTATGTCCCACCTCCGTCCCGAAACAAGATGCGAATTCCGACCGCGGCTCCGAGGGAAATTTAAGAGGGGCGAAAGTAGATGCTCTTCTGGCGGTCTCGGGTTCTGAGACAAGTGAGGAAGAAAGGGGGACAGTCCGAACTGTCCCTACGAAAAAGAAGAAGAATAAGAAAAATAAGGGGAGTCCAGTGAATCAAGAGACATCTAAAGTACAGAGGGGAACAATAGATGGGAAAGTGGATCAAGGTACAAGTGGGACAGTTCCAGTAGCGGTTATGTAGCAGTTACCGGTGGTACCGGCACCGTTTACGTACGCACAAACGGTGGCAATGAACCCGTCTGTCCCATCCAATCGTCCTTATGGAGTGGGACAAGTTCAGAACCGTACTTGTGGCGTGGGACGCCCCCAGGCACCAAGGCTAAATGTCTCGACGGGATTTACACGTGCCTGCTACCAGTGCCAGGCAGTGGGACACCGAGCATCGGAGTGCAAGTTAAGAATTTGTTTCCTATGCCAACAACAAGGGCATTACGCAAATGAGTGCCCTTTGCCACGATCCACTAGCAATCGAATTTTCTGCCTAGTGTGTGGGACAAATGGGACAATTTTTATTGAGAAAGATGTTGGGAAACGGGACAGAGGGTGGACTAAACAACCCTTCCCCCCAGGACCTTCGTTGGTGGGACAATAAAGGAAGAGCATGTGAATCCTGGAATCTTTTTCACTTTAATACGTGCGGAAGAATATTCAGGAGGAGAGAGAGTGGGGTTAAAAGAGAAAATAGTTGAAGTGGGACACGGAAACGTGAGTGGGACAATTGGGACACAAGTGAGACAACAGCATGGGGAACCAGAAATTCAACAGGAACTTCAGCAAAATGAGGAAGAAGAAGTGGAAGAAAGTGTCCCAGCGTCCCCAAGCCTACTACAATGGACAGTGGTGGGGGGAGAAAATGGAACACCTATTCAAGTGAGGCCAGTGCTTTAGGAGAAAACTCAACTAATGCTGGACCCAGCAATTATTAGTGAAGTTGGGACGCAATCTAACAGTGATGGAACGGAACCTCAAGAAAGTGGGACACAGGTGCAAGAGAGTTTTGGAACTGAAACTTCTGATGTTCCATCAGTAAGTTTAGTCCAAAGAAGGGGTGAGGCTGTAGAGAATACAGCAGCTCCTGATTTAACGGAAGAGAAGATAGATGCCTCATCATTGGAAAATCGCTATTTTCTGAAAGTGGTGATAGCAGACAAACCCTATATAGCGTTGTTTGATCCGGGAGCCACGGTTTCGCTGGTTGGGCCGGAATCGGCAGAGAAATTTCGGGATAGACTCACGAAAGCAAATACAGCAATTGAGAACACGCTTGATGGATCAACAGCAGCGTTGGGTATATTGAGGTTATGGTTGACGGCGGATGCCTTTTCTCAACATTTTCAACTTGCGGGTCGTAGATAATGTGTCCCATGAAATGCTTTTGGGTCAGGATTTTTATCGAGCGGCCGATATGGATGTGAGGTTAGGAAGAGCTTAGGGGGAGTAGTGGTATAGGAAATAGTGGAGAGGGGGATATTTTTGCGGAATGGGCGGGGATTTGTGAGTTATCAGAGGGGCAAAGATCGAAAATTCAAAAATTGGTGGATCAGCTGATTTTACTACAGGAAGTCGAACATGGTATGAGTACCAGGACGGAACATAGCATAAGAGTCACTGATCCAAGACTGATTAAACATCGATCTCGTAGGATGTCGCCCATGATATTAGAGTGGGCGAACCAGGAAGTACATGAAAATGTTGGAGAGGGGAGTGATTGAGAGATCGGTCAGTGAGTGGAGTAGTTCTCCAGTTATCATCAAGAAAGCAGATGGATCATTGCGTTTCTGTACCGATTACAGGGATTTAAATAAAGTGACAGTAAGAGACGCATATCCTAGCCCCTCCATTGACTCGATTTTGGATAAATTAATGAAAGCCCGTTATATTTCCAAAATCGATCTCAAGCAGGCGTACCATTAAGTGCCGATGTCCACTGAGAGTCGCAAATATACAGCGTTTGCTATTCCTGGTTCTGGGTTGTGGCAGTTCAAGAGAATGCCATTTGGACTCACAAATGACCCGATGACATTCTAGCCATTAATTGATTCGTTGTTTGGTCTATTGTTCGAGCCTTATGTGTTTAGGTATCTCGATGACATAATCATCGTTACGGATGATTATGATAAGCATCTAGAGTGGTTAGAGATTGTACTGAAAAAATTGGCGGAGGCCGGGTTGGTACTAAACCCGGAAAATTGCAAATTTGGGTGTTCGAGAGTTTTATACTTAGGTTATTTACTCGACAGTCAAGGATTGAGACCGGACCCAGAGAAAATCGCACCAGTTGTTGATTATCCGGCGCCAACCAATATAAAACAGCTCCGTCGATTTTTAGGTATGGTGGGGTGATATTCGCGTTTCATAGAGCATCATAGCGAAGTGAAAATACCACTTTTAAGATTGTTGCAAAAAGGCCGAGCGTGGGAGTAGGGGGAAGAACAACAAGGTACGTTTCAGGCACTGAAAAATAAATTGACTTCGGCACCAGTCTTGGCAAGACCAGACTTTATGAAGCCATTTACAATTCAGTGTGACGCAAGTGGTTATGCAATAGGGGCAGTTTTAACTCAAGAGGGGGAAGATGGTGAACATCAGATAGTGTTTGTGAGCAAAACTCTTTCTGTTTACGAGAGAAGACCATACATTGAGGGGTATAAATTGACGGCCATTACGGATCACAGTGTTCTGAAGTGGTTCGAAACTTAAAAGAACCGACGGGTAGATTAGCGCGTTGGGCCCTCGAGATGCAGCAGTGGGATTTCGAGATAGTTCACCGAAGGGGAATTCACCATTATGTTCCGATTGCCTTATCGAAGATGTACGAGGATGAATTTGAAAAAGTTGCGGCTTTTCAAACGATCTCGGATCAATGGTACTTAAAAAGACTCGATTTGGTAGTGAAATTTCCTAACAGATTTCCTGGTTGGAAAGTTCTAGAGGGGAGTTTATATCGGTTCAGGGATGATCCATTATTATTGCCGTACACAGGGGATGAAGAGGGGTGGAAATTGGTCGTGCCACTAGAGTATCGACATTTGGGAATTGAGAAGACCTACGACCGAGTAGCGAGAGAATATTATTAGCAGGGTGTGTGGCACGATGTGCAACAATTCGTGCGAGCGTGTCCACAATGTCAGTACCATAAAGTCTCACAGGAAGGTCCTCAAGGCCTTATGGGACAGAGGATAGTTGAGAAACCCTGGGTGGTTGTGGTAGCTGACTGCATGGAGTTTCCTCCAAGCAAGAGTTAGTGCCGCTACCTTGTGGAGTTTCAAGACTTATTTTCTCGCTGGGTGGAGGTCAAGCCTTTAAGTTTTGCGGATGGCAAGTCAATTGCACGGGCGTTTGAGGAGTTAATTTTGTTCAGGTGGGAGACTCCAGAGTTTTTGTTAACGGACAATGACAAGGAATTCGATATCTCTTTACTTCACTTTCACTTCACTTCCCTTTTACTTCACCTTCACTTCACTTCACTTCCCTTTTACTTCACCTTCACTTCACTTTCATTTCACTTCACTTTCACTTCACTTCACTTTCACTTCTCTTCACTTACACTTCATTTTTACTTTACTTCACTTCACTATATATTATTTATTTTATATATTATTATATGGTCGATTCTTGCGTAACTGCCCGATTTCAAGATAAGTTTTGGTAGAAAAAAAAATTGTTATTCAATGTTTCTCTGCACTTATTTTTCTTATTAGGGTATAATATAATTATATTTTAAACGATTTTACTACAACTGTATTTATACGAAAATAATAGGAAATTTTTGAAAATTGGCTGCCATGTGGAACTGAACCGCTTCCTTTTATTGCAAATATATTGTACAAAATAAAAATTTCTTCTTGATATTTTGCTAAAACGAAAATAAATAATTGATTCATAAATTATTTAATATTCTAACAGTATTTTAGATATTAGTTAACATATATAAAATTTTATAAAAGAACAGCAAATACAATATTTAATAATGAATATTTCGTTTTATTTTTTAGATAATTTGAAATTGAGATCGAGAAGTGTAATCCGGCATTGCTAAACTACTTTATAGAATAATATTTTAAAATAACCACCACAGATAAAAAAGTTTCTCTGCATGAAGCACACTAAACACTTCATATAGGCCATGGAGCTGAAATTTTACGTGATACCATGGAGCTGAAATTTGACATTTATTCTAACCTCACTTCTACAATAGTGCAAAATAAATCTATTCCTTTTGCAGATCGCTTGTTTCAAATGAAAACTTCAAGAAAAATGGTAACAATACTATCAAATAGTTGTTACAGTAATATAATAGTAATGACATGGAACTGAACGTTTTTTTTGTACACATGCGATTTTCACAAAAATACTTTTATTTTAAGTAAAAATTTTTCTTTTTTAAAACTTTTTTCACATGTGATTTAGTGCTAATGGATCAAAATTGAGATTTAACTTATTAGAAGGCGTAATAACTAAACACATGACACCTTAATTATAAGTCTACAGATTGCGTTCAAAAATTGGAAAAATTGAGGGACAAAATATTTTTACAGATTCTAAGTATGAAAAAGGTATTATGAAGTTCAATATAAACCTAAATTGTTCATAAATATAGACACTTTATGCTTGAAAAATGCTGAGTTATAATAATGTCATTTTCACCGAAATTATTAAATTAAAGTTAACATTTTGCAAAAGGGACACGCCACGGAGCTGAATTTTCAGCAGTTATAGTGCAATATAATAGACGTTATAATATATATATTTATGTATATTTGGTTTTCAGTTACTCTCATATATACCTTTAAAATTCACTAATACACTTCAGAATATAGTTTTAATTTAGATGTATTTTTTCAACGCCGCGCCGCCAAGTAAGGCAGTTACGTAAGAATCGCCCATATATCTGGGACGTTCCTCGTCAACAAGGACAGCCCTGAGTCCAAAAATGGTCTTGACCGATTTTAAAGTTATAATGGTAAAAAAATTTGTAAGATTGTCTACTTTTGAATGACTATTGGCGTTTTTTAAAAATTCAAAATGACGATGCCAATATGTCGAAAAAAGGCTTTTAATTAAAAAATGTAAATTCAACTTCATGTATTAAAAGTCTAAATTACACAAACCTGACCTCACTCTTTAATTAACATTGCTCGGGGGTTTTTGGGGTAGCTGATTATGATTTTCAGCTTTTTTTCTGTAAATTCAAAATAGCGGATTCCAAATTGGCAGACGCCAGTCAGTTTGCCAGTCAGTCTCCAAATTATAACTTTAGTTTCATTAGAGTAAATTCAAATGATGAGCAATAAAAATATCGATGTGGGGAGGTTTTGCCCGGTTGAAAATCCGTGTACAAGATCATCTACTGAACTTGTACATGATTCTGGATAAAATCATGCACAGGTGCATTGACTTGTTTTGCGCATGAACTTGCGAATGGTCAACACACGAATTTGGAACAACGAACGTGCAAAGGAACATGCACATGAATCTGTACACGAAAATGGATAATTATTTATTAAACTTTAAACGTTGCGCATTAGTTATTTATGGGAGTGAAGGCTGCGCAGTAGATTTTAATGGCTATAAAAGGTAGGGGACCACTATAAAACAAGTAACATTTGTTAATAATATTTAAAGTATAGAAAATTATATGCATGAACATTTGCACATTCATGCACATGTTCTTGTATCAGATTTTATTGTGCGTGCATGAAAATGTACACGTTCGTTGTTCCAAATTCACGTGCTGTCCATTCACAAGTTCATGCACAGGACAAGTCAATGCACCTGTGCATGATTTTATCCAGAATCATGTACAAGTTCAGTAGATGATCTTGTACACGGATTTACAACCGGGTGAAGAGTTGGTGATGTAAGGTTATCAGATGATATCGTTTTTAGGTGACTCTAAAGTCTGTCAAGAAAAAAACTTTACCTCCATTGAGAAAAATATTTTCTTGATTTAAATATAAGTATTTATTTAAATGATTTTTATTGAATAAATAATATTTTTAAGTTTAATTTTAATGTATCAGAGATATCGGAAGTTTTGATTGCAATATATTTTATGTTTAAAATTAATATTCTGTTTGTTTGATTAAAAACTAAATTTTGTTAAAATGAAACGAAATTTGTGTTTGAAGTCTTTATATTTGAAAGAAATATATTTTATGTTTGATTAAAACATATTGAATGCGCAGAGGCCTTTGTGGACTCAATATGGCGTTACTGTTTTCACGTTAGTTTACAAACCGAAAACCACTCTTTCAGTGCATGTCTTCAAGACTCTAATGAAAGTTAGTATAAATTAATAATCTATATTACTTACTTTTAAAGATACTGCAAATATTTTATCTAATAAAAATTTTACTTTAACTAGATTAAGAAAATGCTTTTAAAACATTTTTTTGATAAAAATTAAGAAAAAAATAGATCTTAGTAAAATTTCAAGGGGCGTGGGGAGGTAAAAAAAAATCTTACTGTGTCTTACGATGGCGTGGGAGGGGGTAAAAAAATACTAAAAAATGGCTTACCTAATTTGTGTAGGGCCTCTTATCAGATAACATCGTTTCTAGGTGACTCTTAAGTAATTTCCATCTGCTAGTCTGTCCGAAAAAAAACTTTACCTAAGCGAAAAAAGCTAAAGTAAGGAGGGATGAAACAAGCGGGGCAGTGTGGTTTTTAAGGGTTGGAGAGTTTAGTGTATCAAATGATATTGTTTCCAGGTGACTCTTAAATAATTTCCATCTGCCAATATGTCCAAAAATATATTATATATAGCGGTGAGACATAAAAATGTAGTTGTGGGGTGGTTTGGGGATCATTTTTTAAAATTTTTAATACGGTTTTGTAAGTGTTCAAAGGGAGGGTAGCAATCTTTTGTTTTACTTATTTCAATTTCTTAAATAATTTGTAGCAGATTTGCCGACTAAAAGGTCTTTGTAATCTAGAACCATTTAGGTACGTTGTACTGTGTGTGTACCCTTTAATTTTGAATAAAAAAAACTGTTAATTTTTTGAGTTTATTCATTAACATTTTTTATTTAAGTGATAATAAAGAACAAAACTGCAAAGTATAATTAAATTTCACCAAGAGCTTTTTTCGATGCATTGTACAAAATCGGGTCCAAATTAAATTTGTGTCTGTCATTTTGAATTTCCAAAAATTAACCTCAAAATCGTAATAAGTGACTCCAAAATCCGAAGAAAAGACTTTTAAGCGAATTTAATTGATTTTTAAATTTTGTGTCCGTCATTTTGAATCTGCCATTTTCAATTTCCAAAAAGTAAGATCAAAATCGCAATCAGCTACCCCAAAAACCCCCAAGGGTTTTGATGTTACAGAATAACACCCCTAATGACTATGGGGTCCAGCATCTTACTACGCCGCCTTATCATCCGCAGGCAAATCCTGTCGAGAGGAGTAACCGAGTGTTTAAAACTATGGTGGCGACCTTTATAGGGGAGGATCATAGATAGTGGGACAAGCATGTTCATGAGTTCCGTCATGCCATGAATACTGCTGTCCAGTCGACAACGAAATTGTCGCGTTCCTTAATTATGGACGGAACCCGAAACCGGTCAAAAGTATGTAAAGAGAGGTAGAGAGGAAGAAGGTTGTCGAAAGAATTGATCCGGAAGTGTGGCATGATCGATTAAAGAGGTTAGACGCATTAAGAGATCTGGTCGCAAGGTTTATTGATAATGAGAGAGAGAAGTGAACGGCGTATTACAATCGGAACAAGAGAGCGGCGGAATTTCACGTGGGGGGGCCATTCGAAATTATAGAGACACTTTTGGACACGGTTTATGTGCTGAAGACGAATGAGAATCGCCGCGTCACTAAAGTGCATGTATTCGATCTCAAACGTTATATTCTGTCCAGGAAAAAGACGTTTTATTAGAAATAACCGCTATTGAAAACTCGGTCATTTAATTTTGTTGATTCTATGTTCCTGTTGTTTCATATAAGTAGCAAGGATGCCTGTTTAGGAAAGAGAAAAAGGGGGACGGGGACGTGGAAGGCCGATTGAGTCAGCAGCCTCTCCCTAGCCCAAGCCTGGACCCTCAAACCAGAGAGGGGAATTGTCCGGAGGGGAGAGAAGACCGACATACAAAATAGAGGGGAACTACATCGCGTTAAGTCTAGGCTGTAGAACGACGCCACCTCCTTTTCGTCGATCCCGGCATGGGGTTACGCTGAGTGGAAATGTGTCTACAGGAGATGGGAGTCAATCGCAATTAAGAGAGATGATGGAGGAAGTAATCTCTGAAGGAAGTTGGGTGGATGACGACCAGGACAGGTCTTGCCGCAGTGCGAAGATATCGGCTTGGGAGGAGGTTTCAACCTCTTCCACGCAATACTCTGATATGATCGAGGTATCAGAGACTTCAAGCTTCGAGAGAACAGAAGGAGGGGACAAGCCGTTGGTCCCATCACCTCGCTCCGAACTACCGGTTAACGAAGAAATTCCTGGAAAGCCTCCACAACAGGGAGCGCCAATCAAGGAGGAATCGTCCAAGGGGGCAATTTCTAAAAGAGTGGGACAAAACAATAATCAGCCGAACTTATCATCGGGGGGAAGTCGGCAGAGGAATCGGTTGCCTAAGGAAACGGTGTTTGAGTTTGAATGCCGAGTAGCAGCACAAGAGTTGGATGAGGTGTTGGACGAAATGGCGAACGGGGGTCAAGACTACTTGCGACACTTACGTCGTCGGCAGGCGGAGGAGGTGGACAGGATCAGCCACAATGTTTTGCAGAGAGAGGATTTTGTCAGTCCCAGGGAGTTTGCGATAGAGTCTTCACCACCTAAGCCGATTATGCCTCCTGGTCCACCAGCGGTTGACACCACAAAAGCAGCAGAACCTCTAATTCAGCCAGAAAACAAAAGGAGCTTTGTGGGCAAGCCTTTACCCATCAAAACGAGGGGTTTGCTTTTTAGTGGCCTAAAACCGATTCCCACTATTCCCCATCTTGATCCTCCTCCGGGGGTTTGTTATAATTGTTTGGGAAGGAGGCACCTTCGTAGAGGATGTCCTCGGCCCAAATGAACTGACATATGCAATAATTTTATCCGGCGGGGGGTGAAAATTACAATGTGCCTCGGTGTTCTGACAGTTACTGGGAATGAATGAGAGAACAAGGGTTGAGAGGGGGAGAATTCCGGGAAGAACTGATTCCGCCCAGAAGAGAAATTAATCGAGGGGAGAGGTCCGACAGGCAGGAGGAGAATAATTCCCGTACTGTGTTCCATCGGCTAGATGGACCATATTGGATCTGCCATTTTGAATTTTTAAAATCTGACTTCAGATTCGTAATCAGCGACCTAAAAAACTCTTAAGTAACAAGTTTCAAGCGATTTCAAATTTTTTTTATAAATTCGTCAACCATATTGGATCCACCATTTTGAATTTTTGAAAAACGGACTTTAGATTCGTAATTAGCGACCCCAAAACTCCTAAGTAACAAGTTTCAAGCGATTTCAAGTAATTTTAAAAAATTCGTCCGCCATATTGGATCCGCCATTTTGAATTTTTAAAATCGGACCTCAGATTCTTAATCAGCGAATCCAAAAACCTCCTGAGTAACAAGTTTCAAGCGATTTTAATCAATTTTTATAAATTTGTCCGCCATATTGGTTCCGCCATTTTGAATTTTAAAACTATTAAAAATCTGACTCCTGATTCTTAATCAGCGACCCCAAGAACCCCCTAAAGCGTATTTGATTGCTAAATTCTTCAAATAGAAAAATGATGCTTCAAAGGGTTAAGGGTTAATCGGCTTAACTTATCACTTATTATCAAGGTCAGTTGACCACAAAATATTTTTCTACTTATTAGAAACCCTTAAAAAATTCGTAGACTTTACAAAATTTAATAATATGCTTTGGGATTAAAGATCTGAATCTAGGGTGAGTATTAAGGGTTGATCGGATCACGTCATCACATTATATCAATGTCAGTTGACCACCAAATAATTTCCTATTCATTAGAAACCCATATAACCCCCAAAGAACCCTGAATAACAACTTGGAAACCAATTTAATCAAAATGTAAAAATGGTGTCCGCCATTTTGGATCCGACATTTTGAATTTTTAAAAAGTGACTTCAGATTTGTAATCAGCGACCCCAAAAACCCTCCAGTAAGTGGATACATACACATGTAGGTGGTTCAAGAAGACAAAATTTAATGGTCCTTGAACAACAAACATACATCTTCATAGTATACATACAATACAATTGGAATTTGTCAGTCAGCCCACTTTTTAAAGTTTGAGAAACGTCTTTAAGCGTACAAAGTATAATTATTAAAATTTTTTGTAATTATTTCCCCAAAGTAGATAAAATTTTAAGGAAAGTAAGACCCGAGTGAAGTGATTTAGTCAATTTTTCATTGAAATATGTTAAAAATGTGGATTTTATAATGTTTTACAAATATTGAAATTACTCTCGAAATAATGCAGTTTTTTGAAAGTTCTTATGTTTGCTTTAAAGCAAAATTTCTGGAGAATAAAACTACTATTTAAGTATTAAAGTGCAATTTTTTTCCTAGCATATGCAGGACTCAAAATTTGAACCACAAAACATATAGAATTTTGAAGACATTATTTTGACATGAAAATAATTTCAAAAATTTTAAAAGATATGTTATACTTCTTTCTTCCGAAAGTTATTGACAATTATAACGTTAATGTATTATACATAGCTCTATTTGATATCAAGATAAAACCATAATTTTTCTTTTTTTTTTGGTCTAACTTCCGACCCTTGCAAATTTAAAGAAAAAATTTACACTTAAATGGTTATACATTATTCTTACTCTTCAGAAAATAACCTTTAAAACAAGCATAGGGACTTTAAAAAATCATCATTATTTCGAGAGTAATTTAAATTTTTGTCAATCTTTAAAAATTCCACTTTTTTAACATATTTTAATAAAAAATTAACTGTATCACTATACTCCATAGTATTTTCTCTAAAATTCCATGTATTTTAATTAAATAAAGGTAGAAAAATTTTAGTAATTATACTTCCGCGTTTAAAGACGTTTTTAAAACCTTAAAAAATTAGTGGACTGACAAATTCCGACGGTATAGTATATTAATACATAAAAAAGAAAAAACTCACCTTAAAATCAAACCTCTTCAGCACAAACCAGAACACGATTTCTTAATTAGAAAAAACACGAAATAGAAACCACGTGTCAATGACGAATGTTCGTTGAGTTAAGTTGAATTTCCTGTCCAGTAGTCGAAGTCCACTCGGCAGGTTTACGTTGACATCACCACATTATTTCTCTTGAAACGTTAAAGCCTCTCAAAATTGTTAAGTTTTCAACCAATAACAAGCGCCTTGCTTATAAATTCCAGCCACTAGCAAGCGCCTCATTTCTTATGTAGCATATTCTATGAGATTTTTTATATAGGGAGGGAACGTGTTTTCTGTCTGCTCTCACGAATAACGTGTTTTCATTTAGGAGCCTTCGATGTGTACAGGACAGTAATCAACAATTCACAGCATCTTACTTCGAAGTCACACTTTCAACTGAAATATTAGCTCACGTGCCAGAAAAACTCAAGGCTAACAGCGCGAACCAAGCAAGATTGACTTGCCGCGACTGCAGAGCCTAGGGCTTAACTAAATAAGGTAAATTTGTGGTAGTTATTAAAAACAAGACAAACAATCAATTGTCTTTTTCATTTTGTTAGTCTTAGAAAATATTGAAATAGGTGATTAGACATACCGTCTGTGTTTTTATTTTCTTTTATTGTGTCTTAAAGTTTTCCAAGTTTATTATATTTTTTTGGGTTCCGTACACCTTCGGTGTTGGGCGAAAACCTTATAGCGAGACTCGTGCGTTCGTAGCCAAAAACCATTCCCCTCCCCCTAATATCTAAACTATTTGACCTTGAGGGCTGAAATTTGGTACACTTATGTATTTTCACGTGTAGATTGCACGAAAAATATAGAGAACATGATTCAAGGTGATGTTCATAGCGTTGTCAAGGAAATAACAACTTTTTTTGCAAAAATGCATTAAAAAGGGATCATTCCCCCCCCCCCCTTAACTTCTAAACTATTGGACCTAGAGGTCTGAAATTCGGTAAACATATGTATTTTCACGTGTAGATTACACGAAAAATATAGAGAACCTTGATCTGAATTGATAGCCATAGCGTTGTCAAGGAGAAACTACAAATTTCTAAAAAAAAGTTTTTTCTCTCTAACTTTTCCATTTTTTGAGCTAGAAGGCTAAAATTTGGTACACTTGTGTATTTTTGCGTGCAGATTATGAAAATATTATGTTTGGAGATAAAATGTAATATTATAAGGTCACAAAAAAATTCAAAAAATGACCAAAAAGAGCTTTAGACCCCTATGCTTGAACTAACCCTAATTGTCCTACAGTACCCCTCAAACAAAAAAAAATTTTTTATTTGTATACTCAGAATTAAAAAAAAAACGATATAAAACGCGATTGAAAATTGTTATCACTTTTTTTTCAAAATAATTGAAAAATTATGAAAAAAACAAAAAAAATTTATTAATCTTATACAAGGCTTGATCAAGGGTGCCACAGGACCTATAATCAAGACTGTCATAACCCCTGAAACCCTATAAAAATTTCAGGGCCTGCCCCTGAAAAAAATTCTTGATTTTTATGTTGTTTATATGAAAAACAAGCCTGTACCCTTAAGCAAAAGTTCCATGTACTTGAAGGTAGAAGTATTTTCCTAATCTGTACGTTCTAATTAATTTTTATAATCTGTACATAAAAATATACAAATGTACCAAATTTTAGCCCTCTAGCTCAAATAGCGTCAAAGTTATGAGGAAAATACTTTTTTTTCAAAAATTTGCAGTTTTTTTCTTGACAATGTTTTGACTGTCAATCCAGATAATGTTCGCTATAATTTTCCTGTAATCTACATGTGATATACATGTGTGTACCAAATTAGAGCTCTCTGTTAATAATGTATAGCTTTTTTCGTAAATGTACAGAACCCTAGATCTTGGCACGGGTGTAACTCGTACTTGCCCGATTTTTTTCCATTAGATGTATTAGCTCGCGGTATTTTGTGTAGTACGACTTAGTAATGTATTTTGAACTTTAATTGTTGATACATTTTTTTATTTATGATCAACAACCTTCTTTTGATTGTTTACTTCTTATACACAATTTAATAATGAAAGGATTTAAGCCACAAAATTTATCCTATTTAATATTAAGGGCTTTTATTTACAAAATTCATTCTAGGGAATCGTGTTGCATATTATTATAATAAAATTTAATCTATTGCAGGTATATGAGGCAGAAAAGGAAGGTTTAATGGATACAACGATCATATTACAAGCTTATCTTGGTTTTGCTTGGACTCTGGGATGTGCAACTTTTGGACTTTTAGTCGTTCATCATAGCACAGAGTGCAGAATTGCAAGGCAATATTTAACTCAAGCTGGAATGTTCATGTGCGGTTTATGCATTTTAGCGCTAACAACAGTGCAAGGAAATTACCATGGATATGTTCTATTCACTTGGATTTACGGTAAATTCAAATTTAATTTCTTATAAATCGTTATATATTTTTGTTAAAACATCTACTGTATTTCATCATATCAGATTTTGAGTGGGTTCTGTAAATCAAAAAGACAATGATGTGACAAAAATATAGCAAACTAATCGGCAGAGAATTCTGCATTTAGAACAGTAATACTTTACCTCAAATATGTATAAACTTATAACATTTACACCACGCGGAGAAAATAATTTAGCCACAGCAGCAAATAAGCAACTTCTCTTACTATATTTGCTAATGATTTATAAGGGGAGGTCGTGATATCTCCAAACTAGCTTTGAATAAAATTCTCAAAACTGTGAAAAATTATTACTAAAAAATAATATTAATATAATTCATCTGAGGGCACCTCTCAATAATTGTCCAGATATTGTATTTCAAAGATTCCATAGTTTATTCAAGACGAGTCAGTATCAACAAGGGAATACCTTATTTAACAAGTCGGGTGTCTCACTAGTCTTAGTTCTTGCTTTCTAAAGCAAGACTATGAGAGGTTAATTAATTTGTGCTTTATAAATTAAAAAATGTCAACTTGTTTTCAATTTGTGAACTAAAACATGATGTTCTACATTATCGAGTACGTACACTCTGATTTAAACGAGTTGTGTTGTCGGTCCCTTTTATTAATTTATTTTTTTTTTGCGTAGGATGTGAAAACCTGCTACCAGGTACCCTGTAGCCCGTACTGCAGGGTTATGCGGGGGTGGCGATGTTCTGCCGACCCGCTAAAAACACACCCTTATTTAGGGACCATAGAACCACTCCCGGCTACCCCTTTCTCGCGTATCGCCATCAGGAGTGGTCTTATATCCCCTTCTCTGTCGCCACAGCGACTTTATCCCTCCAAACGGGACCTACTATTATTGACGGTCATTGAGGTCCTTGATGCACGCAAGTTTAGCCAAGGGACACGATGGACCGTCAGTCCGCTCAAAAAACGCTTCAAGAGGAAGAGAACTTCCTCTATCTGCGTCTTTCTGCAACCTATGTGGCCCTTTGGCGACTTTGCTTAAGAGCCTCTTCTCTTTTCGCCTACTCTAAGACTCTTCTAAAACAGGCGCACTTTCCTGAGCCTGCAACATGAGCCGTTTCCGCCTCATTTCCAGTCTCAGCGGCACAGAGGAAGCAGAACGCTTCCTTACTACATGCTGCAAGAGAGTGTCCGGCAGCCCCACACTTAAAGCAAGCGGAGGATCTGTCCACTCCCTTGCAGTCTGCTTTCTTATGGCCGTAACCAAGGCACCTGTGGCACCTTGAGACCATAAGCCTTCTTCTAATTGGGCAACTTAAGAAGCCCAATTTTATTCTGCCGAGTTTTTCTAAGCGTTCCGCTTCCTCCCGGTCTGTGACCAAGATGGCGATTTTGTCGCCTCTCCTATTTGGTCCGAGGACCGCTACTTGTCTTCTCTCTCGAGGAGTATTAAGAACTACCTCGAGAGCAGAAACTACTCCCTTCTTTTCGGTCAAGCCGTCAAGGTCACGGATTTCCAGGGTCACCCTCTGGTCCTCCGGTCGCCTGACAGTGCCCATTCCACTTACTGCCTCGGAGACCTTGGCAGTAAATTTCTTTAGGTCAGAACCTCCTCCTAGTTTTAAGAGGAGGTTCCCTTCCTTGGTGGGCCGAGCGCTCACTACACTGGTCTGGCATGAGCCAGGGTCCACTTCCTTTTTGAGTCTGCCGAGGACAGACGCAAAAGTCTCTCCCTGACAAACCCGAACAAGGACTGACGACCCTTTGGGCCTGTGCTCTCTTCTTCCTCGCGAAGTTTTAAGCACTTGCTGCGCAAACCTTCGCAAAATGCTAAGTCCTCTGCCGTAGCGTGGCTGAAAACACTACCACAGCTGCTGACACTCGCGACACTATTTCTCCTCGACCTTCACAGGTCCTCCACCCTTAAAGTTGATGGGCCTGCGCCATCATCGCTTCTGCCAGATTTACTCCATGCCTTCAAGTTATCACCAACTTCATCTGGGCGCCTTTCTTCGTCGTCCAATTTAAATGTGAAACCTTCCATGTGATTCCCACGAGCCTGGGAGAAAAAACGGTCTACCCACACAGAGCTCCAATGTGTGGGTAAGGCATTTGTACACTAGGAGGGCGCCCGGTATCCTAGCACCGCTCGCGACACCTCCGAACGTATCACTGGCGACGACAGTGCGTCCGCCGCCCAGGCCCCTGGCATCAACAACCGACGCCTGCGCTTTACAGACGCCAAATTGAAGAGCACGTAGGTTGGGCGACGTTCTCACCATCCCCGGCAGTTTCACGGCGAATTTTGTAACCCTGGTGCCATCCATCTCTCGGCACAGTGTGGAACCTTAGATTGGGTTAGGTGTCGTTGGTCAGATCGAAGAGACAACCTGTCTATCGGGCGCCAACCCTGGATCGAGGTTACTCCACACTAACTTAGAAAAACCGAGAAGGCAGAAGTGTCCTATTCCTCCCAGAATCCATGTCGTCCACAGCTGACAAGGATGGTTAGCCCCCATTTGGGATCCGAATTAACATCAACCGCACAGGGTAGCTAGTGCACAGGTTCGAAAAACGGCGGCTACCCGAATTAACGGGGCCCCGTTCATTCCCCTGTGCCTAAACTCGCCAGACATCGGGAGTCGATGAGTTCTTGGAAGAGCTGGACAGCTCCGTCCCGTGATGGCGTCTGAAAGACAAGCGCCTGGCCGGTCCTAAGCCCCCTCACCACGACAAGGTGACACCACGAGGGGGGGTCCCCTTTATTTACTTTTTTATCTGCTTTTCTTACCAACTGGATTAAATCAGTGCTTAAACTCAACAATGTAGAGCTCCAGGTTTTAGTTTATAACTCAATAAGTAGTTAAAATTTTGTAACTTTATAAAACTCAAATTATAGGAAAAGAGACAACAATTATACGTGTAAAGTTTTTATTATTTTCTTCAATTTTTCTGACTTAGGCAAAGAGTTGAAGTTGAAGTCAGAAATTCGGTAAAATTAAAAATATACTTAATAATGGTATCATGATAAATTAACAAGTATTCAATCTATTACTTTTACAATACAAATCATCCTTTTAGAAATTTTATTAGTTTTTAGAATCTGCTTTTAAAATTTTTCTAGCATTATTTTTTGCGGATTTATCGTAGTTCAAAGACAGTCGTATTTTAATTCGCACTCTGCAAAGTGTCAACTTACTTGTGACCAGTAGTATGTTTCGCAGACGGTCTTAGGAATCTGACACCTCTTGAATAGCTCTATAGAGTTTTCTCAGTGTTTCGCCGGAGCCTCCTCAGAGCCTCCCCGAAGTCTCTCCGTGGCTTGTCTAAAACCTTTCAACAATTCCATCGAAGCATCTACAATATGATATTCACTAGGGTAGAGCAAGAAGATAATTTTACATTACGGAATTTTAATATCCGGTGATTGTTGCAGTTGGACGTTAGTTGAACACTCCTAAATTTTTTTTAAATTAGTTAACTCTTTAAGGAACGGACGGATACTTTTTTACATTAATTTTCTACTTAATTTTCTCTGTTCTTGGGGTTATGAAAAATTATTGGAATCACCGTTTCTTACATATTTTTTATCGCTTTTTCAGAATCTGTTATCAAAATTTTTAAAAAAATTAAATAAGTTGCGGACACTTATTTGGAAAAAATGTGAATTTTTGACAATTTTGTTTAAAAAATTATTGTTTTTTCATATTTTTTTTAACCAGAAAAATGTTTTTACTTAAAATATCGCGTCCTTAATATCCAAGCATAAAAATGTCAAACCGTACTTGCAAAAAATTCAAGATGGCGGAGCAAAGATTAAAATTTTTTTCGGATTTGTTTAAAAGTTGTTACTCAAAAATTTCTGGGGTCGCTGATTTCGAATCTGGTGTCAAAATTTTGAATTTCAGAATACTGAATCCAATATAGCGAACTATATTTTTAATTTTGATCGGATTTGTTTGAAAGCTGTTACTCGGGGGTTTCTGGGGTCGCTGATTACGAACTTATAGCTCTGGAATACTCGGCCACTGCAAACACCAGAATTTTTAATGCTTCCTTACTGGATCGATGGAGCTTAAGATCGTCCATGTAAAACAGATAAATGTTTTTATGGACTTTATTTCTGGGTTTGCAGTTTTTTTCGGAGAGTGTTTTTCTCGGTGTACTACAGACAGAGGCAAGAGGGATATACAAAAAAAGTAATAAACTGAGAGTCTCCTTGGAAGACGCCTCTCTTGAACCAGACGAAATTAGTCATCACCTGTTGTTTGTTAAATGTTATAACTAACCTTGTCCCCCACGATGTTCGGATGTATCTCTATGCATTTAAGGAGCTTGATGATCAGCTCATGACTTGTAGAGTGAAATGCCTTTCGGTAATCAATCCAAGCCATTGTCAGGTTACGTCGATAAAATATCGACTCTTAGGTAATACACCTATCAATCAATTGGTTCTCTCTACAACTTGACAGGCCTCTCTTGCACCCTTGCTGTTCGCTGAGTGCACTCCAAACTGGCTCAATAGATGTCAAATTCCTCTCTTTGAGGATGCCAGTGAATAGCTTGTAGGAGGTGTTAAGACAAACTATGGGCCTATAATTTTTAGGATTAGACAAATCTCCAGATTTTTGGAAGAGTACCGTTCGTCCTGTGATATTGGATGTCCTCCGTTGAGAAGTGTAGAGAATATATGATCCAAATTTTGGTGAGTTAAAGTGAATTTCTTACTCCAAAGACTATTAAGCTTATCCGTCCCGGGTGTTGAAAAGTTCTTCGTTTTAGCAACTACATTTCTCACCTTCTCCTTAGTGATTGGTGGGCTAACCTCTGCAGGATGACCAAGACAGAAGCTACAAAAGAGTGTTAATGATGACTTTTCATTGTTCACTGAATGGGCTTTACCATAGATGTTACTCTAGAAATTCCCAAACTCTTCACGACATGGGGGTTTTTCGACAGATGGCGATAGTGAACTGAAAAGACGGGAAGGATTAGTAGCATATGTATTATTTTGCTTTGTCCATTAAACCCGCCGTTCTAAACTCTGGGGGTAAATTTTCTTTTCGATTCTAGATATACAATCACACTCTGCAATTAAGAAGCATGCCGTCGAGTCAGCTCAATCCTGTCTTTAAGAGTAATGAGAGCTTGTTATTTCATTCAGCGATTTTGTCCATTTTAATAGAAACCTCTAGATAGACTTAAGTTTCCCTAGATCTCATGTTTCCTTTTTCGGTCGTTGCCGTATGTGTTATTGTTGGAACCTTAAGGTTCTCTAAAGGTTCTTCTTCCTGAAGAAAAGCTTCATTTCCTTTTTTGCGCAGAGAGGATACTATATGTCTAAAATACTGAGGCGTCATTTGAGCGTATTGGGGGTATATATTAAACCATCGCTCATGCAACCTTAGCACATCGTCGCTTGGATAAAGAACTACGCCAATTCAGAGTAGTGCTGAAAACTGCGCCATTCCAGATAACAGTTGAAGAACATGCCATTTCGGATATCACAATTTTTCCCTTATTTTAGCTTGAAAAAAATATAACAATATCATTTAAATAGTGAAAACTTATGCACTGAAGTTAATTATTAAATATTCAAGTTTAATTTAAGAGAAAAATAACTGTCTTTAACGAACTTTCTTGTCCCAATAATTTCAACTTTAAAACAGAGAAAAAATGCGATTTCTGAAATGGCATGTGCTTCAAATGTTTGCTGGAATGGCAGAGTTTTCGCACTACTCTGAATTGTCGTAGATCTTCATCCAGGCGACGACATATATATCCTCTTCTGTAAGGACTACTACTTTGCCAACATAACGTGATGTTCTTCCGAAGTTGGTCTGTCCATTTAAAACGTACTCTAGCTTGTCCCGGGTCAATGCCTGGTCAATGCCTGGTTATTACCTGGGTTCTGTCCTATTGACACTCCTAACTGAACTCTGATCTCCATCCAAAAGAGACCTATTGTGGGTGGCACTGCGCGTTACAGTGTGTCAAACTCGTGGGTAGCCAGCCCTCCCACCTTCACTACTCTGAGTACTACTACTGATTAGTTGCTCCTCTCCGCGAGTAGTGCCACTACATAGATCTGTCCGTCTCTATAAGTTATAATCAGTAGTAATCAGTATTAATCAGTAGTAGTGCGCAAAGTAGTTATGGTGGAGGGGCTGGCTACCCACGAGTTTAACACACTGGCGCGTTACAGTCGTCGTAACCGCAAAAACTCTCCTGTGGAAGGTTGTCCCAACACAGAGTGGACAATTATATCGGGTGTCCACCCCTATCTGACTTTTGGTCCGCGACGGGTAATTTCGGGTAATTTTAATTTAAATTTTCTCGTTACCCCCCACATCTGAGAGGCCTTATTCTATCTACCGTAACAGGAACACAAATTTCTTTGCCAACTCAATCAAACACCTACACGATGTTCTGCAATGGTCATCCATTACATTATTAAAAATATTTTTAGTTAAAATTGTATAAAATGCAATTCATAGCAACTGATAAAATTTTTGTTTTTATTAACCAGTTTATATTTTCTTCAATACTTAAGTTCCGAAAAAAATAACCTGAAAAATAGTGCTTTTTTGTGTTTTTATTGACAAATTTTTTAAAAGTCAGCAATTCGTTTAAAAATTACATTTTAAGAACAATTTATTTGGTACAATAAGTTTGAATGATGAGGTTTATGATAATATTAATAAATAAAGTATTGTTTAATGAATAGTTTTAATAATTACACATTTCACAGAATCTTTAACATAAAGGAATAAGTTCAATCAGAATGGATATTTTCAAAGAGACGGCCCTGGCCAACGATGTAAACATGTTTTACTTGCTCTTTATTTATTGTTCGATTATTCATAATATAGTGAGTTGTTTGTAACGAAAACTTTCATCGGAGTGTTTAAAACAGTTTAATTTTGATATTTTTGTTTAAGTTTGATGAAGAACGAATTAATTAACTTTGCAAAGTTATTATACCTCGTGGTGGTCTGGATTACCTTACTTGTGGAAAGTGTAAATTAATTATCCATCAGGAGTGTGCAAGATTATCTAAAATTGATGCTGATAAGATTAAAACAAATAAAAAGATATAGTATCACACCACGTGCAAGTCTTTAAGCGGTGTCGACATCAAACGTCGTAGAAACTCAAGAACTAGTGTATCCGATGATAAGGAAGGTGATCCAGCGGCGAAATCCATTTCTTTGGGCCCTGGCATAGATGAGCTTATAGCGAAAACTGTAGATGTTGCTCTACAGAAGATGATCACCACCACTACTACTCACTTAACTACATTATTTGTTGACTTTGAAGCTCGTCAAAAGACTTTGAATCTATCTTTGGAAACCATTATAAATCAGATCAAAAGTGATCTTTCTAATAATACTAAAAGAATCTCCAGTATTGAGAGTTCTTTAGAATTTGAACATAATAAAGTTGATAAACTTGAAAAGAAGATTGCTGATGTCAAGGTCAAAAAGAATAAATTATTACTAACTGAATCTAATGAAATAAAAATTAAACTATCTACATCTGATCGCAAAATTAACATGTTGGAACAGTCTTTTAAAATGGACACGCTCGAAGTTTTTGGTTTACCTGTTGTTGTTAACAAGGATCTTCCAAAATTTATCAATAATATTGCTCTCAAACTGAATGTACCATTTTCAATGAAAGATTTGTGCTCTGTCTTTCGTGTACGCACGTCTTGTACAACCGACAGACCACCTGTTGTAGTCGTCAAGTTTTCTTGACAAATAGTCAGAGATGCACTTGTCGAACAACGTAAGAAATGTCAAAGTTTTTCCATCTCGGATCTTGGATGGCCAGACAATGAAAGGAGTTATATATATTTACGGGAAGCTTTAACATCTCACAATAAGCAAATCTTTGGTGCAGCACTGGATATTCGTAGACAAAAGAAGATTAAATATCTGTGGATCTCCAAGGGGAAAATTTTTTGTAGAAAAGATGATGGTGTTCCTCGCATTTTTCTCACAGCACTTAAGAATCTCGAAGACTTATCTTATCATGTTCCTGTTTATAGTAATTATTTTTTTTTAATAATTTTTTTTTTTTTAATTAATGCTCAATTCCTTAGTGATCATTTTATCGAATTTAAAAAGTTTTTTGATATAGGTTTTTACTATGAGTAATGAGAGGCAGTATCCGTCTGCTGAATTTTTATTTATAAAGGTACAATTTAAACATGACAATGCATTAGCAGGGGTAGTTTATAAACCACTTACTGCTTCTTTTGGCAGTGAATTTGAATATCACGTTTTTTATTTAATACAATATTTTAACAATATCATTGTCATGGGTGATTTTAATTGTAATTTAAATGTTTCTTCAACAATCACTAATTACCTCACAGCAATGGTATATTCAGCGGGTTTGTTTTTTGTTTCTCATAATTCTACTCACCATGTAAATAATTCTAGTACAAGAATTGATATGATGTTTGTCGACGATTTAAATAAGATACTTCCTTTACATCAACACCTTGTATCCTTTCTATCCAATCATGATTTAATTAATATAAGTTTAGAATCAATGAAAATCTGCCCCAAAATAATTGTAAGGCAAACCTTGTTCGCAATTGGCGTAGCATACCTGCAGATGATTTTTTACTTCATTTAGCGATTTATAATTGGGCTAGTATTTATTTGGCATCGGACATAAATGTTAAAATGTATAAGCTTACTACATATTTAACCTCAGCTTCTGACCATTTCGCACCCTTGCATTTAACAAGGACGAAGAAAAGATTTTCTCCATGGATGAATGATGAAAATCGGCTACTCATCAAGGAGAGAAACAAGCTTCGTAACATTGCTAAAAGAACTAGGAGTTAGATTGATCAGTCTAAATTTAAAAGAGTTCATAATTTGGTTAAAACGAAAATTAGACATTCTTTTAATAAATATAATTTTGAAACTATTAAAAAAAAAGAAAGACTGATGATATTTGGCGAATTTTGAAAAAGTTAAATCTCATTCTAAGTAAAAAAGCATCATCAGATTGTTACTTTTAGACACATGAATTTTTAAATGTCTTTACTTCTAAACCTATTCTGATACCTTTTCCTATTGTTTTCCCTTCTGTGAGTGATGCTTCTTCCTTTGATGATAATAAGTTTTTTGGTGATATCTCCCCTGATGTTTTGCTTAAGAATATTGAACAGATAAAAACTAATGCATTGGGACCGGATTTCATTTCTATTAAAATGATTAAATTGTCTCTTCTTATTATTTTTCCTATTTTGATTCATATATATAATTGCTCCCTTCAGACTGGGTATTTTCCTGAAATTTAGAAATTGAGTAATGTCAGACCGGTTCCTAAAGTGGCGAATCCAAGGAGATCTGCTGATTTTAGGCCTATTTCTATAATATGTGCATTATCTAAACCGCTTGAACGTATTGTGTGCGGATAAATGACTTCGTTTCTGTCTGAGAACGATTTGTTTAAACCACTACAATCTGGTTTTCGCGAGAAACACAGTACATGTACAGCGGCACTTAAATTAACGACTGATATTTAACTTGCGTTTGTTTCCAAGCATATTACTATTGCTGTATTCTTTGACTTTTCAAAAGCTTTTCAGTCAATTGATTATAATTTATTAATTAATAAGCTTTGCACATTTAAGATTTCTAAGTCGGTGTGTAATTGGTTCGTGTCCTATCTTACATTCAGGTCGCAAAGAGTAGTTGATGGAAAGGCTAATGTTTCAAATTGGGATGAAGTTAAGTGTGGTGTACCGCAAGGTGCCTCACTTTCATCTTTGTTGTTCAACTTATTTGTCACTGGTCTTGGAGTAAGGTTTAAATTTTGTAAATTTCATAAATATGCAGACGATTTTAAAATTTATATCTCAGGACCTATTTCTAAAATTTTGAGATTGCTTCAAATGATACAATCTGATATAAAAGTTGTTGAGGACTGGGCAACTGATAATGGACTTCTCCTCAACTCGGATAACACTCAAGCCACGGTGTTGTCTGCTCAGCATGTTTCCATGGATTCGCTTTTGAATCTCCCTCCACTGTTGGTAAGAGGTATTCCTATTATGTACAGTGAGACTGAAGGATCTTGGTTTGACATTGGATCGTACTCTGTCTTGGAAATATCATGTTTTAGGGATATCTCGTAGAACATACATGGTACTTCAGCAGTTAAACAGAAGTAAAGATTCCCTTCCAACATCTATCCGTTTGCTTTTAGTTAAGTCTCTCATTTTGCCTTTTTTTTATTATTGCTGTCCGGTCTATGATGACATTACCAATGATATAAATAATAAACTTGAAAGAGCTCTAAATGCATGCATTCGTTTTGTCTACAATTTACCAAAGTTTGAGCATATTACTCAATATAGAATTAGATCTGGACTGCTAAATGTTAGTAAAAGGGGGCAATTTTGTATGGGAAATTTGTTGTACAATATATTTAATAATAAAGTCCCCCCTTATCTGTTCAGTTTCTTCCAGTTTAATGTTACTGAAAATTCAAATTATTTTAGCCTTAGAGAGAGAAAGTCTGTTCTTAAAATACCTACAC
Source organism: Ganaspis brasiliensis (assembly GCA_037103525.1). Classification (NCBI taxonomy): domain Eukaryota; kingdom Metazoa; phylum Arthropoda; class Insecta; order Hymenoptera; family Figitidae; genus Ganaspis; species Ganaspis brasiliensis. The sequence goes on from JAZKLR010000438.1 coordinate 390,351, forward strand.
ATCGAACTTGTATAATGCAAAGGTCTTTTATCATTAGAGGCGCGAGATTATGAAATAAGATTTTATCTTCAATCAGGGATTCGTCAAAGCAATGGATTTTTAAGAGATTATTTTTTAATATTCTATTTAAAACTAATAATCCAGTACTAGATATAACTTACTGGTAATATTGTTATTGTGAGAATTTTTGTTTGTTTTATGTAAGTTTTCGTTATGATTATGATTCGATCATTATATTTACTTTATTGTATACTGAGACATAGCTGGCTGTTTAATATTTAATTTGATTATTCTTTTTATATATAAATATATTAATATGTACTACTACGTAATTGCTTCTTGAAGGGCTCATTAGCCATAGGGGCTTATATTTTCATAAATAAATAAATAACGGTTTAAATAATTTGAGTTTACTTTCTACTCAATATTTTCCATATTGTTATTAAAATTTTAACGACAAAACCTTGAAACCAACTCCGAAGGGAGATTCCGACAGAACGAGACCAACGTTGACAAGAGAGCCACAACCTTGCAGAAAAATCAGCACTTACCAAACTTGAGGACGATCAGCTGCCAAAACTCTCTGAATTGCGCCAAACTACCAGGTCTCCGGGACTATCCTTCAATAAAAATACACTGGTTTCACAAACTAAACTTTATTATCCCAACGGGGATAATAAATAATAATAATGTTCTTTACAACATTTTACGCCGAAATCAACTAAAATTTCCCAACGGGGAACTAAAATCGTTTATAGTAAGCTTTAGACACACAAAGCAAATAATCAGATTTACAAACGGGGAATTAGATTCTCCTCACAAAGATTTTCTCCTTTAACACTCGAAATAAACTGTAGAAATTCTCCCCAAATTCGCGAGCCCAGAAGTCTCATTAGGGTTGGGGAGCTCCGCCCCTTCCGTAGTTGATTCTCATGGGCAGTTGCATTGTCTCCCTCAGTCTTGTTGTAGTCACAGCTGAACAAGAAAAAGGGGGTTCTGCTGCGAACGAGGGAAAATCAAGAAAATCTCGCAAATACGTCTCGAAATCTTATTTGTCTAATCACCCCACATAAACTTTCAATTGTCAATTTCAAGGTACTGCGACGAAGCGGAAATCAGGCGCTATTCCAGGGCAGTAAATAAAAAAAATGACACTTGAGCTGCACTGATTATTTCCGAAATATCTCTCAAAATTCAAATTAGGATATAATACTTAAAACTGTAATATCATATTCGTTAGTAACGAATCGGTTCGTCACAGTTTTAGATAACATATTCTCATGTTAAAAAGAAAATTTCTCTTCAATGCAGAAAAATATGTTCGTATTAAAGATAAAACGTAAAAGGAATCTAGAAGTAGAATATACTGCTCAAATTGACAACATTTTTTTGGTGTATAACACCCTGTTTTTAATGATTTAAATTAATTAACTTTTTTGGTTTTTAATTATAACTTAAAATTTTGTCTGTATAATGGTTTCAAGATATTTAAATTCTGAATAAAATGAACCTAGAAAAAAGTCGTTTTGTTAATCCTTAAAACACATATTGAGTAAAAAGTGTAAATTACACTGTCTTTTTAAATTACAAATAACTTTTGAAATAATTAGAAATTTTTAATATTCTTGGTGTAATTTAAAAGATAAATTTCTATAGAATTTAAAAATTTTTCAGTGTTATTACAAAATTTTTTAAAAAATTTTGGAAGAAGTTAAATAATACAAAAAATCGAGCAAGTACAGGGTGTCTACTGGAAACCTAATTTGAAATTCCAGGACATTTCCAGGACTTTTTCAGGACAGATTTTTTATTTTTCGAGGATATTAAATTTAATGATTTTTATAAAAAGCACATTTCCTTTACAATAAAATTAAAAAAAAGCTAAAAATTATATTCATTAAGGTGTCAAAAAAAAAAAATTTTTGATGCTATCCCCAAATTTTGTTCTTAATAAAAAAGTGAGACAAGTATTTTTATATTTTTTTTATTTAATATTTTAAATAATATTTTTAATATTTTTTTTTCGTAAATCTGATATAATAAATATAAAAATTGATTATATTTAACATGCAAATCTTATTTCTTTTCAAAAATGTCTAGAAAATGAAACTCGATGCTTTATTTGTCAACAAATTATTTTAATTATTTTTAATAATTTTACAATTTAACAACTGTATAAATAATTTCTGTTTGTTAATTAATAATAGGTATTTTTTTAATCTTATATCGACAGTTGTACTTTGTTCCCTAAGTTATTTATAATTTAGTATATTGTTCAACAAGAAAAAAAGAATTATTAGTAGTTACATTAAAAAACGGTTAAACAAATTATTGTTATTATTTTTTAATTTTTGTAGATCGCCTGTATCAAAACAATTATATTTTTCTGAATTTTTGTACAGCGTGCTAGAGGAATACTAAAAAAATTAAATTTAAAGTTAAGAAACAATTAAATAATAATAACAACAATAATTTGTGTAAACAATTTTTAATGTATGTACATACTAATAAATCCTTTTGTTTTGTTTATTAATACACAAAATTACAAATGAAAAAGAAAAACATTATGAAATAATAGCAATAATAATTTGTATATAAACAATATAATATAATATAATAATATATTAATAAATTTTTTTTATTCCAATAAATATATAAAGTTTCAAACTAAGGAGAAAGACTAAAATTCTCTAAGGAAGAACTAAAAATTGTTAATAAGTAATAATTAATAATTTAAGCAATTTAAAAAATATTTAAAAATTATCGACCAACTGAGTGTGACGTGCTGATAATTGCTCTCTTGTTTTTTAATTATTTTTGATAGACCTTAGTCTCTTTTTGACCTATTGTGGTGATTAATTAAACAACTTTTAATTAGTGCGTGTGTATTTGTGCACGGTTTTTGATTCTGCCCGTTTAATACCGATTAATTTCCAATTTTGGTGCGGTATCGTTGGACTATTGTCAGTTGACCATGCCGGTTTGTGCTGAGTGTGAATTGGCGGTTACAAGAGTTCCTGGTGACTCCCTTACATGCAAAAGATGTAATACTTTGGTTCATCTATCGTGTGCTAATGTTAACATTAGTAAACCTGAATTTGAACAGCTTAAAAAGAACCCTAAAACCTTTTTATGTTCAAAGTGTAAGAAATTGACTGCAGGTGACATCTCAACTGTGACAAGTCAACCTTCTAATTCAGAGCCACCCTATATGGTAAATTTCTCTACTGAACATACGAGTGAGAGCGATTTCATGCAAGCAGTCATGGTTGCAGTCGAGAAGGGGCAACGTGCAGTACTCGCCGAGTTTAAAGAGGATATAACCAAAATGGTTAATGACATTCAAACTAAGCAGGATGAATACATCAAGGAACTTCACACTACCATGGGAACCATGAAGGACGATATCCTTGAGAATACACGGCGAATTGGTTCGCTGGAGGTTGATTCCTCATCACATGCCTCATCTTTGGACCAGATCAAAGCTGAAAATATTAAACTTCAAGCTAAGGTTGAGGTGTTAGAACGCAATATTAATTCTCAAGAGCAATCCTCACTTCTTACATCTTTTGAAATCCATGGACTTCCTGAGAAAAAAGATGTAGATCTATTTAAGACTGTTAGTGATATCTCAGCAAGCTTAAATGTTGCACTGTCTAAGGACAACATTTTAAATGTTTATCGTGTTCACCGGCCAACTAGTGCACCATCTTCTAAGTTTCCTACGTTAATTCATGTTAAGTTAGCGCGACAGGATCTTAGAGATAAACTTATTGACCAGCGAAAGAAAGAAAAAAATTTGTCTACAGTAAACTTTGGTTGGCCAACAAATGAAAAATCATTTGTCTATCTACGTGAGGCACTTACTCCACATAACCGTAGAATCTACGCAGCAGCACTCGCCCTTAGAAGAAAAAAAAAAAAAAAAATTTATGGCTGTCAAATGGCAAGATTTTCTGTCGAAAGGAAGATGGTGAACGCAGGATTCAACTTATGGACCTTGAAGATGTGAACAAAATTAAATAATTGTATTATCAGGTTTTCCTTCTATTGATATTTTTATTAAAGATTTTCATTGAATTACATTTTTTGATCTTGTCTAAAATTTTGCTTTTCTTTTTTAAAGTTACAGCTCCATTTATTTACTTTTTTCTTTCCACATTATTAAGCTCCAATATTAATAAAGCTTTTTGTTTGAAAAAATGTACCCAATTTGGAGTAATTTCTAATATGACTATTTTTCCAAATTTATATTGCGATAGGTTTTTGCATTTATTTGTAATCTCAGAGCCTGCTATGAATATTCTTTTTTACTACTATTTTACTTTATTTTATTGGTTATTTGGTTTATCTAATCTGTTTACTTTTTATTTAATATCCACCCTTTCATTTTTTATGTTTCTATTATTAACTCTATTATGAATATACTAAATATATGTCATGTGAATGCTCAGTCACTATTAGCACACTTTGACGAGTTCAGGGATTTTTTTGGTGATGGTTATTATCATATCATTGCGGTATCTGAGACCTGGCTCTCAGACAGTATTACGCTGAATATGGTTGAACTTGAGAATTATTTATTGTTTCGTAGGGATCGAGACTCTCGTAGGGGTGGGGGCGTATGCATTTATATACACAAAAAGATTGCATGCTCCTTGGTGACAATGAGTGTAGAAAATTACCATCCTACATCAGAGTTTCTTTTCATTAAAATTGGCACACAACATGATACTGCTTTGATAGGTGTAGTTTACAAACCACCCAACGCTTCGTTTGGCAGTGACCTTGAAGATCAGATATTCTCTTTAATTCCTAACTATAATAATATTGTAATTATGGGAGATTTTAATTCGAATTTAAATGCGAATACTGCTCAATCTAAATACCTTTTATCACTTGTACACTCGTCTGGACTTTCATTAGTACCATATAATTCCACCCACCATACAGCTACATCTAGTACTAGAATTGATTTGATGATGGTAGATAATATGGACAAAGTTACTTCTTACAATCAACACCCAATATCTTTTCTCTCTAATCATGATCTGATTAATATACAAATCGAATTTATGGGTGTTAATTCTCAAAATTCTATTTTTCCAAAACTTGTACGTAACTTACGGAACATTCCTGAACGTGAGTTTCTTACACACCTCTCAGAATATGACTGGAAACGTGTCTACCTAGTCGGTGACATAGAAAGTAAGGTGAACATAGTTAGTTCCTACCTCACCTCCGCTTTCGATCATTTTGCACCCCTTCATATGTCTAATCTCCGAAAAAAATACTCGCCCTGGATGAATAAGGAGATTCAAATGCTTATTTGTGAAAGGAATAGACTCCGTAAAGTTGTGAAAAGAACAAGGAGTTCAGTCTTGCAGTCCGAATTTAGAAGGATTCGAAACTTAGTGCAAACTAAGATTAGAGATGCCCATAATAAATATAATTTTAATGCAATTAAAAATAAAAGTAAATCTGAAAACGTATGGCATGTTCTTAAAAAACTCAATCTTCTGGCTGCAAACAAGGACTCCTCTGATTATAATTTTGACATAACCGAATTTCTTAATATCTTCACACATATTCCATTGTTGCCTCCTTCTGATAACACCTCTTCTCCCAATGAAAGTTACTTGGATGAGACCAAATTTTATTTTGAGGACATCTCGCCAGAAGTCTTGCTTACAGCTATTTCAAAAATAAAATCTAATGCAATTGGGGCAGATGGTATCTCTTGTAAAATGATCGAATTAGCTCTACCTATTCTTTTTCCTGTCCTTCTTCACATCTACAATTATTCTCTTCAAGTGGGTATCTTCCCTGAACCTTGGAAAAGAAGTCATATTCGCCCGATTCCAAAAGTGACTAAACCCACGACTCCCTCTGAATTCAGACCTATTTCTCTACTCTGTACTCTATGTAAGCCTTTGGAACGCATTGCATGCAATCAATTAACTCAATACCTAAATTTGAATAATCTATTCGAGCCTCTACAATCCGGTTTTCGTCAAAATCATAATACCTGTTCGGCATGTTTAAAATTTACATCCGACACCAAAAAGGCTATGGATGATAAGAATATTACCATTGTGGTTCTTTTGATTTTTCAAAAGCATTTGATTTGGTTGATCACTCTTTATTGCTCGCCAAGCTTAAATCCTGCAATCTATCGAATTCTGTTCTCTCCTGGTTCAGATCTTACTTAACTTCCCGATCTCACAGAATAGTCAATAGTAGAGATGAATTTTCATATTGGAGATCTATTAAATGTGGTGTACCGCAGGGTTCATCGCTTACTCCACTCCTTTTCAATATATATGTGGCTGACTTAGGCACCCAACTTAAATTTTGCAAATACGTTAAATTCGCTGATGACTATAAATTGTATCTTTCAGGCCCTCTAGCAACTCTACCTTACTTAATTAAGTGTGTACAGCATGATATTGACGAAACTTTGAGATGGTCAAAAATAAATGGTCTTATTCTAAATCCTCTAAAAACTCAAGGCATTATCATCGGACTATCCAACTACTCGCTAACGAGTTTTGTATTAGAGGAAATTACATTGAAAGTCGATAAGATACCGATCCCTTTCCAGGAATCTGTTAAAGATCTTGGATTAATACTAAATCGCACTCTGTCCTGGAAGGAGCATGTTTCTAATATATCGCGTAAGACCTACATGCTTCTCCAACAACTGCGGAGAATTAGAGATTCGCTTCCTACATCTACACGGTTACTTTTGGTCAAATCTCTTGTTCTCCCAATATTTGATTATTGCTGTTTAGTTTATGACGATATTATCGATGATCTTAATGCAAAACTAGAAAGATCCCTGAATGCATGTATAAGGTTTATTTATAACCTCCCAAAATCTGAGCATATTACTCAATATAGGATGAAAGCGGGCCTTCTAAATGTTGCAGCCAGAAGACAGTTTTTTATGGGAACAACTTTGTTCTCGCTTTTTCAAAATGAGATTCCTAGATATCTTTTTGATCTTTTTGATTTTAAAGATCTAAATGATACTATACATAGCAGGCTCCGAGAAAGAAACTCTGTACTAAATATTCCTACACATCGAACTTGTAAATTTCAGAAATCTTTCTCGGTTAGAGGTGCAAGGCTGTGGAATAAGATTCCTCCTAGGATTAGAAATGTTAATAACAAGGTTGTTTTTAAAAAAGTGTTTTTCTCGTTTTTGTTTGAGAATAATAGCGAAATGTTTGAAGTTTCTTTCTGGTAAAATGTTATATACTGCTTTTTATAAATTAGGTAGTTACAACTCGTTTGTTAGTTATAATTAATTACTCTCTATAATATTACCATTTAACTCTATTCCGTGCACAAACTTTATTAACTTTGTAAATTTTGTAAACCCTTTGATTCATTCAATATTTCATTACCACACGTCGGTCACTTTTAGACTATATAATAAATGTTCTGTAGTCATATAATGTTATATAATTGTTATGTTTTTGTGTATGATATATATGCATATGTTGTTATATCTACATATATATTCTCAATGCGACATTGAGGCGGAGTCCCAAAAGTACATACATTTTATATTTTCTGAATTGTACACACAATTATTAAATTGTGACCCTGCTTCTGTGGTGTACCTCATTGATTGTTGATACTTATATACTTTATATGACATCGTTGTAGCACTCTTTGTTTGGTTTCGATTATCCAGATACTTTAAGTTAAATTTTCTTTATATATAGATTTTAAGTTATTCCCTTTTTTCCATGTATGCCATTGTTATACAAATTATGTTCCTTGGAGGGCTTATAGCCCTAGGAACTTGTATCATATTAAATAAATAAATAAATAATATGTTTTTTATTATTAAAAGCATTTTTATTTTAAAATCATTTGCAATAAACATAAGTAACAATATGATAGAGAAAAGAAAATTTTTTTATTACTTATTTTTTTGGGATGTTGTGAAAATAGTTAAAATAATTTATTAAAAAATAAAGCATCGGGTTTCATTTTTTTGACATTTGTGAAGAAAAATACATATGATTGTCGGATCAAATAATATGAATTTGTACAGATTTTATATCAATTTTTTTATTATAATTATATCATATGAATGGAAGCAAAAAGTTAAACGCAAAAAATTAAAAAAATCAAGGACACAAATTAAAATTCCAGGACATTTTGTCAAATTCCAGGACATTTCAGGACATTCCAGGAATTCCAGGACTAGTAGACACCATTTAAGTACGAGTTACACCCGTACCAAAACCTAGGGTTCCGTACATATACGAAACAAAGATATTTGGAAAATGTGAAGCTCCATAGTGAATTAATAGACATAAAATAGTTTTTATTTCTGTATGTAAAAGAGTAATTAAAATTCTATCCATTCATAATAAAGATTCAAAATTGAATGTTTTGAATTTTCCAGGACGGGCGTTTAAAGATGAGCCTGCCTTTGTTATTATTACTTCGATTTCTGTATGTAAAAGAGCAACTCAAATTCTATCGATTAATAATTAAAATTCAAAATACAGTGTTTTGCAGCTAAGGTCCCTTTCTCCGTGGAGCGATACATATAAATAAACATAGAGCTCTATTTTATTACATTTATGTATTTTCATGTACAGATTACAGGGAAAATATAGAGAACATGATTGAAGTTGTTGGTCATAAAGTTGTCAAGGAAATAACAAAATTTTTTATCAAAAATACGTAAAAAACAGACTAAACACCCTTTATCGGTCGAACTATTTGCTCTAGAGTATTAAGATTCAGTGTACTGATGTATTTTTACGTAAAGATTACAAGAAAATCATAGTAAACATGATCTGGATTCACATTTAGAACATTGTCAAAGAAAATCTGCAAATTTGTGAGAAAAAAAAGTTTTGTTTCCTTAACTTTGACATTATTTGAGCTAGATGGCTAAAACTTGGTACATTTGTGCATAGCATAGGGGTCTAACCATCTTTTTGGCCATTTTGAGAATTTTTTTTTTGTAACCACATAACATTTCGGTTGCAGTGGTACAAAGGAAACCATGAGTACGGATTGGTCAGTTAATTCAGTTCACTTTTCAGTAGTTTCATAAAGGTTATCCTCATTGTTGTCACTGCTACCTTTACTTAGTTCCGATTCGTTAGTCCACTTTCGTCTTATAGTTTGCTGTTCAGATGCTCCATCTATACCCCATTTTTTAATCAATAGTCATTTGTGACTGAATAAACTTTTTAATTTAGTTTGGTCTGTTAATGAAAGTATTCTCCTTATTGTATGATCTAAAAGAGAAAAAAATTCCACACTGGCTTCTGAATCTGTCACAAATATTTTTTCTGGGTAACAGGAAGTTTTAGACCTAACAAGTTCTAAATAATTTGGGAATAAATTATTAGAATTAATTTCCTTAGATTGTATTCTTAGTTTTTTATATTTTCTTTTACTACAATCTAGATCAACATACATAGCCAATGCATTATTATTTTGTTTCGTTTTGCAAATTTCTTTGTCAGTTCCCACATTATCGACTGTCTTAACCCTCCTTGCTTTCAGTGCTTCCAAAAGCTCGTCTTGACTGTATGTGGAGGCGACTTACTTAGCTTGTTTCTTTTTTGTTGAGCTTGATTCTTTATTATAAGTCAGTTTTGAACGTCCTTTACCCAACTTTAACGAAGCAGTATTCATTTCTATGCCAGAAATTTGATTGTTCAAATGTAAGTTAACAGAGTCAAAGGATAATAAATGTCAAAACAATATTTGAGGTTAATTCTTCACTCACAACGAATTGAGAAAAACATGACACGAAAAAATTAATACAAGATACCACACCGAACGTGGAAACTAATAATATTAATTTATGTTAATTTTATTTATCGCGGTACTCACTTTTATAGCTTCTACCTCTGCTTCGCTAAACCGAAAATATGTAAACGATGTAAACAAATAGACGTATGACTGGTATGACTCGCGGCGCGGCGTCGCGTCTACGCAGTAGTCTGAAATTTGTGTTGGTTACAGTGAGCAGATTCAAACAATATCACTTCTGCTAATGTTGTAAATTGTCAAATTTACTGTTCTTATTAAAAAAATTGATTCAGTTATCCTTTCTGCGTTACATTATTTTTCTTATTCGTACTCTCAGGCCAAAAAGCGTTACATTATTTTTCTTATTCGTAAGCTAAAGCCCGATTTACGCTCCGTTCAGCAAACGTTAGTTTTCTACCTATTGCGAGATGTGCAAGCTACGCCGTTTTTAGAACTGAGTTATAAAAAATACGATGTCAAACGTGGGTGAGTCATCGAGTACCAAGTGTACCAAATGCAGTAAGGAGATTGTTAGAGTTATACCTAGGATGTGTTCTACTTGCAACTCTCCATATCACCCTGAATGTGTTGATTTATTAACTATTTGAAGCAATGGAGCATTTTCAAAATGTTACAGATCGGAAAGATCTTTGTCACCTTTTTCTGCCTCCTCTCTCAGCTCGGAATCAATATTTAATTTAATGAGAGAGAGGTGCTACCCGTGTGTGGGTCTCGAAACAGAGACGAGACTACTTGGGAATATAAATATTCCCCCGTAGGTTGACTCTGTTTAATACCCACTAAACCTTCCTCGATTTATAGGAGTATTTAACACCCAGCGGCACGATTGAGCAAGCAACCTTCATCGCCGGGTGTTAACTCCACCCATACCCATAGATCCCTCAGCCCAGTATCAGATCTCGATCAGCCGGCAAATCGATGGGGGTAAGAACCCCCACCAATCAACGGCGGACTTCGAAGTGATATCAGGTGGAGAATTCTATTCGGTTTTCTTTTCTACCTTCTTACCTTCCATTGTCTTCAGATTAACCCTGGTTCCTTACCCTTCGTCCATCGATGTCCTTGGTCTTCATTACCTGAGTAATGAAGGATTCAATGTGCTGCCAAAAGTCTACACTTCTCAACATAAGGTCAATCATGTTTTCGGGGGTGACTTCAGTACCCACCACCCGAAACATATCATGCCTTTTCTCCTCCCAATATCTGCAAACAAAGAGGGTGTGCTACGCGGTGTCCACAGAGGCGTCGCAATAGGTGCACGATCCCTTTCTTCTCAATTTAAATCGTTTCAAATACTCGTTAAAACAACCGTGACCCGTTAGTGCCTGCGTTAGATAATAATTAACTTCCCCGTGCCTTCTTTCTAGCCATTTGGCGAGGTGGGGAATAAGGCGGTAAGTCCACCTTCCGGTAGATTCCCCATCCCATCTCACCTGCCACTCCTCGACTAATCTATTCCTCGCGATTCTACGAATCTGGGCCTTTAGTTGCTGTCGGTCCTCCTCCGGGAGCGAGCTTGCCCGATCTTTAGTGACGGAATAGACAAATTGTCTTTCCTTAGCTAATAGATCTATCGGCGGAACGCTCGCTAGGACTTGCACGGCGCTAGTAGGTATAGTCCGGTAGGCTGAGACTATTCTCAGCAATACTATCCTTTGAGCTGAAAGTAGTCTCATAGAGAAGGCGTGTTTATCAAGGGCTGATGCCCACACTGGGGCTGCATAAAGCAGTCTCGAGTGTACCACGCTCGCTACTAATCTTCTTTTGGCTTCCCTGGGACCACCAATGTTAGGCATAAGCCGGGAAATATTTCCCCCACATTGGATGGCTTTAATCGTCGCAGATGTTAAATGTTGGTTGAAGTTAAGCTTCTTATCCAACTCGACGCCCAGGTACTTTATCGTCTGTTTCCATTGCACTTCAGTCCCATCAGTCTGAATAGGTGGGGCAACAAAAGATCTCCGGTCTGTGACGAGCAGCGCTTCGGTTTTTTCCAAGGCCATTTCCAGGCCGTTGGCGTCCATCCAGCGCTTGACTCGTCGCAGAGCTTCATTGACCCTTATGCCAAGGATTTCTGCAGTTTGCGCACCACACACGATAATTTTGTCGTCCGCGAAGCCGAATGATTTGGTATCATCAGGTAGTTTCATCCGCAGGGAATTATCATACATGATGTTCCATACAAATGGCCCTACCTTTGATTCTTGGGGGGCTCCACAAGTCATCTCCTCACGAATCTGAAATGTTTTGCCCTCATACTCGATACACCGATCGCTAAGATAGTTGTCCATCATTCGCAATAGGTAGGTCGGTAACCCTTTCCTCCTCATCGACTCGATGCAGATGTTCCATCGCGCGGAATTGAACGCATTACGTACGTCTATTGCTATTGATGCGCAAAATCCTTTCTTCTTCCCCGTGCCTTCTCTGGCCTTCTTTGCCTCTTCTACCACTGCCGAAATAGCGTCGACAGTTGATCGGCCTTTGCGAAAACCGTACTGGTTTTCTGATAAGTCATTTTCGCCAGACAGAAGACCCTGAAGTCTCTGCAAAACCATACCCTCTAGAAGTTTACCCATTGTGTCTAGAAGACATATGGGTCTATAGGATGACGTCTTATCCAGAGGCTTATCTCCTTTTCTGAAAAGGACTAACTTCTGCTTTTTCCAGTCCATAAAGAACCTTCCAGCTCTGAGGCAATCGTTCAAAGGGCCAAGGAGGAGTTCAGGATACACATCGATCACCAATTTCAGGATCTCGTTGGGTATACCGTCCCTCCCCGGCGCCTTGCCAGATTTTAACCCTTTTCCCGCAATTCTCAGTTCCTCAAGAGTGAAAAGGTCTTCGCTCCGTACTAGGCAAGAGGAATAGTCCTCCCGAGACTATGGTTCCACATATGGGAATAAGGCTCTTATGATCTGTCGGACTCAATCAGGTTTGTCTAGACCAGGGGTCTGTCGTATAATAACCAATTTCTTGGTCACAATCTTAAACGCCAGTCCCCATGGGTCCTTTTCGACGTCACTGATTAAGTCTTTCCAGCACTTTCGTTGACTACGCCTTATTCCTTGCTTAAAGGCTTTTCTGGCTTTATGCCATTTCTCCTTTAGCGAGGTATCCCCTTTTGAGCGGGTATATCTCCGTCTCGCTTTGTTGCATTCATCTTTTAAGATGGCCAATTCATCGTTCCACCAGTATGTTGAGTTCTTCCTGGAATTATCGCGTCTACGTCGAGGCATAGAGTAGTTGCAAGCTGCAATCACTTCACGTCTCGCGGCACGCACCCTCTCCTCAACCGTTTCCGGTTCTCTTATCCAGCCAAGTTCGGAGATCAGCTTGGCTTCTTCCAGGTACTTTCTTGCCTTATCTCGATCGAGCTTACTGATGTTCCATGAGGGGTTCCTACTAAGACTACCTGGTCTTTTACCTCTCACAAGCCCTTCTATCGAGATAATGAACTCAATATACTGGTGATCGCTCAATGTTGTTTCATCGAGCACCCCCCAGTTCATGATCTTTCGTGCCAAACTGGGCGAGGCAATTGTAAGATCCAAAATTGATCCCGATTCACCTCGCCGAAATGTAAACTCCTGGCCCCGGTTCACTACGACTAGGTCATTTCTGGCCACCATTTCGCTTATCAAAGTGCCCCTCCTGTCTAAACAAAGTTCGCCCCACTCGGGACACTTACCATTGAAATCTCCGTTATGAGAGTCCTCCCGCCGAAAGCTTTTATACTTTCTTCAAGAGATCGCACTTCGGCCTCGAAATCTTTAAAGCGATCGTTCGGAGAGAAGTAACAGCTATACATTCGTATACCTGCCGCCTCTATCCAAACGAACCCATTGTCGGTCTCCAGAAAATCACTAACGCTCAGATCCGGGTTGCACACTTGAATCCCAGATCTACATGTTTTGTCCTGGTACCAGACAGAGTGGTCCGGTTTCCTACACTGTTCACTGAAAAACAGTATATCAACCCCCCTCTGAATGGCCGTCAAAAACATGAGATCCTTCGCGAGCTTTCCCCTGTTAAGGTTAATCTGAAGACACCTTAGCTCCTTCCTTTTAACTTATTGAGTTCTGCTCTATATATAGGGCAGGACCCGCTTCCTGGACGGTGTTTGACGTCCTTCATTCCTTTGTCGGAGCAAGCGGTGCAGCAGAACTCTGCACTGCAGTTCTTGCTCTGATGGTCAGAACCTCCACACCTCCAGCAGGCTTTACTCCTATCCGTACCACTGCAGTTCCTTGTCAGGTGTTCGTAGCCCAGGCACTTAAAGCACCTCTCTACTTCCAACCTGGCCCGGATTCTGCAGTTGATCCAGCCAACCTTCACCTTGCCAGCTTTCAACAAAGCTTCAGCGCATGCTTCATCAAGTTGAAGCACTGCCAGCTTGTTTCCAGCTCAAAGGGTAAAGAGGCGGCATGACACCTCTAGGTTTGTCCCACCTAACGCCTTCCTCACTGCTTCCACTACCTCTGCCACCTCAGTGCTCTCGTCCAGGTCCCTGATTTCTAAAGACCTTTTGGAGACCACTGTTGTGACCTCACCTTTCTCCTCGAAGGCAGCAGTCAAAGCCCTGCTTAGACACGTTCGGTCCTCCCTTCCCTTGAGGACGAGAAGCAAATCGTTCTTCATCGTCCTCCGGATCGTTAGGGCGTCAGCGAAAGAAACGTTATCCTTCAATGAAACCCTGATAGCGTCATTCATTCTCGGCTTCCTGTTTTTGGAGGCCTTTCTTTTAGCCTCCAACTCTGCCTTCTTTTTTGCGGCTTCTGCCTTTTCTGCCTTTCTTTTTTCCTTCGCCTTTTTCTTTTTTGTGGCTAAGTCTTCGTGCCATTCTTTGTCGATTTCGACTATTATTTCGTTTAGCCCGCGGGTTACCCCAGCAAAGGATTTTTCAATCCCGCCCTGGGGTTCCTCGGGCTTCTCTTTCTTGGAGGACCTCTCTTCAGGGGTCCTCGAGGATTCTCTTTTTTCACCTCTTTTCACTTCTCCTTTTGATGCTGGAGTCCCCAACACTTTGGGTTTTGGACGAAGGGGAACCTTCGCCTTTCCCTTTTGTTTGGAGACGCCTCATAGCTTCTCAGCATCTCTTCTTTTAGGTCTTTTGACGTCTCTTCAAGACATTTACTGTATTCAACAGCCGTGTTAATGGTGTTCTTAACAGGCTTGGCGTTGTTTTCTAGCCGATTCGTCTGCACGAACAACAGCGCCTTAGTGAGCTCACGGGTGACGAGCACCTGCTGCTCCAAAAGCCGAATGATGCCTTCCCATCCCTCGGCTCTCGGAGGAGCAGTGCTCCCCCCTTTACCCTGAGTCTCCGTTGCATGTGCAGCAGAAGCAGCTGTCCCTGCCGATGTGCCACCCCAGTTCCCTGAGGTCCAACCCAGCGCTTAGCCATTCCCGGAAAACACGGACGGAACAGACTCCACCGTAACAGTACAAGCTCCGACACCTGTACCCACTACACACTATCTGATCAAGATCCCGAAGGGGCTGGCTCCTGACTTCGTCCCACAGAAACACCTCGGCAGAGCAAGCTCACATCAGACGGGACCACCATATGGCCTGGAAAAAACCATATGAAGACACGTCACTCCCAGTGCCCTGTAGGTACGTCGCCGATCTGGCAAGCATTTGTTCCGCGTGAGTATATGATGCTCCCATTGAGATCCTCATGTACTATTCATAAATGCCCTTTCATTCAGATTTCATGTTATCTCACATTTTCTCTGATCTCTCTGGATCAATCAGTCCTTCCTTTCAGGGGGACGTACCCCTCATACATACAGGAGAAAGAACCTTCCTAAAGGTTCCCCTCTCATACATCATTCATAGCATTACTTTTATGAAGAGTAAGCTATCCAATCAAGGAAGGAGACGTTTATAGTCTGCACTTCCACATTTATACTAGTCTCCTCATTTCTCAGGAGAACTACACACACGCGAAATCAAGTTTTGGCTCGACTTTCCCGGTGCTTTCTCGGCTCGCGCAATCGAGCTTTCGGCCGATCTTCCGCGGTGAGCTGCAGTCCTCCTCGGTGACAGAGACTACCCATACAAGGAATAGGCCGTTTATAGGCTACTCTTATTCCACATCTATTCTCTCAATCAAAACCCATTTATGGCTTTCCCTTAACAGTACGGGAAGCCATCCAGACAGGAGGAGAGCCGTTTATAGGCTTCACCTTCTTCATTTATACTTCTCACATGCCGAACCCTTTGGTTCTGGCTCTCCTTATCCAAGCATTGGGACAACGCGTTTATAGCGCGCCCAGGATTCACATCTTTCATACGAGACATCACTCAATTCGCATAAGCCTTCCCACCACGCCAAGGTTCTTGCCAAGGGAAGGTTATCAAAACGTCTTACTGAAGTAGAGAATAAATGAATTACATATAAACTGAATAATCTTGACGCTACTGATGTTAGTGAAATTACTGCTGCATGTATTACTGAAATAAATGATCGTGAGAAAAGGAAAGGTAACCTTGTTCTTTTTGGATTTTCTGAACAGGAATTTCTTGATAGTGTTGGTGCAAATTCTGTTAGTGAGCAAGATAATCTGCATTCATTTGTAATTGCCAAACTAAAAAACCATTTTTTGCCTGATGTCTTTGAGAATGTGCGTTCAAAAAGAATTGGTTCTATTACACAGGTACGGCAGTCAAGGCCACGTCCTGTGAAACTGTACTGTGCAACGGAGGATACGCCACAAGCAATTCTCAAAAGTTTTGTTGCTGCGAAGAGGAACGGAGCTTCATTTCCAGATTTGAAGGGTCTTTGGTTGGTCAGCGATAAAATTAAAAAACAACAGGAAGAAATCAAGTTAGTAAGAAAACTAATAGAGGATCGTCGACGAAAAGAAGAATTGGATTTTGCCCTGGTGTTTCATCAAAGAATTCCAAATATCTGCAAAAAACGTGTCAGACAATAAACAGTGACTATATTTCCTCCTTCTGTGAGTGAGTGGTGATACCACAAACGAAAACTTGCTTCACTGTGTAGATCTAGTATGTAGAATCCCTTCCTCTCAATGCTCTGAACCCATTCAAGTTCATTAAGGACGGAATGTACAAAATATTTTCAATAAGTTTGATATTATTTTTTATTGGTTAAAGATAGAGAGAAACATTTTGCAATAGTCAATTTTTATGGTATAAAAAATCGCTCTTTCAAGTTTTGCAACAAAAAATAAAAAATATTTATAAATAAACAAATTACATACCTTTTTAATAAAAAACACAATTTTTTCCGGTTTTTTCTGTTTTATGAATTGGATCCTTTACGGTAAAGGAATATCTCTGGTGGTGATAAATAACGTGTCAAAATTGAATAACCTATAATATAGAGGTATTTAGGGAATTTAATTTCAAAATGTCGACCACAAAATGGCGACTGAATCCTAATTTTTTTTGCGAAATCATTGTCTTTTGTTCAAAATTACGAAAACATTTTACATTTTCATAAAACTAGGTACCTAAAGGTTTTTGGGGTCGCTGATTACGAATCTAAAGTCAGATTTAAAAAATTCAGAATGGCGGATCCAATATGGCGGTCGAAGTTTTGAAAAGTTATTGGATTCGCTTGGAACTGTTTACTCGGGGGTATTGGTATCTCTGGTTACGTATCTGAAGTTAGATTTTTTAAACTGTGTATGCTAATAACTATTTACAACTGGTTTGTTTCAATTATTGGAAGTCTTGTCTGCATATTAATTTTTCTAGATTTAGTTTAAAAAATTTATCTCCAAAAATGTTGTTTCAATTATTTTAAAAATATAGCTTAAAGGAAAACTATAATATACTAGTTATTGTTAAGAAACATATAAGTGATCTTTGGAAGGTAAGATTGAATAAAATTCAACTGTTACGTCAAATTAGCATAGTGACGTTTCGTTGGCTCAGGTTTGCTAACCTCATCAGGCTAAAAAAATTTTATTTAAAAATTGTTAAATACACACTTCACTAACAAAATGGTTTAATAAAAATGTTCTAATTTTTTTTTAAAAATAAATAAATAACAAACACGTTTTTACATTCACACACACAACAAAAAACTCCAGTCTCTTTAAGTCTTAATACCTAACAGCCTACAAGATTTAACTTCATTTCGTGGAGCCGTTTTTAAGTGATGCTCGGACAAAATATCGCGGATATACATACATACATACATACATACTTACAAACATACAAACATATATAATTTTTTTAAACAGCATTTTTGGAATTGTTACTATTTGAAATGATAAAATAGACACAAATTTCCAAGTTCCAACTCTGATTTTATTAATATAGATTTGGGAACTGCCATGCAGTTTTGTGTTTTAACTATACATCAATTTAACACTTGATATTCGTGAAACTGAGAGTGATATTTTAAGGTTAGGTAAAATCGACTAGCTAATTTTAATGCCAATTGAATTAATACGTTTCCAGGTATTCAAAAGCATTCACACAAAAACAAAACGCATTGAAATGTTTTAATTCATTTCAATGCCATCCTTCTTGTCAGGTTTATCTTCCACTGTCTTTTCTTCTACTTTTTTCTTCCACCAAGATAATAAGATCTATAAAGCAGTTTATGTTCGGTGGAGGAAATATAGTTGATCGTTGAATTTCTACTGATATATTGTAGACAATGAAGCAAAATCAGTTTTTTTTAAATTACATTAAAATTCAATTACATGGAGGTGAAAAGGATCGTGTTTTGCAGTTTTTAGTATTATGTTCCTTACAAAAAAGTAGTACTGGATTTAGTACTGGGAAGAAGTACTGGGTTCAGTACTGGGTTCAGTACTGGGATAAGTACTGCGTTCAGTACTGAGTTCAGTACTGCGTTAAGTGCTGGGAAACCAGTACTTACTTTTTCGCTCAATATAATATTTTTAGCACAATAACACCTTTTTTAAAATTTCATTGGAACTGTGATTTTACGTTCAATGTATTCCTTTCTATTTAATTTACAACGAAAAAATACAGAGCAGCCGAAGGACCCATAGAAACTTAGTGCGCAACGTAAACAAATTTTCAACAGTGCATGGCGAAAAAAGTACTGGTTTTCCAGTACTGAACCCAGTACTAAACCCAGTATTAAACCCAGTACTGAACCCAGTACTTCTTCCCAGTACTTAACCCAGTACAATCCAGTACTTCTTTTTTGTAAGCGGTGTTAATAAAAAACCCCGTAACTTTTCACTAAAAAAAATATATATATCGACGCCCCCCGTTGATAAAGTGTTTATTAAAAAGCCAGTGTAATAAAATGTTAATTTGAAAAACAGTAGAATAATGTTAAAGCAAGGTTATAAAGAATGTTAAACAGAATGTTATTGCATATTTGAATTAATAAACAAATGTATCCATCGTTCGGTCCAATTAACATTTTATGACAAAACTTCAAAAGACATTTGATCAAACAAACAGTTTAATAGAAATTATATCCAAAAAAATTAATTATAAAAGTGACATTCCACTGTTTTTCAAATTAACATTTTATTAACCTGGCTTTTTAATAAACACTTTATCAACGGGGGGCGTCGATATCTTGTCTTTTTCCAATTCCCTGACTTTCCCTGACTTTTCCCTGACCAAAATTCTGTACATTCGATGATATTACAGAACGGAATCTTACATTTTTGTAGTAACAAAGTGAGACGACGATCTAGACTTTGTATCACAAGTTCACACGAAACGTTTGTAAACACAGAACTAACATCAAGAGAAAGAAACGTCACATTGTCATGTATCGTCAAGTCATTTAATTTATTTTTTAGCTCAAAACTGTTATTGATGTGAAAGGAAGGTAATATTATACTCCCTTTAAATTCCTTATATAAAAACTTAGCTAAAAAAATGAGTTGGACAGTTTATCAAAGAAATCCCACATAGCACCGAAATTTTAATAAAATTTTATTAAAGCCTTATTTTTTAAGTTCGGTGATTTTAGAAGTAAGTTTGAGTAAAGCGTGTATAAATATTAAAATGCTTGCCTTGAGTAAATCTTTAGCACAAAACTTGAGCGAAGCTTGAAATTAAAGTTTCGTTAAAGGTTCGAATAGAAACTTGAGTGGAACTTGAAATTAATGTTTCGTTAAAGGTTCGACTCGAAACTTGACTGAAGCTTTAAATTAAAATTTCGTTAAAAGGTTTCTCTCCAAACTTGACTAAAGCTTTAAATTAAATATTTGTTAAAGTTTCGTCTTCCCTAATATGAAATGAAAGATTGGTTCATTGACTACGATGATTAGACCAACATTAGAAGCCAATAATTATGACAATAAAAGTTTTTTTTAATTAAAAATGTATATATATACACATATGGGACGTTCCACGTCAAACGGACCAGAGCTCTGTCCAAAATTCTAATTAACGAAAATGAACTTATTATAGCTCAAAATACTCGTAAGCTAATCCCCTTTCAATTAAAAAGTGGCAAATTTGAAAATACAAAATGGCGTCATTCCTGGGCAACGTAATAGACGCTGAAATCGGAAATACGCAAATATATTTCTTAATTTCTTTCTACAAACGATGCAGAAATGTTGGGCAACGACATATTTTAATGTTTTCAAACTCGCTGATTACGAATCTGAAGCGCGAATTTCAAAATTCAAAATGGCGGATCCAATATGGCGGACGGAATTTAAAAAAAATAATTAAAAATGCTTAAAACTTGTTACTGGGGGGTTTTTGGGATCGCTGAATACGAATCTGATGTTTTACAAAATACAAAATGGCGGATCCAATATGGTAGACGGTAATTATAAAAAATCAAAAAAATTGCTTGAAACTTGTTACTTGGGGAGTTCTGAGATTTCTGACAACGAATCTGATATTAGTTTTTCAAAATACTAAATGGTGGATCCAATATGGCAGACAATATTAAAAAAGCCATTAAAAACTCTTAAAACTCGTTATTCGTGGATTTTATAAAGGTACCTATTAATACAAAAATTCAGAGAGCACACTAGTTTTTTAATGTAACAAGTTTCAAGCAAATATAATGAGTTATAAAATAAGCGTCCGCCATATTGGATCTCCCATTTTGAATTTTAAAAATCAGACTTTAGATTCGTAATCAGCGACCCCGAAAACCTCCGAGTCACAAGTTTCAAGCGAATTCAATGAATTTAAAAATAACCGTCCGCCATACTGGATCCGCCGTCTTAAATTTTGAAAATCAGACTTCAGATTCTTAATCAGCGACCCCGAAAACCGCCGGGTAACAAGTTTCAAGCGGATTCAATGAATTTTAAATTAACCGTCCGCCATACTGGATCCGCCATCTTGAATTTTGAAAATCGGACTTCAGATTCTTAATTAGTGATTCAGAGAACCCCCGAGTAACAAGTTTCAAGCATTTATATTGATTTTTTTAAATTATCGTCCTCCATATTGGATCCGCCATTTTGTATTTTGTAAAACTAACATCAGATTTGTATTCAGCGACCCCAAAAACCCCCGAGTAACAAGTTTCAAACGAATTCGACGAATTTGGCAAATTCGTCCGCCATATTGGATCCGACATTTTGAATTTTGAAATTCGCACTTCAGATTGGTAATCAGCGAGTCCGAAAACATTAAAATATGTCGTTACCCAACATTTCTGCATTGTTTGTAGAAAGAAATTAATAAATATATTTGCGTATTTTCGATTTCAGCGCCTATTACGTTGCCCAGGAATGACGAAATTTTGTATTTTTAAATTTGCCACTTTTTAATTGAAAGGGGATTAGCTTACGAGTATTTTGAGCTATAAAAAGTTCATTTTTGTTAATTAAAATTTTGGACAGAGCTCTGGTCCGTTTGCCGTGGAACGTCCCATATATATATATATATATTTCTTTATTTATTTATTTATTAAAAAAAATTTTTAATAATTTATTTATACATGACGCATAATAATTGGCTTTGAATATTGGCCCATTAGTGGTAGCAAGGCGAACCAAGCGCACCCTGCGGCCACTTGTAGAAACAATAGCATGAGAATCCCCGGCCAGCAAACGCGGCATAGATGCGTCAAAAATCGTCTTATATTTCAATTTGAATTTTTGAAGCATCTAATCAAATACAAGAAAAAGAATATAATCATACTCAATTTAAATAATTCTTGCATTAGTATGCAAAATCTTTAGTATTAAAAATAATATTAAATTTTGATCTTTACTTACAATAATCAGTTACTTAAATTAAACGATTTAAAAATTCTAGTTGTTTTAAATAATTATTCACAATAATAAAAATATTCACTGAAATCAAATTAAATTCTTCTTTTGAAATAAAAAAATTCTTTTTTAAATTTGAAAAAATTAATTAGCGAAATTAATGACTGATTTTTTTAAAAAAAATATTTTTTTAATTATAAGTTTTTAAGAAGAATTAAAATGTACGCAGAAAAAAATTAAACTTTTTTCAAATTGAAAAACAAATTCTTTAAATTAAAAGATAAATTAAAACTTTAAAAAACATTAAATAAAAAATTTAAAATATAAATGGGCATATCTCTGGAATCTTTAACTTTTATGTCTCTCGCATATATTTTGATAATTTCAATTAATTTTTACCTGGCTTTTGTTGGAAATATTAATACTTAATACGATGAATCATTTCCAAAAGATTTAACATTTATTTATTAAATAGATAAATAATTATTCCAATTTAAATACCCGATTTTTAACAATGTTTACTTGTCCCTAAGAATACTTTCGAATGGTTTTTACGTTGGAACTTTGTAAATAATAAGAATTGCTAGTTATATAACCCATATTTTTAATGTTAGTTAAACTCTGAAGACATTTGTGCTTGAAAATTAATATTTTGTTAATTGGGAAGAAAGGTATATGTATGCTTTTAAAAGTTGTCCCTCACTTTTAACCTTTTCGATTGCTATTTTCGATTTAAACACTAAAATTGTTTATGGGAAATAAGAGTTCAAATCATTAGAATTATTTTGAGATATACTAAATTGATGTGCTTCACGTCTTCAAAAAACTATTCTAATTTAAATAACAAAAAACAGGTGTGTACAAAATTTGACAACGATCGTAATCGAGTGATACTCCACGAAAATCAAATAAAAGTATTCGAAAAGTACTTACATACATTTTTAAGAGTACCATTTAACATAGTGTGAATGTGCTTTGAGAAAAAATACTTTATTGCAAAGATAATGTAAAAATATCTATCAATTACCGCCGACCGAAATTTTTTAGAAACAAATTGTTAAGTACGAAGCTGCCGATTCTAATTCTTTCAATAGAAATTGTCATTAATTAAAACGTGAAGGTTAACTAAAAAATTTATTTAGTTGATTTTTGACATTTGTTTAATTTTATTCCTAGTGTATTATTATTAGTATTTTACTATTCTCATAAATATTGAAAATATTAAACAAGTTTATCGTTTTTTAAAAATTATAACCCCTCAAGCAGTTCATTTCAACTGTTTTTCATCCTAAAAAGCAACCACCCGTTGAATATTTTTTTGTTACAGGTTAAAAATTATTTGAAATTTTAAATAATTTATAACTTTTTGAAGACAATAAGATTTATCTGTCCATTTGTATAATTTGAAAGTTTAGCACTTGAAGTTTATGTGGACAAAGTTTGAATACTGTGCTAATAAAAATAATAAAATATTTTTTCTTATTGAAAAGTTAAATGTTCAAGGACGACGCGTTGATCGTATGCTCTGCCGAGACTGCAGAAGCTCTTGGAAACTTGGTGAACGAATGTCTGCGACTAGCAAAGAGCTGGCTGGATGCCAGAGGTCTTCAAATGGCTCTGGACAAAACAGAAGCGCTCATGGTCACAGACAGACGTAAGTACCAACTTCCCCGAATCGAAGTAGACGGATTCGAGGTCAAGTGGAGCACACATATAAAGTACCTAGGAGTGGAACATGACAAGTTTCTGAATTTTAAGCACCATATCGCTGTGGCGTCTGACAAGGCTGCGCAAAATGTGCGCTAAGTTTAGCCCGTATAATGCCGAACGTCGGTGGGCCTTCCGAAAGTAAAAGAAGATTGGTGGCGAGTGTTTTCCACTCAAAGCTGCTCTACGCAGCACCAGTGCAGTGTGGGCTCCCTCCCTGCGAACAGACAGAAGCAAGACCATCTTGAACAAGATACTGTCTGCGCAAAGGATTATTACCAAGCGTATAATCTCTGCCTACAAGACAGTATCTGCGGGTGCTGCTCAGGTCCTTGCCAGCGTCCCGCCGGCAGACCTTTTGGCGCAAGAAAGAGAGGAAATTTTCCTCTTTTTCAAAGATAGAATGTACACCCGTTATACGGATGACAATAGACCCAGCAAGGACCAAATCCGCCAAGATGCGAGAAGCAGACTTGTCGAAAGATGGCAAGAAAGATGGAGCGGGAAGGAGAAAGGTCGATGGACACATCGGCTTATACCGACACTCGCCAAATGGATAGATAGAAGGCATGGAGTAGTCTCGTACTACCTAACTCAAGCGCTCACAGGTCACGGGTGTTTTAACTCGTACCTGGAGCGCTTTAAGAAGATTGACAGCTCAGAGTGTGTGTACTGCAAGTTCCCAGTGGACTACCCAGAACACACACTTTTCAGTTGTAAGCGCTAGGACGCGGAAAGACAGGTCATGTTCGCCGGTGTAAACTGCAAAGTTACACCGGAGAACATGATCCTGCTTATGACTCGTTCTGCTGAGGATTGGCGGACCATCGAGACCTTCATACACTATGTTATGAGGGTCAAAGATCTCGATGGTCGTCAAAGAAAGTAGGTCCCGTTCGATGAAGAAGAATATCGCGTAAGCGATGGAGTCGGGATATAAGATCACCCCTGACGGCGATACGCCACTGAATGCGGGCTTTACCTAGGGGTGATCTTAAGGTCCTAAATAAGGGTGTGTTTTAGCGGGTCGGCAGAACATTGCCACCCCCGCATAACCCTGTAGTACGGGCTACAGGGTACCTGAAGGCAGGTTTTCACATCCTACGCAAAAAAAAAATAAATAAACAAAGGAATAATTAATTACTTAAACTTAGCTTTTAAATACATCAACTGTCTGTAAAACAAACTATTACGAATAATGTAAATATGCTTAAAAAAAATTAATAATTGCTTTAAAGCTATTAAATTTTTCAACAAAAAATTAATATAAGATGTAAAAAAATTTAAAGCTTTATTATAAAAATTAAAAATTGCAATTAAGTGTTAAAAATTTTAACATTAAGGTAAATATTAAATTTGGGTTTAAAAATATACTCATTCCTTTTAGAAATGCTATTGCTAAAAATACATGATTATTCAAAGGTACAATTATGCTTTAAATTTAATACCTAATAATGTTTATACAATTCAGTTCTTCTGAAATATTTTCTTTTTGAAAAAAATATCTTCTTTGAAAATCTGAATTTGAATAAATGAATATTTTACGTTATGATTAAAAATTAATATTATTTTTTATGCAATAAATTTAAATTTATTTAGTACCTAATTCTTTTATATAAAGCACATTTTTTTTTAAAACAAAAAAACTTTTATATTTTTTGTACATATATTATTATAATGTTATGAACAATGTATTATTTTGAAAAATAATAGATTTAAAAAAGAGATAAATGATTTTTACGAATTAGAATCAATGTTTAATAGTATTTTTAAAAACATTTTTTTTATTCTGAAAAGTTTTTTTCAGTTTCTTAATAACTTTTAATAATTTTTTAAAAGCTAAGATTAAGTTATATTGATTATTTTAAATTATGGTTCAAGATTAATATTATTTTTAATATAATAATATTTTTTAATTTCTTTAGAATTAAAAATATTTTAATTAACTTTAAACTTGAAAAAATCTCATTCTTAATTTTGGAAAAACAATTTTCATTTTTTTTTATGTTAATTCTTTTACTTATTCTGTATAGACTATAGATATTTTTAAAAAGAGTAATTTCTGTAAATGAATGATTGAAATACATCATTAAAATTTAGAAAAATTTTAATAATTATATTTTAAAATTTTTGAAATTTATATTTAATGAATTAAAATTTTTTTGGCCTATACGGCTTTTTTCCAACATTTTTTGATTTTGATTTTTTTAAAATACATAAATTTCATATTTTATAATTTTATTGGAACAAAATAAATAATGAATAACAAATTAATTTCCATTATCAAAACAATAATTCTATCAAAACTTAAATAAAATTTTTACCTTAATTGACATTTCTTTTTAATATAACCTAACTTTTTTTGAAAAAAATCTTTGTCAAATAAAGTATACATTTTTATAGTTAATTATAATTTAAAATAATCTTATAAAAATCTTCCAACATTTTAGCAGTTTAAACATTGTTTGTTTCGTTGTTTTAAAAACATTATTATATATATTTACTATATTTAATAATATATTAAATATATTATATAATTTATTATTAAAACGGCTTAAAAGAATAAGGTTAAAGCTTTTAATCTATTTATATTTATTGTTTTTTAAAGTTTTAATTTATCTTTAAATTTAGAAAATTTGTTTTTTAATTTGAATAAAGTTCAATTTTTTCTGCGTACCTACATTTTTATTCTTCTGTATAAAATTCATCTTCAAATTTAAAAAAGAATTTTTTATTTCAAAAACAGAATTTAATTTAATATCTGTGAATATTTTTATTATTGTGAATAATTATTTAAAACAGCTAGCTTTTTTGAAACGTTTAATTTAAGTAACTAATTACTGGAAGTAAAGATCCGAATTTAATATTATTTTCAATACTAAAGATTGATTTTTTATTATCTTAAATTCTTTTTGGTTTTTTTAGAATAAATCGAATTTACAATTAAAAATTACAATTACAATAAATTTAGAACAATAATTTATAAATTTAAGATACTACTTTAAGAGTTTTTTAGAACCTTCAAAAATTGAACACTTATATTTGAAAGATATTTATTATAATTATTTATTCCAAATTAAGTATATTATTTTTAATACTAAAGATTTTGCATATTAATGCAATAATTATTTAAATTGGGTATGATTATATTTTTTTTCTTGTATTTGATTAGATGCTTCAAAAATTCAGATTGAAATATAAGACGATTTTTGACGCATCTATGCCGCGTTTGCTGGCCGGGGATTCTCTTCGCTTAGTCCGACTTGCTCAAGAATGAGTCGCTTCAGCTCTGTTATAAAAGGCACGATCCCGTACCGTTGTAAATAAAAATGAAATGTGTCTTCACAGTTTCAAAACTTCTTAACCTAATATAGGTAAGAGTTTTTTAAACAACTCTATGTTCCTAGAGTTGTAAAACTAATTTGATCGACTTATTTGTCGGTTATTCATTGGCTACCACTAATGGGCCAATATTCAAAGCCAATTATTATTCGTCATGTATAAATAAATTATTTAAATTTTTTTTTAATAAATAAATAACCAATTTTTTATTTCCCATTAGGGAAGACGAAACTTTAACGTTTATTTAATTTAAAGCTTTAGTCAAGTTTGGAGAGAAACCTTTAACGAAATTTTAATTCAAAGCTTTAGTCAAGTTTCGAGTCGAACCTTTAACGAAACATTAATTTCAAGTTTCACTCAAGTTTCGAGTCGAACCTTTAACGAAACTTTAATTTCAAGCTTCACTCAAGTTTCGTGCTAAAGATTTACTCAAGGCGGGCATTTAAATATTTATACAAGCTTTACTCAAATTTACTTCTAAAATCTCCGAACTTTAAAAATAAAGCTTAAATAAAATTTTATCAAAATTCCGGTGCTATGTGGGATGACTGGCCTAAGTGGTATGTTGACTTTGTGAATTTTTTGTAGACCAATTAATTAGACCATTTAAATTTCTTAGAATCTCGGAAGTATTCTCTTATAACTTTTTTAATGGATTTTTTATTCCACGTGCACCAACATGGCGCTTTTAAATGCTTGTGGGCAGGATCTAAACGCATTCATTTGTTCGATCGCGTGAAAATGGCGTCAATTTTTTTCTCTGGGAAAAAAAAACAGCAGATCCATGCATTTTTTCCACCTTAGTGAAAAAACAGATGCCATTTTCATACGGACAAACAAATGAACGAATTTTTCTCGACAAAATTTTTGTGTCTCTCACGCAGGTGGCGTTTAATATCTTTCTTAAGGCTTTTTTCAATGTTTAACTCAAAAGGTTGTCTCTAAATTGTATCAAGGATTGTTCTCAAGGGTGCATTTGTGTATTGTGTGGTGCGGACTCACGAGAAATTACGATAGCGACAAATAATCTGAACTCTCTCGATCAAAACAAAAAAAAACGACTTTGTGTATGTTTGCGTGTGCTTTTAGTTCTCAGGTTCTTATCTTACTGGTCATTGAATTACTTAATAAAGGAACAGCTCAAAATCTAAGGTTTTTATCTTTTATTTTCTATTCTTAGTGCAAATCTATTCGACCTTTTCCTCTCTCCCGGTATTGCTCAAAACAATTTCGTATGTGCCTTTGGATTAAAAAGTATCTTAAGCAACATGGGTTTAAAATCTAACATATTAAATTTATAATCTTCTGTTTTCATGCAAACTGTAACATTACCTTTATCGGACGAAGAGAAAAAATATTTTTATTATTAATAAAAAATTCTTTTTTTGCTTTAAATTTATTAGTCACAGATCTATTAAAATCACAGAGTCAACATACCACTCGTACCAATCATTTCTTTGATAAACTGTCCAACTCATTTTTTAGCTAAGTTTATATATAAGAATCTTAAAGGGAGTATAACATTACCTTTCTCCTACTTCCATAACAGTTTTGAGCTAAAAAATAAAGTAAATGACTTGACAATACATGACAATGTGACGTTTTTTTCTCTTGATGTTAGTTCTGTGTTTACAAATGTTTCGTGTGAACTTGTGATAAAAAGTATAGATCGACGTCTCAGTTTGTTACGACAAAAATGTAACATTCCGTTCTGTAATATCATCGAATGTACAGAATTTTGGTTTAACAATACCTTCTTCACTTTTGATGAAAATTATTATAGACAAATTGATGGACCTCCGATGGGTTCGCCAATATCTCCATTATTTGCGGACATTGTAATAAATGATCTAGAATTTGAATGTTAAAAATTTTTTAAAAATAAATACATAGTGCCGCTCAAAAGGATTTGCCCACCCTACGGCATGCTAGGGCATTACAAAAAGTTTTGTATCTTCATTACAGTGGCGCCCAATCGGCTGGAGCAGGGGGGACGGCCTCCCCCCCCCCTGGTCGAGGGGTGGGTGGTGTCAGGAGGATGGTAAAAAATATAAATTAAAAATTAACTTTTACGTAACAAAATAATCAAAAAAGTACGGAATCCAAACACCCCATGAACTTACGTACATATGAACTATGGTTAATTTGATTTTAATATAATTGTAAACCTAATATTTAATACCGTAGCTGTTTTTTAGTTAGAATGTCTTTGAAATATTGGTTTTTAAATTCAAGTATAACCATAAATTATTAAATAATTATATTTTTAATCATTAATAATATGTTCCTATAAAAATTCAAGAGTACCCTATTGGAAATATGTACAAAATGAACGCACCGCCCAAGGGCCAGAATCTTTTCACTGTTGTTGGTTATTTAAAACTATATAAATATTAAACTAAAATAATTTCAAACTAAAAAATTAAGGAAATTGTAGGAATAATTGTGGGAAATAATTGTAAATTGAATAATTGGATTGAAAATCGAAGAAAATAATTTGAAATTCAAGAAAATCACTGAAAATTGAAAAATGTAATTGAAATTTAAAGATTATAATTAAAATTTTAAAAAAGTTATTGAAAAAAGGCGAGAATTATTGAATATAAGAGAAAATATTTGAAAACTAAAGAACCGAATTAAAAATTGAAGAATTGGTTAGAAAATTGAACGAAATTATTGAACAATTGTATTTAATATTAATGAAACTTTTTGATTCCCGAAAAAATGATTGAAAAATGGCGAGAATTAATGAATAGTAAAGAAAATACATATAATTGGAATTTAAAGAAAATAAATAAGGACTACAGAAAATATTTGTAAAATTAAACAATTGAATTACAATTTAAAAACTATTTTTTATAATTGAATAAAATAATTCGAAAAAGCCAAGAATTGTTTAAAATTGAAAAATTAAATAATAATCGATAAAGTAATTAAAAATTTAAGAAAATAATTGAAAAATTAAGAATGGAATTGAAACTTTATAAAAAATAATTAAAGAAGATGAAAATTATTAAATATGGAGAAAATTATGTGAAATTGCAAAAAATAATTAAAAATAGAGTAAAATATCGGATTTCTGAAAAAAATAATTGTAAAAAACATAGAATTAATGAATATGGAAGAAATAATTGATAAATGATATTTATTGAATATTGTAAAAAATTCGAAAAGGCCAGAATAATGGACACAATTTAAAAGTAATTAAAAAATTAATGAATAATTATACAATTTTAATAGAAAAATAATTAAAAATAACCGAGAATTATTGAATATTGAAGAAAATAATTAAAAATTGATGCATGGAATTAAGCAATTTAATTCAAATTTAAATGAAATTGAATAATGCCAAGAATTATTATTGAATATTAAAGCAAATAATTTGAAATTGAAGGAAATCACTGAAAATTGAAGAATGGGATTGAAAGTTAAAGATTATAATTTCAAGTTCAAAAAATTTATTGAAAAAAGGCGAGAATTATTGAAAGAAAATTTAAAGAAAAGAATTGAAATTGGAAAAAAATTGAAAAATGAAGAAAATAATGTAAAATTTCATTAAAATAATCGTAAATTAAATTTTCAATGAAAAGAAAAATTAGAAATATAATTAAATATTGAAATAAGAGAATTGAAAAATTGAATTGTGAATTCTTGAATATAGAAGAAAATAATTGAAAACTGAAGAATGGATTTGAAAATTGAAGAAAATAGTCGTAGAACTAAACAATTGAATTGACATATTTGAACAATATTTATGATTGAAAAAAGACAGGAATTACTAAATATTAAAGAATTAATTGAAAATTAAAAAGAATAATTATAAAATAACGACAATAATTTGATATTAAAGATAGTAATTGAGATAAGTGGAAAATATTTGAGAATATTAAAAAAAAATCGATAATTGTTGAGAATATTTGACAATTGAAAAAAAATCGAAAATTGTTGAGTATATTTGACAATTGAAAACAAATTCTAAAACTGTTGAAAATATTAAATAACGGAGCAAGGTAATTTAGAAAATTTAAGAATAATTGTAAATTAAAAACTGTTTAAAATCTTATACAAAATTATAGATTTATTGAATAATGAAATTAAAATTACAACTGTTACTTATAAATTTAAATTTTTATCAATTCAAAGGCATTTTTAAAAAATAAGTTGACTCATTATTACTTTCTAAATTTTGAATCAGTGAGAATTTAGTCTACAAATCAGTGACATTTCACTGACTTAAATTTAGAGAGTATAGATAATTTTATAATGCGAACCTTTTTTTTTTTGTTTGTCAAAATTAGGGTTCATGAAAGGGGGGTGATATCCTGGAAACGGATCTGGCCCCCCCTGCTAGAAATCCAATGGGCGCCACTGCTTCATTAATAATAAAGATAAAACCTTCATCAAATATTTATTTTAAAGTTTAAGTATTTGACTTAAAACGACATTTAAACAAAATTAAAAAAAAAGATTTACTGTAAAATTACTTAAATTAAAAAAAAAATTTCACTTTTTTTGAAAAATTTCAAATTGATACAATTTTTGAAGAAATCATCAAATTTTAATTCTACAAATGGCATTTAAAAGCATTTTTTGTCACCTTTAAAATTATTTTTTAAAAATTGCTCTACGATATTTTTTATAAAAGTAGCCTCTTTTTTCAATTGTTGGTAACTTGAGAACAACTGACTTTTGGAAAACATTGTTGAAAAAAATGTGCCCTTTTGAGCGTAGAATTAGAAAAAAAATATTTGAACAATAAAAAAAAAATATTAAACAATTTTTCATTCTGTATATATATTTTTAAGACGAATAACGTATGGACCAAATCGCGGACTGTTACGTTATATTTGTACGCACATTTCAACAAAAAGTTTCCAAAACCACACGAAATTGAATTGTTTTAATATCTTTTATGCATGCATCTAAAAGTATGATTCTCTAATAACATTTTTTACTAATATAAACATTTCCGTATGTTTTGTTATTTAAGAGTTATGAATGTTTTAGTACGGACTGTTACGTTACATAGTTTTGGAAGTAAGCTTTACAGCTGTCCTACATTGTTGAAAAAGCCTGTTCTTCTAGTAGACTATTTTTAACGTGTAGTAAATAATTTCGTAGCTTCTGAATGCAAGTAATAATATAAATGTCAATAACACTAAAAAAAAAATTTTTTTAATTTTTTAGAAACAAAAATGTTTGGACTGTTACGTTACATAATGAACATTAATTAGGTTGTCTTACGACTAAACAATTAAAACATTACAATGGAATATATAAAGTTTCAAGCAAGCAACAACACTGAATACACAGCCACACAAAAAAAATATCTTGATCTGGGAACAAGACCTATATATTCCTACGAATTTTGAAGAGCTAAATCCGAATTCGAGATCAGAACTGGTCAGGCGGGTCTGAGTTAGAACCTTCAGAAAACAATTTAAAATCGCTAATATACACTACCGTCGGAAATTATTGGTCCGATCGATTGGAGCGGATCGAAAAAATACAACTCAAATAAAATCACGATATCTTGGTTAAAAATTAAGATAGAAACTTGACGTTTAAAAATTTGGAAAGCTTATTAAATTCTGCCTTAGAATACCTATTATTTAACAGTTTTTAAAATTCCAAAGTGATTATATTACTTGATGTGTTAGAAAAAGAAAATTTCGAATTTTTCAATTATCGTTCCATATGTTCAGTTCGTTGCCTGATGTAAAAAAATTGACTAAAAAAATTGAAATTTATATTGTTCTCTTCGTTGATTTGACAGCTTTAATTTGAGCTTAGAGAACTTGAAAAATATTGAGTGGTTCACGAGATATGACTAAAAATGTCCGAGCATATTTTTCACAAAAACCTTCATTTTTAGGCAAAAACCACGGTTTTGATTGATTTTTGAGAAAAACATGCGCGGACATATTTAGTCATATCTCGTGAACCATTTAATATTTTTTAAGTTCCCTTAGCTCAAATTAAAGCCGGCAATTCAACGAAGAGAACAGTGTAAATTTTAATTTTTTTATTCAATTTTTCTACATCAGGCAACGAACTGAACATATGGAACAATAATTGAAAAATTCGAAATTTTCTTTTTCTAACACATCAAGTAATATAATCACTTTGGAATTTTAAAAAATGTTAAATAATAGGTATTCTAAGGTAGAATTTAATAAGCTTTCCAAATTTTTAAACGTCAAGTTTCTATCTTAATTTTTAACCAAGATATCGTGATTTTATTTGAGTTGTATTTTTTCGATCCGCTCCAATCGATCGGACCAACAATTTCCGACGGTAGTGTAGCAGACAAAAATAATTTTTTTTTAAGAAATGCTTAATTAAACTCACTATATGAAGGTTTATAGGGTCGCTGATAACAAATCTATTCATGACTTTTTAAAATTGATAATGGGAAAATCAGAATGTCTGGAAAAATAAAAATTTTTAAAAATGAAAATAAAACTCAAATTTGGATGTACGTTTTGAATCTAGGTTCAACATTTTCAAAATTATGAATAAATCCTGACCTTAAATAGTATGATAAGAATCTATATTGAGTTTCATTAATTTAATCAATAATTTAACATTTTGTCTGCCATTTTGTATTTGCCATTTAAAATTTTGAAAAATCATGAATAAATTCGTTATCAGCAATCTCAAAAACCCATAAATACTGTGGTCCATATACATGCCAACACATATCGATAAACAAAAAGTTTTTTTTTAATGTTTAAATAATTTTTCCTAATTCTACGCACAAAAAAGGCACATTTTTTTCTTAACAATTTTTTCCAAAAGTCAGTTGTTCTCAAGATACCAACAATTGAAAAAAAAGGCTATTTTTATAAAAATTATCGTAGAGCAATTTTTAAAAAATTATTTTAAAGGTGACAAAAAATGCTTTCAAATGCCATTTGTATAATTAAAATGTGATGGTTTCTTCAAAAATTGTATCAATTTTTCAAAAAAAGTGGAATTGTTTTTTAATTTAAGCAATTTTACAGTACATTTTTTTAAATTTTGTTTAAATGTTGTTTTAAGTCAAATACTTAAACTTTAAAATAAATATTTGATGAAGGTTTTATCTTTATTATTAATGAAGATACAAAACTTTTTGTAATGCCCTCGCATGCCGTACGGTGGGCAAATCCTTTTGAGCGGCACTGTATCTGTGTTCCTCTTTTTTATGGCAGATATGCGGATGACACTTTCATAGCTGTCAATAAAGAAGATGTGGAACATGTAACAAAAGTTTTTAATTCTTACCATTAAAAGTTAAATTTCACTTAGAAAATAATAATAGCATCAATTTTTTGGACTTAACTGTAATTGAAAATAACAATAAAGTTATAACGAATTGGTATCAAAAACCAACTTCATCCGGCAGACTTATTAATTTTTTCTCAAATCATCTATTCTAACAAAAGAGGAATATTGTATTCCATTTGGTTGATAGAGCGTTTTCTTTATCACATAAAAAGTTTTATTTCGATAATTTGAAAAAAGTCGTACCAATTTTAAATATAAATGACTATCCTTTAGAGTTCATAAAAAAATACAAAAATTAGAATGGATAAATTAAAATTTTCACCTCCTAGTGATTTCGCAAAAAAGAATGTTAATAGGTAATATGTATAAAATTCTTCCAAAGGTTTGTTTTCCTTATAATGACATACTTTTTTCGAAACTATCGCAAATTTTAAGAGAGTATTCCTTAATTTCGATTACACTTGTAAATAATGATTTACAGTCCATTGTAAGACTTGGAAAAGATATTACAGTAAGGTCGCGGTAAGTGTCCATTCGTCGGGACCAGCGATTTCAGTAACTGTCCATTCCTTAAGCCACGCCCCAAAATCTTTTCGTGGGTTAAAGCAGGAGCGTAATCTGCATTCGAGCAGGTGGGTTTTAAAATTGTTCAAAAGCCTCGTGCCGCAGCGAAATAGACAGCACTGACGGTAGTAGTACAAGGAGGGACACTTTCTGAAACATGCTCCGGGACAGTTGCTGAAATGGACAGTTAATAAAACGGACACTTACCGCGACCTTACTGTAATAATAAATGGGATTGTACGAACATTGTATATAGAGTGTATTGCAAAGATTGTTCTGCAACATATGTAGGAGAAACAAGCGTACCTTAAAAAAACGAATCCATGAGCACAAAGATGCCAAAAGCGACAAGTCTGTTTGTTATCGTCATCGCAATTTATTGCTAATATATTTGCCACCATCAGAATTCTATACACTCTATAGAAGATAAAGTAGGATTCCGATGTTTATTTTACCAATGAATTGTGATCATGGCTGACGTAATATACTATGTCGTTACCTACGTAGTACACTACGTCGTATGCTACGTAGAAAACTAGGTCGGAAATTGGGATAGTATACACGTAGTATACTACGTCAGAAACTACGTAGAATACGACGTCGGAATCTACGCAAACCAAATTCAATAAACTACGTCATATACGACGTCGTATTCCTACTGATAATTTAAACGTAAAATTTTTTTTTAAATAAACAATTTATTGTTTAGAAAGCTTTAAAAAATTATGCAGAATGTATATTTTGCATTTACATTAAATAAAAACTTGTATTTAACAAAAAAAAATTTAGAAAATCTAGAGGAACTTCATATTTGAAACATGTGGGATTTGCAAGGCTCGAACCCGTAAATCCCAATTTTGAGGCTATATGTTTAGATTTCGACCGTACTGGGAATTACGCGTTAACGCACTCGACCAAGGGAGATCTTGCTTGCCAAATGATATTAGCAATTCATCACCAAGGTATAAAAAATGTATTTTTCTTAATGAGCAAACATTTATTTATTTTTTTCATTTAAGTTTCAATGAAAAAGGGAATAAGTACAAGACATCATAACACAACCTAACAAGAAATAGTATACGAAGTCGGATACTACGTAGCATACTACGTCGCAAATTACACATTGACTCACGACGTTCTAACCTATGTAGCATACTACGTATTATATTACGTCTCATACTACGTCGTTTACTACGTAGTTTCCGACGTCGAAATTCAGAAAGTACGTATATCAGGGCGCTGTATACTACGACGAATACTTTATTGTTTCCTTTGTAGTAATTTTTTTAACAGGAGAAAAACTTTAAAATTCATGCTTTCATTCTCTTTTTCATTAAAACTTAAATTTTAAAAAGTAAATAAATATTTACTCGACCAGAAAAATGTATTTTTGTATCTGGCTGTCAAATCGCTGTTATTCATTGTATTTTATTTTTTCTCAAGTATTTCACTATTCTCGACTCATTTTGGTCTGAAAATACTTTATATATAGTGCTCAAAATTTCTGAAGTTGGACACTTTTTTATGGTGATATTTTTATATGTCTTATAAAAATTTTTTTGTATTATTTTCGAACCGAAATAATGTTCTGAAGTTGTTTTGCAAATTTTTTATATTTTCATGAGTTACCTATTGTTTAAACAATTTTCAAGTATCAAGTTAGGAATACATTTTTTTTTGACAGTTCTATTTGCTGGATTTTGATAAATTTTGGTATACTGCCAATACACGGCCCGGTTCGCTGTCACAGTGGGGAAAAAATTGACTGTGTCCAAATTGAATTTTAGCCCCTACTTTTTAACAGATTTACAATTTTTTTAAATTAAAGATAATATTATTCTGCATAAAATGGACGTCTTTTATTTTTAAACAAAAATTGTTAACAACTGTTTATTAAACGTTAAAGTAAAAAAAAAAGATTTTTTGTACTTTAAACATATATTGTTGCATAATGTAGGCTAGTATTAAAAAAAATAATAATTAAATTTATGGTTGCAATAGTCTAAGAATGTTTTTGAGCAGTAATCATATTGTTTAAATTTTTTTGCATTTTTGATTAACAAATAAATGAACAAAAACTGATTTATTCAGATTATATACATTTAGCGTTTTAATTGTAACACTATTTACAGCTTTTGTTATTTCAAAAATTAAAAAATTAATTTGCAATATTAAGTATTATTACATAATGATAGTTTAAAATACAATTTCAAGTTCATTTTTTAATTTACATATTATTTAAACAATGCTTACTTTACAAATACTTAGTCTTAAAGATTTTAGTTGTTTCAAGCTTGTTTTTTTTAAATACTAGAACTCCAAAAGCGCGCTACGCGCGCGCAATTCTGTTGTAGGGGAAACTGGGGCTAAACCGGACAAGTCAAATATCTCTAAATCTGCGGAGTGTTTCACACCGTTTAAACATTCTGTCAATGTGTTGATATGTGAAGTATATACTTCATTAGGTTTTAATGACATTTCATTACTTTAATAGAAGTAGTGTCCGTCTAAGTGTGAAAAATCGTATTTTTTAACTGAAAGTAAAAATTTTTTTTCTTATACTTTTTGGGTTTTTGACACTTTAAATAAAATATATTTATTATTTGCTAACTGTTTTTTATAGCTTAAGGCATATAGAATTTAGTTAAAAAAAACTTTTTTAAAATAATTTTAAAAGAACAAAAATATTGCGCCTTCATTATGAGATGACCGTGTGGGGCAAAACCGGACGAATCAGAATTGCTGTATTGAATGTTGACGTAAAACTCACAGTGATTTACTGTGAACCACTAATAATATACTTTCTTAACAAAAGTGTTGCATCGATCCAAATAATGAGTCTGAAAACAAGAAAAGCTTTTTTTTGCATTTTTTGACATTTTGTTAATGAATTTTTTATACAGTTACTATCAGTCATTAATTTTAATAATATGTCTAAGAAAACAATATATTTTGTATTAAATAAATTAAATATGTATCAGTGAAGACTCTTATTGAATTTTTAAATTACATACATTTGTACGCACATTTCAACAAAAAGTTTCCAAAACCACACGAAATTGAATTGTTTTAATATCTTTTATGCATGCATCTAAAAGTATGATTCTCTAATAACATTTTTTACTAATATAAACATTTCCGTATGTTTTGTTATTTAAGAGTTATGAATGTTTTAGTACGGACTGTTACGTTACATAGTTTTGAAAGTAAGCTTTACAGCTGTCCTACATTGTTGAAAAAGCCTGTTCTTCTAGTAGACTATTTTTAACGTGTAGTAAATAATTTCGTAGCTTTTGAATGCAAGTAATAATATAAATGTCAATAACACTAAAAAAAAATTTTTTTTAATTTTTTAGAAACAAAAATGTTTGGACTGTTACGTTACATAATGAACATTAATTAGGTTGTCTTACGACTAAACAATTAAAACATTACAATGGAATATATAAAGATTCAAGCAAGCAACAACACTGAATACTCAGCCACACAAAAAAAATATCTTGATCTGGGAACAAGACCTATATATTCCTACGAATTTTGAAGAGCTAAATCCGAATTCGAGATCAGAACCGGTCAGGCGGGTCTGAGTTAGAACCTTCAGAAATGAATGAATGAATGAATGTTAATGAATTTTTTATACAGTTACTATCAGTCATTAATTTTAATAATATGTCTAAGAAAACAATATATTTTGTATTAAATAAATTAAATATGTATCAGTAAAGACTTTTATTGAATTTTTAAATTACAAAAATGCATATTTGTGGTTCAACTTTGGCTAAATTTGAACGGTGTCCGGTTTAACCCTACCATTTTTGGGATTTTCGTTTTCTAGGTGGTCATATTCAAAGCGACTTACCAACAAAACTCTCTATTATTTTTTTAATGGAACAACAGTATTTTTTAGTTGAAGGAACAAGCTTTAAAATGGTATATTACACTTTGGCAAAAAATATGACTTTATATGGTCTTTTTTGCAAAAGACCAAATCCGTTCGGTTTAGCCCTAGTCTCCCCTACTTTAATTTTCTTTATTTTTTAATTGTCCAATTTAATATTTTACTAATTTCTAATAATTTTTAATTTCACAATAGTGAAATCTGCAATGTCTCCATTTACCAGTTTACTAAATTCTCTATTGTGCTAATTTTCTTAATTAAAAATTTCTCTATTTCTACGATTTTGTAGTAAACAAATTTCCAATTTCTTAATATGCCAATTTTCCAATAACTAAGGCTCAGATTTCTCTATTTATTATTTCACAAAATTTTCCAATTCTTGATTTTATCAATGTTTATGTTTTGACAAATTTCTCAATAGAAATTCCTTTTTTTAATATTTTGTAATAATTTCTTTTCCACTTTCATAAAAGACATTTTAACTAAATTAAAATAATGAGCTACCTTCTATTATATTATACCTATCTTTGTTGTATCTGTCTCTGTCAGCGTTACTGAGATAGTATAGCAGTATGGGGATACGTTTATTTTTTTGGGAAAAATGCTTTTTATTTGTATCTAAAATTTGCTAGACTTTTGTAATTTGACAAATAAATTGCTGAAAAATTGTAGAGAACTTTGTTGGAAGCTATTACACTGGTCGACACCGAAAATGATTCAAGAATCAGACCATGATATTCTTATAGATTTTTCATCGCCGAACACGAATTTCTTATACTTTAAAATATTAATTAGTAGCTTTTATTTTTAAACCTAAAGAAAATTCATTGCGTGGTTAGTAAAAATGTATTTTCAACTATGTGTTTTATATTCTTCCATGTTAAAAGATTCAACTTCATTCTCAAATATCTTAATAAGCACCGCTTCCTACCTTTAAAAAAATATCATTCTATTCCTGGAATGTTCTATTATATGATGCTTTAATTAGAAAAATATTCAAAGAAAAAATTTTTCCAAGAGAACTACCTTAAGGTTTCAAAGTTTAGTTTTTAAAAATCCCTTTATTGTTTATAAAATAATAAATAATTAATCATAAAATAATTTACCATATTTAAATATTTTTGTCTAAATTTTGTTTTAAATTAAAGGTAGATAAATTTTTCATCGAATCTTCTTCTCGGAATTTAAAAAAAAAACTTTGTTTATTAAATATCGTGCTAATGGCACGGTAAGTTTGATTTTTTCTTGACTTTTTATATTAAAAACAACACAATAATGTGTAAATAACATAGTTATTAAGGACTCTACTGCCTTTTGTGCCGTTGGCATCGGCACATAGGTTACTATTTTGACTATAATATAAGAATTTTAATGATAAGGTAATTTTTTTAACCTCAATGTTGACTACCCTCACGTTTTTTGTAAGTGGTTCTTGTAAATTTATCCTTACAATTATGTTTTATAAAATGAAATCTTCGTTGTATAAATAACTATAATTTTTGTATGTAGATTCTGAAGAGGACCAAAATTTTGGTTGAAAAGCTTAAATAAAGAAAAGCTAAAATTTAATGGACTTGACAATATCTTTACAATAATATTAAATATTTAATAAACAAATTGAACAAAAAAATTTTTTTACTTCTATACCTTTCTATATCTAAGCCTATTTCTGGACCCACTTTGATGACCCCTTCCGTATTCTCTTTCACCTGACCAGGGATGCGTAC
Source organism: Ganaspis brasiliensis (assembly GCA_037103525.1). NCBI lineage: Eukaryota > Metazoa > Arthropoda > Insecta > Hymenoptera > Figitidae > Ganaspis > Ganaspis brasiliensis. The sequence continues at coordinate 430,856 of JAZKLR010000438.1, forward strand.
GTAAATAGTATGATTCACTATATAAGTGCCAACTATAGTGAATCAGACTATTTACGTACGCATCCCTGCACCTGACATCTTACACCATCCACCCAAACACTTTCTCTGTCCATTTTTACCTCACTTCCATTTCTTCTCTCCGCCCACGCTGCTTGTTCCAGCATCCATCTTTTCCTTCGTTCTCTCCACGTTCTATCCACATCTATCCTCTCAACACATGCTTTCAACTTACTCTTTAATCTAATAACTTCATTCTTATCTTCCTCATCCTCTAATTCCACAATCCATAATTTTGGTTTTTCCTTATCATCTCCCCTCACCCCCTTAACATTTCTGATCCTAACCTTAGCCCCAATCCTTGACAACAGTGCTTCTACTTTTTCTTTACCTTCTGTCCAGCCAACCTTGATTCCTCTGATCACAATATTCCTCTTCCTTTTCTCTCTTTCCATAAGTTTTTTTATCATTTTTTTTCATTTTTTTTTCATCATTAAATGCTACTCTCTTCATTTCTACCTTCTCTCTCCGCAAATTCTTCTCATTCTCACCTATACTTATTCCTTTCTGTACATTCTCTATTCTTTTCCACATACTCTCTTTCTTCTCTTCCCAACTTGCCTCCCACTCTTCAAACCGCTTTAAAATTACTTTCACTGCCTTTCTTAACATTTTAATCTGCCTAGACCTGGTTTCCTCTAATTCCTTAAAATCATCCATTTGCTCCCAAGCTTCATTAAATTTTTCTTTCGAATCCTTCATTGAGCTTTTCATTACTCTAAGTAAAACTTGGCAATCTTTACATTTAATACTTTTCATGATATCCTCCTTTTCAAATTGACGCGCCCTGTCATCATTCACTCTTTCACTACTCAACTCATTGCTCTCCGTCATTCTTTCGCCCTACCTTATCTATACTTTCTCGATATCGTTATCTTCGTCACTCTCTCTATCTGTCACTCTCACTCAGCTCGCTTTAACCATAACCTCACAATTTTTCCTTCTTTTTCACTTCTTTTTACCATTCATACATTTAACTACCTCTTCATACACTCTTTTCATTCACACCTTCGCACTTCACTCTACTCTTACCAATCACTTCACTGCCCACCCTTCAGTTATTATTAATAAATTTTAAATAAAACTATTTCCCCTTCACAAACGCGTCAGCTACTCATCGGTACCGGAAACGGTACCGGTTCCACAGCTAAAGTTTTAAAAGACGTATGGGGTTGCCCCTAACGTTTTTTTCCTAACTACGGTCCTCACTCGTACATATAATTCACTAATTATTTGTGCACAGAAAGTATACAAATTGGAAAAAAGGCCTCGTCCTGACAATTGTACGGCACTAAAAAAATCAACACGGAAAGATTTCATTATTGGATGTCAATTTATGATGGGAAGTACGAATAGAACTTTCTGACACATTTCATAAACAATTATGTGAGGGCTAGAGATGATCATAGGCACCAATCTTCACACTGTGCCATATGTAACAGGAAGTCAGGACTATACTTAGGAAAAAAGGCGTTGAGGGCAACCTCCAACGTCTTCTTAAAGTTTGGCTGTGGTACACCGTTAAGCAACTATTAAAAAACAGTTTTAAGCAACAGTGTTTATTTGAAAAAATTTTTTGATTCTGTTATTGACAAATGAATAAAAAGTTACATTTAAGTCGTTTTCGGCGATGTTTATAAAATTGTTTTGATCCTTGTTTGACAAAATTGCAATTATTTAAGGTTTCAAAGTTTATTTTTTAAAAATCCATTTATTGTTTAAAAAATAATAAATAATCTATATTAATAAAATAAGTGTTTTGTCTGTACATTGCACAGCACTTTGAAATTTTTGTTTATTTTTTCGTTTCAAGTTTTCAATTACAAAAATGCTGTTTAAAAGGATTATGTATGTTTGTATGATTGTATGTATGTATATATATGTATGTATGTATGTATGTCCGCGATATTTTTTCCAGGCATTACTTAAAAACGGCTACACGGATTGAAGTTAAATCTTGCAGTCTGTTAGGTGTTCGCGTAACTTAAATTTATAGCCAAACCCCATTAATAAACCCAAGTTATAACATTTTTTCAAAAAAATCAAAAAACCGAAAAATTTAATATTTTTTATTTTTTTACGTAACACTCTTAAACTCTTTGAACCTATAGCTTTTTATTTCGACCAAAATTGATCAGGGATTAACAATTGAATTATAATTTGTAGCCAAACCCCATTAAAAAATATTTTTTTAAACGGAAATTATGACACTTTTTCAAAAAAATATAAAACTTAAAAACTGTAATTTTTTCCATGTTTTGACGGATCACTGCAAAACTCTTTGTACTTAGCTCTTTTATTTAGATAAAATTTATTAAATTAATTAATATTTTAACATTAAAAAAAAATGGAAAAATAAATTACAAATTTGAATTTCAAATTTCTACAAAATTCAAAAAATCAAAAATATTCATTTGTAAAATTTTTTATTTGTTTAAAACCTAATTTGACAGAGTGTTAATTTTGTTTAAAAATGATTTGTACTACTTAAGCAACTTTTAAAAAATAGTTTTAAGCAACAGTGTTCATTTGAATTTTTTTTTATATTGTTATTAACAAATAAATAAAAAGTTACTTTTTAATCGTTTTCGGCAATGTTTATAAAATTGTTTTGATCCTAGCTTTACAAAATTTGCAATTATTTATTTAAGGTTTCAAAGTTTAGTTTTTAAAAACCCATTTATTGTTTATAAAATAATTAATAATAATTAATCATAAAATAATTAACCATATTTAACTAATTTTGTTATGTTCAATTTCAACTTTCTGAAAAATATTGTTATCTGTGCATAATATAGTGCTGTTCATTATATACTTATTTTAGTCATATAAACAAATCTTAAAAACATTACCGAAAACGACTTCAATGTAACTATTTCTTTCTTTGTTCAACACCAATTTCTATGAAATTTGAAATGCCAACCACCTTCTAGCATGTAATAAGGGTAAAAGAGGGGGAATTTTGTCTCCAATTTTTGAAATTACTAGTATACCTATTTCCATTATCTCTCAATGCCTTTTTCTCTCTCTCTCTCTCTCCTTCAAGCTGCCTGTCATCCCAATTTTATACAAAATGTATAAAATGAACTATTTTTGAAATTGCTTTCTCAAACTTTCGAAATTCCCCTTCTCTTTCTCTCTCTCTCTCTCTCCTTCAAGCTGCCTTGCATCCCAATTTTTTGAAATTCTTTAAGCTACCTGCTATCCCCAATTAGGATGAGGATCATTAGACGCAGAAAATTTTCTAATTATACCTACCTTTCTTATCTCTCTCACTTCAACTATTTTCAATCTTCCTCTCTCTCTATACCATTAAGCGTCACGCTTTTTGCGTTACAAGCCCATAGCTAGCTGATTTCTTATATAGGATTTCATAATAGAATGTACAATATTTTTTTAATTTTTCATTAACTTCAACTACATTCATAATTAAAAATAACAAAAGCAGTTACTTGTGTTAAATTAAGCATTTTAATTAAATTTAAATTAAATTAAATTAATTGAAATTAATTGACTATTAATTAATTAAATTAAATCTTAAATAACAAAAGCTGTAAATTGTGTTAAATTAAAAGGTTAAATGTATGTAATCTGAATTAATCAGTTTTTGTTCATTTATTTGTTAATCAAAAATGCAAAAAAATGTAAACAATATGATTACTGCAAAAAACATTCTTAGACTATTGCAACCATAAATTTAATTATTATTTTTTCAATACTAGCCTACATTATGCAACAATATATGTGTTTATTACTTGAGCAATTAGTCACTGGATCTTAGGATTGCGGCCAGGAAAGGTATAACAATTGAAACGCTTTTAATTCCGACAACAATGAAATTTTATTGCCTACAATACATCATTAAGGCTAGTAATTAGAACGCAAATAAACAAAAGGATTAGATAGTTAAACATAAAGTAAATAGACATTCGAAATTGCAAATAATAATTTAACATTAAACATTTAATTATATTTTAATTTGTTTATTTTTGCCAAATCTTAGAGACAACAACCTTTCGTGTTTAATAGAACGAAAGCTTCCAACAAGAGTGATCAATACGTGGAAAACTCCACATTTATGTGTTGTCCGACGATCACTTCCATTTTGACCAAGAAAAAACCACGCGCCTAGCTCACCCCCAGCAAAAGAAGAGAGATGAAAGGTAATAGGTACCACCTCATTTCCACTACTCACTACCCCAGCCTCTAATCTCCCCTGTCCCGCCGGATAGGGTCACCACAGGCCAAGTGCCAAGATCGCACTGATCGCCTGAGCGCTGTTCCCTGGTCCACGACAATGATCAGACAATCGATCAAATGGAAGTTAAACAAATCAATTAATAACACTTACTCAGGCCTGTCCACTACTTCCCAAGACCTCTCGCTCTTCCTTCCTTCCTTCACTCCTTCACTCCTTCACCTCCTCTTCCTTGCCTTCTCCTTCTCAATTTGCCTTAGGGTACGTCCCTTTCCTTCCTTATCACTACTTTCTATCACTTCACATTTTCTAACCCAATCCCGAGAGCGTCTCAACTCGAACTGAACTGAAAGAATCGTTTCCAAAACGACCATAACTCCCCACCAACTTGACAAGCAAGGGCGTAAACTCTTAATTTTAATGAAAAGGACAAAACCCAATTAAATTATAGATGACTTGTCAACATTCTCCCTCCCAGTACCACTAGCACATTAGTCGGTACTTTCCACATTAGTTGACAATGTTATAATTTTTGAGGCTGGCCTTTTCATAGTTCCTCGATTAGTCCGAACTTCAACTACACGGATTCTGCCATCCTTTCCTGGAAAAGTCTTTGCAATTATTCCTCTAGGCCAAGAGTTTCGTGGCAGCTGACCGTCAACAACAATGACCACGTCACCTTCCCTTAGTTGTTTTGATTCCTTTGTCCATTTTTTCCTAGGTGTCAATTCTGGGAGGTACTCCCGTAACCACCTTCTCCAGAAATTCTCTGCTAAACATTGTGATATACACCATTGCTTTCTTCCTGATAAATCAATTTTGTCAAACTTTCTTGCTACTGGAGAACCTGACGAGGACCCGATCAGAAAATGATTTGGCGTTAAGGCTTCAGAATTTCTGTTATCCCAGGAGACGTGCGTTAAAGGCCTGCAGTTCACTGTATGTTCCGCTTCTAGTATCAAGGTGTGGAGCACTTCTTCTCTTGGAAACCTTTCATGCAGTGTAACTCTTAAGGCAGTTTATATACTGCGCACCAACCTTTCCCAACATCCACCCATATTGGGTGAAGCTGGGGGTATAAAGTGCCAATGCAATCCCTTATTGATCCCATAATACTGAAAAGTATCGATGTTTAGTTCCCTTCTCGCCTTGATTAACTGCACTGAAGCTCCTCTAAAATTTGTCCCATTGTCGGAAAAAATGTTAGTTGGGTACCCCCGTCGAGCTGCCATTCGCCGTAACGCCATGATAACAGAATCAGTGGTCAAGGAAACTGCGATTTCTATATGCACAGCTCTGGTAGTGAGGCATGTAAAGATCACACCCCATCGTTTTTCATGGCGTCTCCCCACCGTAACCATCATAGGGCCGAAGTAATCGATTCCGCAGTTAGTAAATGGTCGTTTATGATGCGCTGCTCTGACAGAAGGAACATTCCCCATTCGCGGAATTTGCGGTTTGGCCTTTTGGATACGACACCGCTGACATCGAAAAGCCACTCCTCGTACTACAGAACAAATGTTTATTATCCAAAACAGTTGACGCAGCTCGTTTATAACTGTTTCTGTGCTACCATGATTGAATCTTTCATGATAAGCTTGAATTAGCAATAGCGTGTATGGATGTTTCCCATCCAGTATGGAGGGTGCCTTAATTGCGCTTGGTATACCGGGTACATCTGACAAACGTCCTTCTGAAACCAGGACATTTTGATCGTTGATAATTGGTGTTAAACCTTTTAATCTGCTGTCCCTAGGAAGGTTGAGTCCAGCGCGTATCGCCTTTAATTCGGGAGCAAAACTTTCTTCTTGTACACAGCGAACCCACAACTGTTCTGCCCGCTGCATGAGTTCAGTAGTGATAATTGCCTTATTTTTTCGTAAAAGAATTTCTGGAACTAAAAGAACTCTCGCAGTACTCTTAATCAAGGAAAGCCATTTACTAAATCGCTGGATATCAGGCAGATGGAATTCAATATTTGCTACCATTAACACCCTTTATCTTTTTTCACTTGATTCGCAAGGTGTCGGTAATAATGGCTGCTGCGGCCAAAATTCATGTGGTTTAAGAAGGAAGCTTGGTCCTTGCTTCCAGTATTCGAGCCTGTGTTGTGTAATCCCAGACCATTTTGTTGCAGCATCTGCTGGATTTTCAGACGATGGAACCCATTGCCAATCCTTGGTTTCAGGGGGGCTACTCTAGCCTTTCTCATTATAAAGCTTACTTTGAAATTGTTGTTTGAGTATATATATCTCCAGTAGCCGACAGCAGCGTACCCTGCTTCGCTTGCATCAGAAAACATATGTAGTTCTACATCAATATAATTTGTGGAGATAATGTAGCATCGAGATATGTTATAATTTTCAAGAGTTCTCAATTCCAAAATCCATTGCTTCCATAGTTCGAATTCTTTATCCTGAATGCCGTCGTCCCATTCTATTCCACTTCGCCAAACAGCTTGAAGGATAATTTTATTCCGAATGGTGTATGGATATAAGAAACCTAAAGGATCAAAAACTGACATGATTATTTTAAGCATTTCTCGCTTTGTTGGTCTTTTCTCTCCACATAATATATCTTCCGAAATTCTTTCAAGGTTGATTGAATATGAGAGAGTGTCATCAGTCGGATTCCACTTGAGACCTAATACCCTTTCTAAGGTTTGTGATCCAAATTCAAGATTTACAGTCTCGCAATGTGTTTCAAGCCCAGAAATTTTTTCTAAGACCTGCGCGTTGTTACTTACCCAACCACGGATTTCGAATCCTCCATTTTTATGTACTTCCGATACATCCTGTATTAATTTGACGGCCTCATCCACAGTAGCAACGCTATCTATATAGTCGTCCATGTAGTGTCTATGTATAATCGCTTGACTCGCTTCTGGATACATGCTCTCATGCTCTCGTGCGTTACGATATTTTATGTATAAGGCAGTGCTCGGAGAACACGCGGATCGAAAAAACATGGAGGTCATAGTGTAGGTTTCTGGTTCTTGATCTCTATTATTTCCTCTCCAGAGGAATCTTTGAGCACATTGATCTTCAGTTCGTATTTTTATCTGCAAAAACATTTCTTTAATGTCGCCAGTGAATGCTATTGGATATTGTCTAAACTTTATAAGGACTGATGGTAGCGACTGAAGTGTGTCATGACCAACCACCACCTTGTCGTTAAAACTTGTTCCTTTATATTTCGCAGATGCGTCGAATACCAGTCTAATTTTACTGGGTTTGTTTGGGTTTCTAACCCCAAAATGTGGCAAATACCAAATCTTACCTGTGGTACCTCGAAATTCTTTAAGAACGTTCCCATTTTCGGATATTTGAATTGCATACGCTTTATCTATCAAGTTCTTTATCTCTCGAAAGTATTCCTTTTTATATTCCGCATCTTTATCCATTTTCCTCTCAAGACTCAATAAACGGTTCATTGCCATACTTTTATTATCAGGGAGATTAATTGCATCTTCTTTCCAAAGGAGGGGTGCTTCCCAACATTTATCTGCGCGATGAGTTAGCGAGTCTAATAAAAATGTTGCACGTTCCAATTCTATATTCTTCCTGTCACAACGGGAGACTCCAATGGCCTCAAAACGAAAATAAAACTTAATTAATTCCTGTAACTCGTGATCAAGCGTTTCTTTAGTAGTTGTCCTCACATTATCCAAATCTTGTGACTTGATATGAAGGACGTTTCTTACACAATAATAGTTATCATTGGATGTGATATTACCGTGCACTACCCAACCTAAGTTTGTCTTTGATGCAACAAGTTTCCCGAATTTAGACATACGAATTTCCAGTGACACGACAAGAGGCCAATAATCTTGGTCTAACAGTATTTGAGGAGTTCCTTGATATAATTCGACAGGAACGCTACTTAAGTGACTTTCTTTTAAATGCTCTTTCGTGATCTCTTGATAAGGTAGGTCAAGATCTCTAATAGTGCGTACATTTTTCAGAGTGTAAAGAGTCTCTGAATTTAAACCCTTTATCGAGAGTTCAACTCGCTCACTTAGATAATCTGACGAGCCAATATTACCGATACCCTTTACTACAAGAGCATCTTTAGTACCCTTTAATCCAAGAGTGTTTGCTAATTTATTGTCCACGAGAGTAACCGTAGAGCCTTCATCTAAAAAGGCTAAGGTTTGAATTTCCCCTTTTGGCCCTTTCAGAATAACCGGTAACATCTTTAATAAGACTAACGATCGTCTTAGTCAGCTATCGATGGACTCTTCAGGAGATAAGACACCTGATTCTTTACGCGAAGCATTCGATTCTTGGTGATGGGCAAGAGTAGGCTCTGCGTGTCTGTGCAATAGTTCGTTGTACCTACGTCCGCATCCAATTCGCATACAATTTGGTGTTTTACATTTGTAACCGCGATGCATATTGTTCAGACAACCAAAACACAATCGGAATTTTCTGACAGTCTGCCAACGCTGTGTTATTGATAAGGAGGAAAATTTTCTACAATCGATAAGTTTGTGATTGTCAGTATTACACAATTTACAGGAAATACCTTCTATACTAACGCCCTCAGTTTCTGAATCGGAAGTTACCTTAAAGACATTGTCGATTTTATTACTTCCGATTGTTCGAAGTGAGGGTATTTTATTATCGGTCTGTCTAGGCAGGGGTGCAAGAGGAATTGTGCCTGCCTTACATGCCAGTTGCGCATCTTGATACAAAAACTCTGACAAGGTGACTAGTCGAGGCTCTTCCAATTGCGCGTCTTTTGCAAAATGATTATAATGGTAGACCATCGCTACTGGGAGTTTTGAAATAACAGAGGCTGTTAATTCCGGACTGTGCAGATAACCTTGATGATTCACCGCCTTCATAGCTGCGACTGCATTTTTTACCTTGGTCGCCAATGTTAAAATGTTATTCTTTGAATCCTTTCCTAAACCTGGTAGGTCTTTGATCTCTTGCACAATTCTACGCAAAATATAATCTTGGTTTCCAAACCGAAGCTCCAGGGTATCCATTATCTCTTCTACCCGAGCACCAGTCATCAGCAAGGAAGCGACTGCTTCTTTTGCCGCACCTTTAAGGTACATGTGAAGTCTGGTTGAATTCTCGGATTCCGTGTAATTACCCAATTGCGTTGATAAATGGAAAGCCCGTTTGAAATGCAACCACTCAAACCCATCACCGTCAAATATTGGGACGTCTTTGTTGGCTTTTAAGCGGTATAGCATTTGTTCATTATTTGTAAGAGATCCTCGATTAACCGTATCTATAGTTTTTTCTAGTACACTCGTCAAATTACTAATGTCACGATCTTGGACGGAAACTCGTTCATTATTACATTGCGACTTCAAATCACTTCTTTCGTGACCTCGTTCAGCTTTCGAGAATCTTTCATTTCGTTCTATCCATCGCCGAACATGCACGTTACCTCTATGATCGCGATTAGAAACGAAGGAATGGTCAGAGCTTCTGCTATCGCGATTGCTTTCGACTTCAGCTAATTGAAGTGCTAGTCGACGATTTACAAGTTCTAAATCTAGTTTAGCTCTTTCTTCTATAGCCCGTTTCGTAATATTAGCACGCTCTTCTGCCGCCTGCAGCTCTAGTCTCTGTCTTAAGACTTCCGAGTTGGTCGTACTGGCGTGCGAACATGATCCTAGTTCACTGAGTACATCACCCACTCTTGGAACCTTACTCCTTTGTGTCATAAAATTTCCTTCATCTGATGTTCTCTTTCGACTTCTGGATGTTGAGGAGAAACCCGTCTCGTCAACCGTGATCATCTCATCCTCGTCGTCAGTAATTTCCACCTGCATGTTTTTGGTTTGATTCAACTATCTTAAGTTAAAAATAAATTTAACGAAACAACGAGTTCCAAATATAACTACACGGTTAATCGGTATACAAAAGAGAAATACAAAAAAACAAACAAACAATAACCCTCCTGACCGCAGGTAATGACTATCCGGCTCGAAGGACTATGTTTATTACTTGACCAATTAGTCACTGGATCTTAGGATTGCGGCCAGGAAAGGTATAACAATTGAAACGCTTTTAATTCCGACAACAATGAAATTGTATTGCCTACAATACATCATTAAGGCTAGTAATTAGAACGCAAATAAACAAAAGGATTAGATAGTTAAACATAAAGTAAATAGACATTCGAAATTGCAAATAATAATTTAACATTAAACATTTAATTATATTTTAATTTGTTTATTTTTGCCAAATCTTAGAGACAACAACCTTTCGTGTTTAATAGAACGAAAGCTTCCAACAAGAGTGATCAATACGTGGAAAACTCCACATTTATGTGTTGTCCGACAATCACTTCCATTTTGACCAAGAAAAAACCACGCGCCTAGCTCACCCCCAGCAAAAGAAGAGAGATGAAAGGTAATAGGTACCACCTCATTTCCACTACTCACTACCCCAGCCTCTAATCTCCCCTGTCCCGCCGGATAGGGTCACCACAGGCCAAGTGCCAAGATCGCACTGATCGCCTGAGCGCTGTTCCCTGGTCCACGACAATGATCAGACAATCGATCAAATGGAAGTTAAACAAATCAATTAATAACACTTACTCAGGCCTGTCCACTACTTCCCAAGACCTCTCGCTCTTCCTTCCTTCCTTCACTCCTTCACTCCTTCACCTCCTCTTCTTTGCCTTCTCCTTCTCAATTTGCCTTAGGGTACGTCCCTTTCCTTCCTTATCACTACTTTCTATCACTTTACATTTTCTAACCCAAACCCGAGAGCGTCTCAATTTGAACTGAACTGAAAGAATCGTTTCCAAAACGACCATAACTCCCCACCAACTTGACAAGCAAGGGCGTAAACTCTTAATTTTAATGAACAGGACAAAACCCAATTAAATTATAGATGACTTGTCAACAATATGTTTAAAGTACAAAAAATCTTTTTTTTTTACTTTAACGTTTAATAAACAGTTGTTGACAATTTTTGTTTAAAAATAAAAGACGTACATTTTATGCAGAATAATATTATCTTCAATTTAAAAAAATTGTAAATCTGTTAAAAAGTAGGGGCTAAAATTCAATTTGGACACAGTCAATTTTTTCCCCACTGTGACAGCTAACCGGGCCGTGTATTGGCAGTATTCCAAAATTTATCAAAATCCAGCAAATAGAACTGTCAAAAAAAAATTTATTCCTAACTTGATACTTGAAAATTGTTTAAACAATAGGTAACTCATGAAAATATAAAAAATTTGCAAAACAACTTCAGAACATTATTTCGGTTCGAAAATAATACAAAAAAATTTTTATAAGACATATAAAAATATCACCATAAAAAAGTGTCCAACTTCAGAAATTTTGAGCACTATATATAAAGTATTTTCAGACCAAAATGAGTCGAGAATAGTGAAATACTTGAGAAAAAATAAAATACAATGAATAACAGCGATTTGACAGCCAGATACAAAAATACATTTTTCTGGTCGATTAAATATTTATTTACTTTTTAAAATTTAAGTTTTAATGATACATAGGTTACATACATAGGTTAGAACGTCGTGAGTCAATGTGTAATTTGCGACGTAGTATGCTACGTAGTATCCGACGTCGTATACTATTTCTTGTTAGGTTGTGTTATGATGTCTTGTACTTATTCCCTTTTTCATTGAAACTTAAATGAAAAAAATAAATAAATGTATGCTCATTAAGAAAAATACATTTTTTATACCTTGGTGATGAATTGCTAATATCATTTGGCAAGCAAGATCTCCCTTGGTCGAGTGCGTTAACGCGTAATTCCCAGTACGGTCAAAAGCTAAACATATAGCCTCAAAATTGGGATTTACGGGTTCGAGCCTTGCAAATCCCACATGTTTCAAATATGAAGATCCTCTAGATTTTCTAAATTTTTTTTTGTTAAATACAAGTTTTTAATTAAAGTAAATGCAAAATATACATTCTGCATAATTTTTTAAAGCTTTCTAAACAATAAATTGTTTGTTTAAAAAAAAATTTTACGTTTAAATTATCAGTAGGAATACGACGTCGTATATGACGTAGTTTCCTACTTATTGAATTTGGTTTGTGTAGATTCCGACGTCGTATTCTACGTAGTTTCTGACGTAGTATACTACGTCGTTTCCGGCGTTGTATACTATCTCAATTTCCGACCTAGTTTTCTACGTACCATACGACGTAGTGTACTACGTAGGTAACGACTTAGTATATTACGTCAGCCATGACGTCGTATAATACGACGGATCCCACGTAGTTTCCGACGTCGGAATTTTTAACAGGGATCACTGAAAATTTGTCTAAATTGATTATAGTGTTCAAAAGTTTTCACTATTACAAATTACAGTTATTCAATAATCTGTCTTAGCTAATAATATTTAATCACTAACAACAATTAAAGAATAATTAAAAAAATTTCAGGTATATTTTGTGGAGGTTATCACTATAGTTTGAAGATGTATACATACGAAAGAGTTCGGGCTAGACATTTTGCCAATACTTGGGGTTATGTTCAATGCTCACAAGCAATTCCGATTGCAGTTGGAGTCCCTATAACAGGTAAGATATCATTTTAATAAATTATTATTATTATTATGCATTAGTTTAACAACTATTCAGCTGTTCGAAAGACTCAAAAGTAGTTAAACTAATGCGCTATTGATAGATGCATTGATTCATTTATCGTTTCAACCTAATTTTTTAATAGAAGATGTCATGTAACCACTGTGCCGATTGAATGTGGGTGTTGAAAAAATAATTAACTTTAGTCCCTGTTTCCAAATGTCTACACGAAGAGAAAAATTTAGTCTTTTTATCACAAAGTTTTTCCTTTTCTTTGTGGTAAGAAAATTTAATCTACAGAAGCAAACGACTTACGCGAAAAGAGCAATATTTTCTAGTCTAATATCATAAAAGAGCATACACTACAAATGCATAGATGAACTTAATGTCAATTGGCAAGCAGTCAGCCCACGAGTCCGACAAGGACACTTTTATGCGTAAAGCTATTTGCGTCTCATTCGCACTCACGCTTCCCTATGACCGATTGCCAAAAGACCATACTGTATACAATTCAAGAGCAAAGTACAAATACAGAGAGGTGTGTCTCAAAACATGTTGTCAGTGCAGTAGCTAGGCGAAATATAGGGGTGGTCGACAAAACCTTCGCGAGGCCCCTTTTCGTAACTTAATTTTTTCTATTTGTCCTTTAAGGCTGTTGGAAGGAGAAAATTTGCAGTGGTCTTCAAACACTTTCCCCTCCGCTGGTCGAAAATTTGGACTTACAAATTTTTTTAAAAAAACCCAGACACTTTTTTGAAAAAAGGGCTCTGGCTGACCATAGTATTTGAGATAAGGAATTTTTTAAACCTTTGTTTTACTCGAACCGGTGTTCCTACGAGCGTCAAAATGATCCCCCGTTTTAACATTAACAGATTTTCTGTAGAAGATGGCCGCCCCACGTCACCTGATCATATGGCAGGCCGGAAGTAGCGTCACCGTTACCATGGATTCCACTCGGGCTACAAGATGGACTCTGCACTCTGTTTACAATCTGCCAGTTTTTATGTCGAACGTGGAGATAATTTTCTCGCTCGTGGTGAAATTGTCTTTCCCAAATTCCCCATTTCCTGCGAAGTTTGGCAAAAAAGTAATTTTCCTGTATAAAAGTGTCTAGTGTTTTATAAAACAAACGGCAACGATCGTGTGAATTTGTAGTCTTTTTATATCTATGTCTCGTTTTTTTCGAAAAGTGTTCACTGACTGAGAAAAACAGAACTCTTTCTTGATTAATAATTCCACTATTACCCCTAACTCATAAAATTCCAGCAAGTTTCTTCAATCTTTTTATTTTTCAATGAAATTCTCGGCATTGTTTTTATCCAGCAGTCCCCTGACTTATCTACCTTATTCCACGGCAAGCCAAACATTTACCATATATCTCACAATTTTTTCTTTCTTAATCAAGAGATTTGTCCGGAAAAAAATATCTGTGTTGCCAAACTTTGTGCAATAACGAATTTTTCTACTTGTTTCTTTTCTACGAAGAGATTAGAGTTCCGAAGAAGTAATATTACCTGGAGAACGGTAATGACAACGAGAATATAACCGGGAATATAACCGACCAAAATTCTAATAGAGAATTTATAAGAATTTAATTTTATTCTTAGTAAAGTTTTTTATTTATTTATCAAATTAAGTCAAATTTTCTCAATCAAAATATGAAAATAGAATCTATAGTGTCATTCTTATTAATAATAATTTGAATTTCAATGTTAATAGTAATATGTATTTTAATTACTTTCTCTTCGACAATAAAACAATTTCTTTATTTATTGCAAATTTCATATTATTTATGGCAAAATGATATTCACTCTTTTAATTCGCCATTATTATTTTTATTCTGCATTTATTATCTTCAATTTTTCATCATTTTTATTATTTATCAGAATTAATTTTCTAAATTTTTAATTACTTTCATCATATATCAATTATTTCCTTTAATTTGTAATTACTATTTGGGTGATTCTCCGCGTAGCGCACAAATTTACTTTCCCCATGTTTTGAAAGAATAATCCCAAATATTTTTTGTCTTCTTCTATTATTTCAACGTAAAAAACTAACTTTTATGTTTATAAACAAAAACCAACAGATTTTTTTGTATACAATATAATATTTTTTCGTTTAAACGGTTTAAAAGGCTAAAAATGTCATAATTTGACCTGTCCCCACAAGAAGTTAAAAAAAAAAATTAATATTTGTACCAATATTCACTAATAAATACCATAAATATTGACATATAGTATTGTTCAATTTAGTATAATTAAATAAAAGTAACGTTTGATAAAAAAAAAATTTTTTTGAATTTTTTTTTTATATTTATGTTTGACTACAGTTTTCTCTGTTATCCTCTATTTTATTAATAAAAATAAAATTTCATAAATAAAAATAATTTTTTAACATAGTTCAACTTTAGAGTAAGTAACAATCAACTTCCTTAAGTTGATACATAAAGAAAGCAATCAATTTCCTAATTGATTTATTCATTTTTTTTCAATTCAAAGTTCAAATTTGTTCAGGGCCTCACAAAATCGTCTCCACCAACCTCGATCGGTCGTTGAATATTTTACAATAAATTCGAAAATTATTTATAATAAAAATTGAATAAAGTGTATTTGTATTATTTTTGACCATACAAAAGTAATCCATGCGAGGAAAATTAAAAATTACCCAGGCGCGAGAAACCAATGCTGACGCTGGGTGGAGGCTTGATTCTAGCTTTGACACCCACAGTGGGTAACCGAGACTGGGAACAGTCTTTAAATCACTGTCGTTCAATATTGGTTGAAGATTGGACACCAATGCTCATTCCATGCTTGATTCAAGACTGCTTGAATCCTCATGCGCGAAGCTTGAACATCCAATCTAGATTCAAGCTTGAATCAACTGTGACACAATTGCTCAACTTATCATATTACATATTTTTTTATATATTAAAGTATATACATATAAAAAGTATTATTAATTAAATAATAAATATTACAACTGCTGCAGATTTAGTAATTTTATGAATATTTACTATTAATTTTGTATAAAATAAACTATAATTAAACAAACAAAAATTATGTAATTATACTTAATTGTAAGATATATTAGAAGTAAATTAAATTTGTAAACAATTATTTTCTTATTTTAAAAAAATAAATTTCAAAGAATCATAACCAAACGAAATAATTTAAAGACAATTTTCAAATTTGAAAAATATTGAAGATATGATTACGTGCTCGATAGCGTAATTTTGTAAAATCATTCATTTCAAAAAAACTTTAATTATACAAATTGAATAAATTTCTTTATTTAAATAAAAGTGCCCTTCAATACATTATATATAAACAATTTTTATAATTTACTTTTGTATTATATATTATTGAAATTAATTATTTAAATAATATTATTAAATTAAAGTTATAAACAAAAATGATAAATTATTAGTTAATTTTGTTTACATATTTTGCAAATATTTTACAAAAATATTTATTTATAAAATATTAATAAGTTAGGATCGAGATTGGATTGTATAAACTGTATATCAGTAAATACAAAGGATACATAAAATCTATTCTATTTATTTAAATAATATTTAATTTTTAAATAAAAATATTAAATTAAAGTTATAAATAATTAAATAATAATTAATCATTATCAGTTAATTTTGTTTACATATTTTGCATATATTGTATAAGAATATTTATTTATAAAATATTAATAAGTTAGGAGATTGGATTGTATAAACTGTATATCAGTATAAACGAAGGATAAATAAATTCTATTCATTTATTTTTGATAATGAATATGTTCCAGAACTATTAAAATGTAAATAGCATATAATCCAGGTCTGAACCTCACAAAGTTATTTCGATTGACTCTCAACTACCCGTCGTAGCCGAGTGGTACTAATAGCGTGCGTTCGCCGCGAGCGAATTCGTCTATAGGGCTGTGGTTTCGATCCCCCCTTGAGCGTGCGAAATTTTATTTCATAGGTTAAGTGTTTATATGTATTAAAATTGTTAATTAATCTTAGGTCGATAATAATTAAGTGTATAAATTTTCAATTAATCTTAAATTATAAAAAAAAATCAATCTGAAGATTATCAATTTAAATAATTATAGATGAACATTAAAAAATTTTTTTATTTTATTAATTTTATGATAATCTGCAGCAGTACAGTAATTAAGAAAAAATGATAATAATATTATTATTGTATTTATAATTATAAATAATATAATAATATAATTCATAATAATAATATAATAATATAATATTATTATTATTATTATAATTATAAGAATTATCAATATTAACAACATAATACAACAAGAATATTATTATATTAATAATTATTTAACGTTCTGTCTTCTGTAAGCTACAGTGGAATCAGGCTTGACGAAGCTATAATCGGACTTCCGAACATTGATTGAGTCTTGGACTCCAATCCTCAACCAAGCTTGGAGCGTCAGGCTTGAATCGCTGTTAAGGCAGTTCTACATGGGTGCCAAACTCAGCGTTGCGGCGATTTGTCGCCCTCCCACCATAGGTACCTTGTCGCCTGAATTTGAAGATAGCGCGTAAGGGGAAATTCAGGAACTGGTCATCTGTCAAAGTTTGCAGTGCCGGCAAGCGCATTTTTTTTTCTTGGTAGTCATAATAATTAATATTATTAATATATAGTGTAGCATAGTATATATATGTATATAGTAATACTAATAATTAATAACATTATTATTACTATTTTTAAAATTTAGATAACTTTTTTTCTTTTATTCTTGATATTATATTAATTATTTTAACTAAAAATAACAATAAATAATTCCAGAAAATTATTTTTTTTTTTTATGAATGATACATTTAAAAAAAAACATTCATTAAGTTTAATCCTCACTTTTGATTAAATCGATGATTTTATTAAATTTAAGTAATTTTTTTTTCTTTTAATTTTCTAAATTCATTGATAATTAATTTTTCGTATCCTATAAGGGTTGTGTCATTTATTAAAACCTTTTCTTTATCGTCGTCAATATATAAATCATCATCAGCCTCGTCAATATCGAGAAAGATTTTTTTTCCGTGAAAAAAGGGGTTTAGATGTAATTATATTTGTTTCAGATATATTCAGATATATTGTATAGATAAAATCAGATACATTTCAGATCTAATGATATATGATTTGATCTATTCAGATATAATCAGATATAATCAATTATTGAACATGTATATATTTAAATATAATTAGATCTACTATTATATCTGTCTATATCTAGATAGATATCACCTGAAGTGATGTCTGATCCAACTAGATATATTTAGATATTAGATGTAGTTTTATTTATATTTAACCTTGCCCACACTTATTGACGATGAAGAAAACGTTTTAATAAATGACACAACCCTTATAGGATACGAAAAATGAATTATTAATGAATTTAGAAAATTAAAAGAAAAAAAATTACTTACATTTAATAAAATCATCGATTTAATCAAAAGTGAGGATTAAACTTGATGAATGTTTTTTTTTTAAATGTATCATTCATAAAATAAAATAATTTTCTAGAATTATTTATTGTTATTTTTAATTAAAATAATTAATATAATATCAAGAATAAAATAAAAAAATTATTTAAATTTAAAAAAAAATAATAATAATGTTATTAATTATTATTATTACTATATACATATATATACTATGCTACACTATATATTAATAATATTAAGTATTATGACTACCAAGAAAAAAAAATATGCGCTTGCCGGCACTGCAAACTTTGACAGATGACCAGTTCCTGAATTTCCCCTTACGCGCTATCCTCAAATTCAGGCGACAAGGTACCTATGGTGGGAGGGCGACAAATCGCCGCAACGCTGAGTTTGGCACCCATGTAGAACGGCCTTTACATTCTAGCTTGGACGAGTCTTGCTTCCTCCGACTCACCAATCCTCAATCAATATTGACCAGTCCTCAGTCAAGCTTTATAAAGCCTCAAATCATCGTCCCTGCGCGTCTGGGTAATGATGATTTTCTAAAAAAAAGGAAGTTAATAATGCCGGTCGAAATAGTTTCAACCGTCTCCACCTTCTCCACCAACCTCAAAATTTCGACCGGCATTGGTATAACATGAACAAATTTGTGTAACTTCGGCGTGTGGTGTATTAAACAATAAAATTGAAAGTTCTTATAAACTGCCATAGTACAAGTAAGTTTACCATAAATAACCAAACAAATTACCATAAATTACCGCTAGCATTTCTATAAATTACCGCGAAAATTTCCATAAATTACCAAAATAAAAATTTTAAATTGTGATTTGTGCTTTACATTTTTTTTTATAAATTATCGCTAAAATTTCTATAAATTACCAAAATAAAAAGTTTAAATTATGGTGTGTTGCTTACACATTTTTATAAATTACCGCTAAAATTTCTATAAATTACCAAACTTAAAATGTTGAATCGTGGTTTGTACATTACACAAATTTGTATAAATCACCTCAAAAATTTCCGTTAATTACCAAAATAATTTTATTAAATCGTGGTTTGTGCCTTACACATTTTTATAAATTACCGCGACAATTTCCATAAATTACCGCATAAATTTTCATAAATTACCTTAATCAAATTTTTGAATCGTGATTTGATTTATATATTTTAATAGATTACTGCGAAACTTTACATAAATTACAGTGTAAATTCTCATAAATTTCCATAAATTTCCGAAAAAATATTTTTAACAAAAAGCGTTTTTAATTTTTGTTAAAATGAATTCATCACTCGGTTTTTAATTCTTATTAGAGAATAAATTTTCATACACAGTTTTTAACGTAAAGTACATATAAGTGCTTACAAATAATTTGTTTAAAAAAATACCAAAATTATAAATATTTTGTCCGGCCCATCATGGACACTTCGTTTCAGACCCTTCAACTTGAAGAATTTATATTAACTTTTATGATATTGATAAAAAAAATTGTTGACAATTGTTTTCAACAATTTGTGCGCTACGCGGAGAATCACCCATTTATATTTTGTAAAATTATTTTTCAAGTTTTTTAATCATTTTTCTCAAAATTTAATTATTTTCCTTTTTTTTCATAATTTTCCAATTTTTTCATTAATTTTCTTAAATTTTAATTATTTTTAGCTTTCTTTAATACTTTTAATCATTTATTAATTTATTCTCATTTTTTTCTATTTATTTCTCAGATTTTCAAGTATTTTCCTCAAAATTTAATTATTATTGTCTATTTAAATGAAAATTCTGCAGTTTTTTAATTATTTATTTTAAATTAAAATTTTTTTTCAATCTATCATCATTTTATTTTACAATTCAATGATTTTCTTAACTTTAAAATTTTATAATTAATTTTTAACTATTTTCCCCACCTTTTAATTATTTTAATTATTTTTCAATTAATTTTCTAAATTTTCAGTTATTATTCCAAATTTAGATTATTGTCTTCAATTTTCAATTTTTTAAACGATTTTTAATTATTTTCTTTCGCTTAAAAATAAATTACGTAATTTTTTTCTTATTTTCTCCCATTTCTAATTATTTTCATTATTCATTATTCATTCTATTATTTTTTTCAATTTTAATTTACTTTTGTCATTTTACAATTATTTCCCTAAATTCTTAATTATTATTCTCATTTTATAAAATTATTTTTTAAGATTTTTAAGAATTTTTCTCAAATCTCAATTATTTTCTTTAATGTTTAATTATTTTCATTTGTTTTCATAATTTCCAAACATTTTTACTGATTATATCTTAAGTTCCAATTATTTATTTCAATTTTTAATTATTCTCATTTTTTTCAATTAATTTCTCAAATTTTCAATTAATTTTCTCAAATTTCAATTTTTAAAAATTGTATTTATTTATTTATTTACAATGATTTTATAATATATCCCGCAGTCAAAAATAGACCATTATGGGGACCATACAAACGTTAAAACAGGCAAACGGATATTTTAAAAATTTTAAAGAAATTCTGCAATTTTTTCAATTATTTATTTTAAATTTCATTAATTTTTTTCAACTTATCATTGTTTTTTTCATATTTCAGTTGAAGATAATAATTGCAGAATAAAAATAATAATGGCAAATTAAAATATCATTTTGCCATAAATAATATGAAATTTGCAATAAATAAAGAAATTGTTTTATTGTCGAAGAGAAAGTAATTAAAATACATATTACTATTAACATTGAAATTCAAATCATTATTAATAAGAATGACACTATAGATTCTATTTTCATATTTTGAATGAGAAAATTTGACTTAATTTGATAAATAAATAAAAAACTTTACTAAGAATAAAATTAAATTCTTATAAATTCTCTATTAGAATTTTGGTCGGTTATATTCCCGGTTATATTCTCGTTGTCATTACCGTTCTCCAGGTAATATTACTTCTTCGGAACTCTAATCTCTTCGTAGAAAAGAAACAAGTAGAAAAATTCGTTATTGCACAAAGTTTGGCAACACAGATATTTTTTTCCGGACAAATCTCTTGATTAAGAAAGAAAAAATTGTGAGATATATGGTTAATGTTTGGCTTGCCGTGGAATAAGGTAGATAAGTCAGGGGACTGCTGGATAAAAACATTGCCGAGAATTTTATTCGAAAAAAGAAAAATAGAAACTTGTTGGAATTTTAAAAATAAGAGGAAGAATGAAAAAGATAAAAAAGAAAAAAAAACCTGCTTTTGTCTGCCAGGGAAAACTTTTCGAATGCAACCTGACTTATAAATAACACAAGTTCTTTGACGTTTGTTGCATAAAACTCTAGGTTTTGGAGGTTTGGGAAATTAGGAATTTGGAAAAAATCAATATAATATAAAACATACATATTCGTGGATGAAAAAATGAATTTGAAGTTTGATTTTGATTTTTGTATGTAGCATGCGCCACCTGTGCCTGTAGGCGTGCAGCTCCTGTCTGGCGAGATTTTGAACAAAAACTCTGTAAATGTCAAAACGGGGGATCAATTTTATGCTAGTAGAATAATCTCTTCGTTAAAAAGAAATATGTAGAAAAATTCGTTATTACACAAAGTTTGTCAACACAGAGATTTTTTTCCGGACAAATCTCTTGATTAAAAAAGAAAAAATTGTGAAATATGTGGCAAATGTTTGGCTTGCCGTGGAATAAGTTCGATAAGTCAGGGGACTGCTGGATAAAAACAATGCCGAGAATTTTTGTCGAAAAAAGAGAAATAGAAACTTATTGGAATTTTACAAATAAGAGGAAGAATGAAAAAGATAAAAAAGAAAAAAAACCTGCTTTTCTCTGTCAGGGAAAATTTTTCGAATGCAACCTGGCTTTTTTTAAATCTGCGTTTTGTATTATTTTCTACTAATCTATAAGTTTAAAAATTCAATATGATTGATTTATATTTTAATTAATATAGGGTATAAAAAAAATAAACTTTTGGACTTGTGCGGTTTCTGCACAAAATGAAATGGAAAACACAGAAAATGTATTGAATCAAGTGAAGTATCACAGTTTTAGTAAATTTTTAGTAACATTAATTAAACATTTTCAATTTGGATAATTTTTATTAGCATTTTATAAATAATAAACATTTTTTAAAAATCACTTTCCACCATTTTCTTAACAATTATCACATAATTTACTATTATTGTTTTTTGCCTCGCTTTCAGTGAATTTTATTTATAATATAGACTGTTTTATATACATTATTTAACAACGTCTAAAACACTTTAAAAATATCACAAATAAATATTATTTCATCCATTGCGCATCTTTGTGCGCAGCTTGGAATCATGGACTTGTGCTGTTTCTGCACGAAACGAAAATTTGTTTATTTATTTTAAAGGGTTTAGAGTTTAGTAACATAGGAACGTGACATTAAAATTAATTAAAAGTGAAAAACTTTATATAAATAGCGCTTTAATTAAAAACAATTGACTTTGTAGAGACAAAAACTATGAATAGTGTCAAAATTTATTGGCAATATTTATTGAAAATAAAAGTTGGTTTTTTTTAACAATTTTCCAACTGTAAAAAATGTTATGTTTCATGTATTATAACCTTATAAATAATTTTTCCATCAATTAAGGTAATATTACAGGGTAATATTGAGGTAATATTACAAATTAATATTAAGGTAATATTACCAGATAATATTAAGTTGATACTACAGTAATATTACAAAAATACAAGGCAGCAGTGATAAATATAACGCAACATTAATAAAATAATTGTTTTTATAAGGTGTTTTTTGTTATTTGCCTAAAATACCTCTAGTAACAAATAATGAACCTTTTTAGACTAAAAAATTACAATGTAAAAGCAGAATAGTTGCTGAAAATATCAGAAATGTGTATATGCTTATAAGTTGATGAAAAAAGTGGTTTTAGTTTTTATGGGTCATTTCATTTAAATTGTCATAATCGTGTCCTTTGCCAATAAAAACTTTTTTTATAATTTTTTGTAAAATTTTTTTGTTCAAAGTCGTGTAAGACAATCTCTTTTAATATTTTTTCAACTTGCAATCATGTAAATATGCAAAGTATAATAATGGCAGAACGAAATTCAGGCAAAATGTCATGAGTGTCCCGTGTCCTTGAGTGAATTATTAGTGTTCAAGTGAACGTAATTGAGTCATTTTAGTTCATAACCAGTAAAACAAAATTTTGTCGTGAACTAGAACTTCCATATTTAAGGAAAATTAACAGCTGATAACTTTATTTAATTGTTTATCCATTCTAAAAAAATAAAAATGTCGTGTCCCACATTTTTACATTATTTTACTTTGAAGGCAAAATTTTGTACTTATGCGTGTCTTAAGATTTACCCTGTGAGCAAAAAATCTGTTTTATCGACGAATCCGTAGCAGAAGATAACGACGAATCAACTGAAAAAAAATTAAACGTCGTACCTTCAAACGTGACAGTTCTAGGTTGTGGCAGAAAAAAAAACTTTCATTGTAATTCACTTATGTCATGAGTGTCCCACCTGTTCAAAATGGTAACTTAATATTTTATATTCTATATTAGTATGAAATTAATAATAGTTTTTGATTCTCTTTCGAATGAGACAAGAATTGTTGACATAAATATAACCTGTTTATAGATATAAGCAAAAACGAGCAAAATGTCATGAGTGTCCTTGTCATGAGTGTCCCACAAATTTGTATAATAGTTTTTATACATACCAGCCTTCGCACTCTTCTACTATTTGATACTATTTGCTACTTTTTGCTACTTTTTTGATACAAGGCTACTTTTTGGCAACTTTTTTCAGTCCATGTCGACGAAAAACGGTACATATTCAATAAAAAAGTATTAATCTATAAAGTATAATATAATAAAGTACTAATTGTGTTATAACTTAATTTTTATTGTTTTTTTTCATTCTTTAAGTTATCAAAAACATTATATTCCCAATAAGTGAGTCGCGACTTATTTTTTAAACTCTTACTTAGAAATACATTAAAAACTAGGTACATTATTGCGCCTCCAGGCGCGCGATAAACTTTGCATTGTCGTTGTTCATTATGAAATAAAAAATTTTTTGCAAATTCAAATAATGAAAATTACAAGAATAATGGCAAAATGAATAAAAATATCTGAAAAACGAGTAGATTAATAGAAAACTGAAAAAAATAATTTAAAATATTAGACAAGAAATATTAAATTTAAAGAAAATAATTGCGAATAGAAAAATTTAGAAAATTATAGAAATAATTATTGGAAATAATTGCGCATTGAACAACTTGATTAAAAATTGGGAAAAAAATTAATATTGCAAAAAATAATTGAGAATTGAAAAATGGAATAAAAATTTAAGGAACGTACTTAAAAATTGAAAACAGGCGAGAATAATTGAATACAGAAGAAAATAATTAAGAACGAAATTATGCAATTGCATTTAAAATTAAAGAAAACTATTGATGATCGAAAAAAATAATTGAAAATTAAAAAATGGAATCAAAATTTGTAGAATTGAGGGAGAATTGAATAATAATAATTGAGAATTGAAGGAAATAGTTGTAGAATTGAATAATTGAATAAACTCCTAACTCCTAAACTTTGTTGAAGAATGAAAATAACAATTTAATTAAAACAGATTGAATATTTTTCCCAACGAATGTAATGAGTGTCCTATTATGTCATGAGTGTCCCAAAAGGTTACTCCAAGTTCTGCCTTCGAACAATTCTAAAATGGTAAGTAAATAGGCGTATAACAATTTTTTTCAACTTTCCTTATGTATTAACTGTTAGAACAGAGTCATAAAATAATATATTAATAGCAAATTCTTAATTTCTTGGCGAAATCAAAATGTAATTTTTTTATTTTAACTCACTTTCCTCTGTATTTTGCTTGATTAAAAAAAATTTTCTTTATCAAACGTGACCTTACGTGAAATCTATGATTCATTTGAGTTTCCGAATTGTAAGAGTAACGAAACAATACCTATTTCTAAAAAATTAATCGTCATTAAATGGAAAATTCGTAACAAAAAAATTTTTTTTTAATTTGACTTTTTTTGAAGAAAAGCAACTCTCATGTGAAATATATTAGTTTAAGTGCGTGACCACTATGAATTTCGTTCATGTAATACATATAACTGTTTAAAAAAATTGGTTACAGTTGCAGAATCGGAACTTGCTACTTCAACTTTTGTTGAGGCTGAAAATGACAATTTAAATGAAATGACCCTTATAATCAATAATTTGTGTCTGTAGAATTTTTGGTATGTGTTTTAAATATTATGAATTGATCAAAATTTTTGTTTTTAATATTAAAATACATTTTTGTTCTCGAATTGGTTTTAAACTAACCTAAAAATTTAAAATGACATCTTTCCCAGGAGGACAATATGTTGTTTTTGTAACTTATAAAATATGTAATTTTTGTTTTACTTTTTTCTTATTTATTATTCCAATTTATATTAACTCTTATTCTTTTATAAGAAGAATTTGAAACAAGGCATAAAAATTTAATTTTAGGTACAATTATATCAATAAATTTTAACAAATATACTGAATTGATAATTAATAAAAAATATTCATAGTTACCTTTTTAAAATATGTATTTTTTCTTAATTTATACCTGATTTTTTCTTTAGACCGACGAAGCTTACGAACGGTTTTGTATATAAAGTAATTATTGTTTTAATAGCAACAATTAAATGTGTCTTATTTATTTTTTTGTTAAAAAAGTAATTTGAAATGGAAATATTTAATTTTTATCAAAAAAGTGTAAAGTATTTTATATGTATATTTCTACTGGGTATTTTTATAACAGTTGAAATTTTTAAAATTTAACTTTTTTAGAAGGAAAATAAATTAATTACTACTGTTTCTTTATTAAAACTTTTATAAAAGTAACATTTTAAATTATTTTTAGTTTATTGCTTTCAACTTAAAAAAAATTTGTTTCTTTAATTTATTTAAAATAGCAAGTAGTATGGAAGGTATGGAGTACTCCATACATAAAATTTTACCTTGTATGGAATTCCATACATGAAAATTTAAAAAAGATGTTTTCATAAACTAAAAATATACATATTTTTATATATAAAAATGGTCAATGAAACTAAAATCGATTTCATTTTTCTTTTTTGGCTTAAAGACGGCATAATAAAAGTTAAACCTTATTAATATTTTAAAATCGATTTCTTTTACCCTCATTTTCAAAGAAGAAAGGAAAAAGACGATTTTCAAATTTGAGTTACAATTGATTGACGAATTTCCATCACTAGTTGTAGTCGATTATAAAAAATAAATTTTACTATATCTCTATCTCTTATTTACTTGGGGTAAATAAAATAAAAAAAATAAAATAAAATAAAATTATGAGGTCAATTTTAGCTAGTTTCTAAAAGTTGATGTAAATTTTTTTTTTAAGAATTCGAATGATTTTTGAGTTGGATTCTGGCTTTTTAGTTCCTTTTTCGAATGCTAATGTTATGCTGACATTGAGAAAATGTAATTTTATAACAAGTTATGATCAAGAAAGGTGGAGGGTGGTAACCTGAGGCTTTTCCTTTACGTGTTTAGGTAGATTCATAAAAAAAAATGTCCTACACTCATTAAGATTTGTACACTGAGAAAAACGCGCATCAGATTTTTCCATAATTCTATTGATGCTACATTTCTAACAGAACGTACATTTATTGCTCGGGCTTGGTTTGAAAACTAGGCGGACTCGCCTAAAATTTAGGTGGATTTTTATAATTTTGGTATAGTTAGTGTCTGTGCTATATTCATAGCATCTACTCATGCGATAATAGCAACAGATTTTTCTCAGTGTAGATAAATAAGAATAAGCAAGACACGCTTATATCGAAAACAAATAACACTTTTGCGGAACCTGCAAAATTTTATGCGGGATCCGCAAGCTATCAAAAAGCGGGGGATCCCGCGGGATTGCGGGATCTTGCTTTGCGGGATTGCAACCCCTAAATGTTCCGCTTTGAAAGTGTTTATAAAGACTTCCTTATTAGTACTTTAACAAAAATTAAATTATCTTTTTTATGATAAATACCTATAAAGTCGAAATAAATAATGTAATACTTATAATTGCGGATCTACCAAAGGTAAAATCAGTCTAACTTTAAAATAGGATCAGGTACGATTTCGCGGTTTGAAAATTCTAAAACTAGAGATTATGTGGGTAAACTTTACGTTGGAAAATCTTCCATACATTTTCAAAAACCCTACTTTTACTTCAAGAGCACTGTGCTCTTGGGGGTCATCCACATATTACGTGATATATTTATATTTTTTGAAATATTCTTACCTATTAAAAAATCATTATTATTTCAAAAGTTATTTAATAGTATATTTCGTAACATGCGTGACAAGCAGTCGTTTCTGAAACGAGAGCAATGTTTTTGCAACGAGTGAAACGAGTTGCAAAAATTGCGCGAGTTTCAAACGACTGCTTTGTTCACGCAGTTACGAACGATACTTTTCATAACAAAGTCATAAAAGGCGTGATTCGGTTCTCTGTATAGATAAACAGAAAGTTGCAGAATGAAGAACGATTCACTATGTCACGTCATAGTGTACACAAATACAATCCAAATTGAATGTCTAACACTTTTTTACTTGTCAACACGCCGCGCTAGTGATACGGTCAGGTTAGATTTTGAAGCTGTACTGCTCACGCTAAAGACATCGACTCTGTTCTGTTGGTCAAACAGTGCGTGCAATAAAAGTAGAAAAGTAGGAGACATGCAATTTGGACTGTACTTGTTTGCACTCTGACGTGACATAGTGAATCGTTCTTAAATCTGCAACTTTCTGGTTATCTACAGAGAACTGAATCACGCCATTTTTAAGACTGCGTTATGAAAAAGTTAATAAAACATTGCGATTGTCACTATGTCTAAAATATACCCAAGTAGCACGTAATATTACGTAAGTATTGCAGTAATATTACATTCAATATTAGTAACTAGCAAAGACAGACGCGCGCACTTGCGCGCGTGTTACAAGGAACAGTTACTGTACGGAATGAAAAAGTTTTCCCAACATCATATAAAAATTAAAAGTTTATGTAAATGTTGAGATAAAAGATGTCTCATTATTATATATTCTTATACATTGTCATTTATGTATTACTGTCCTATATAAGAAATCAGTTAGTCATAGATATAGATATACTGCTATGCTTTCTCAGCAAGTAAGAGAGAATAAGATATAGAATTTACGTGGGTTAGAATAGGACAAGAATAGTGTCCGTAGCAGAAAAAGAGATGAAGAATATGGAATAGATAAAGAGAACAATAGCGTGCGTACAGAAAAAGAGAATAAGGTATAGAATGTGCCTGGAATAGACAAAGACAACAGTAGTGTGCGAACCACAAGGTGAGTTCACACTTTGTGATTTTAGTGTGAAACCTGAAAGAGAGAAAGGTGTGATGATGTTCTTCGTTTGAGAGAGAGAGAGAGAGAGAGAGAGAGAGAATGAGAAAAGAGATTTTAGAGCATTGTGAAAATTCTAAGGCACCCTTGTACGAGAACTTGATAAATGTTGTAAGTTGAATACTTTTTTAATTTAAAAAATGAAAAGTCCGCCACATTTATAAATTAATTTTGTATTGTTTAAACAATTATTTTTAATTTTCTGTAATTAAAACTAAGCATCAAACTTGAAATTTATTTATAACCATTGTTTAAACAAATTATTGTAACTATTGATTAACTTCATCCAAAATAAAAAATTTATTTATAGCAATTGTTTAAATAAATTATTGTGATTATTAAATTTAGGTGAAATGGAACTTATGTTAATCGGAATTTAAGCTGAATGCATTTTAGGTTAAATGGGATTTAGGTTAAGTGACACGTAGGCTGAATGCATTTTGGGTTAAATGGGACTTAGATTAAATGAAATTTAGGTAAGGTGGGTTCTAGGCTAAATGCATTTTAGATTTATTGAGTTTTAGGTTAAATGAAATTTAGGCTAAATGCATTTTAGATTTATTGAGTTTTAGGTTAAATGAAATTTAGGTTAAATACATTTTAGGTTAAATGGGATTTAGGTTAAATAGAATTTAGGTTAAATGGGATTTAGGTTAAATGCAGTTTAGGCTAAATGCTCTTTAGGCTAAATGCATTTTAATTTAAATGGGATTTAGGTTAAATGAAATTTAGGCTGAATGCATTTTGGATTAAATGCATTTTAGGTTAAATGAGATTTATGTTAACTACATTTTAGGTTAAATAGAATTTAGGTTAAATGGGATGTAGGTTGAACGCAATTTAGGCTAAATGCATTTTAGGTTAAATGGGATTTAGGTTAAATATAATTTAGGCTGAATGCATTTTAGGTTAAATGAGATTTATGTTAAATACATTTTAGGTTAAATGGGATTTAGGTTAAATAGAATTTAGGGTAAATGGGATTTAGGTTGAATGGAGTTTAGGCTAAATGCTTTTTAGGCTAAATGCAGTTTAGGCTGAATGCAGTTTAGGTTGAATAGTTTTAGGTTAAATGGAATTTTGGCTAAATAGGTTTTAGGGAATATTCATGCGCCTCGAGTTAGGGAGATAGAGAGATTAAGAATTTAAAAGTTTGACAGATAAAGAGTTAAAGAGATAAAGAGTTTGAGAGATAAAGAGTTTTTCAGAGATAAAGAGTTAATAAGATGAATATTTTGAGAGATAAAAAGTTTGAGAGATAAAAGGTTTTGGAGATCTAGAGTTAAAGAGATAAAGAGTTTTTTAGAGATGTACAGTAGGAGAGATAAAGATTTTTAGAGATAAAGAGTTTAAGAGATAAATAGTTTGAGAGATAAAGAGTTAAGGAGATGAACAGTTTAGGAGATAAAGAGGTTGAGAGATAAAAGGTTTTGGAGATAAAGAATTTGAAAGATAAATATTTTGAAAAGTAAATAGTTTAAGAGATAAAGAGTGAAAGAGATAAAGAGTTAAAGAGATAAAGATTCACAAATAACACAATTTTCATATTATATATGGAAACGTTTGTGATCTAACTGATTCGTTCGCAGGTATAACGGCTGTAGAATATAAGACACTAAATAAAGTATACGATATTTCGCTGTGAGAGCAGTTGCAGCTCAGGCATTAGGCAACCCTTATTAACATTTTCAGGTACAAGTTACTATTGAAAACTAATTGGTTGAAAGGCAAATAGTGAAAAGGGATATTTAATCTCACAAGCTTAATGTACCCTTTTACTAAGAATGGTCACTCAAAATAAAATAGTTGGGTCGCCTCATCCTAGAATCATCCAGCTATTTTTTAATGGCATAAAACAAATCTATGTTATTCTAAGAAGCTGGGAATTTTTTTTAATTGTTTGCATTACTGTTTGTCAAGAATCCATGTCGACACAGAAATATGTAATAAAAAATGTGTAGTACGATAATACTTAATACATTTACTTCCACATATTTTGAATTTTCAACGTAACTTATACTATACGTAATATAACATAACTATTAAGTAATTGTAGCAAAAAAAAAAATACAGAAATTATTTTTTAACTTTATTCTACAGTAGGAAAAGAACTACTGACTCACAAAAATACAATAATTAAAGGACAAAACATTAAAAAATTATCGAAAAGAAAATGTGAATGAGCAATAAAAAAAATTCACCCCACATGTAAAATTTTTTGAAGAAGACAATAAAAATAGCATATTTTCATTACTGTGGGGAAATTTTTTTTTCAGTGTTGGACTTAAAAAAAAAAAATTAAAATATAAGTTATTTTAATCTATATATTATAATAGTTTTTTAATAATAATAATAATAATAATAATAATAGTTTTTATTGTTAATCCAAAATAGAAAGCGGAATTTATAAAAAGAATATCCCCAACTCCCTTACTGAAATGTAATTTCACAAACCCCTGTTGACCACTCAAATGTAACCTGATGACCCCCACTACTTGAAGAAGTGACACGAGCCCAGATTTTCTAAATTTTGAAAATCGTTTGGCAAATTATAATATTGTAATGTTTGGCTGGATTCCATCAGAAAAATAAAGTAAAATGTATTTTTCTAATGGGGTCCAGGTAAAAACCTGACACATGCGTTCATGACAAACAAATAAATAAATTATTTGAAATTCTTACAAATTCTACAAAATTTGTAAGAAATTTACATAATTTATTATCAGGTTTTTTCCAATTATTGTTAACTAATATGTGATTCATTACAGAAGAGTATTAGTTATTTTAATCTGTATGTTATAACATTTTTTTAATAATAATAATAATAATAGTTTTTATTGTTAATCCAAAATAGAAAGCGGAATTTAGAAAAAGAATATCCCCAACTCCCTTACTAAAATATACTTTCACAAACCCCTGTTGACCAATCAAATGTAACCTGATGACCCCCACTACTTGAAGAAGTGACACGCCCCCAGATTTTCTAAATTTTTAAAATCTCCTGGCAAATTATAATATTGTAATGTTTGGCTGGATTTCATCAGAAAAATAAAGGAAAATGTATTTTTCTAATGGGGTCCAGGTAAAAACCTGACCCATGCGTTTATGACAAACAAATAAATAAATTATTTGAAATTCTTACAAATTTTAGAAAATTTGTAAGAAATTTAAATAATTTATTATCAGGTTTTTTCCAATTTTTGTTAACTGAAATGTGATTCATTACAGAAGAGTATTAGTTATTTTAATCTGTATGTTATAACATTTTTTTAATAATAATAATAATAATAGTTTTTATTGTTAATCCAAAATAGAAAGCGGAATTTAGAAAAAGAATATCCCCAACTCCCTTACTGAAATGTAATTTCACAAACCCCTGTTGACCACTCAAATGTAACCTGATGACCCCCACTACTTGAAGAAGTGACACGAGCCCAGATTTTCTAAATTTTGAAAATCGTTTGGCAAATTATAATATTGTAATGATTGGCTGGATTCCTTCAGAAAAATAAAGGAAAATGTATTTTTCTAATGGGGTCCAGGTAAAAACCTGACCCATGCGTTTATGACAAACAAATAAATAAATTATTTGAAATTCTTACAAATTTTAGAAAATTTTTTGTAAGAAATTTAAATAATTTATTATCAGGTTTTTTCCAATTTTTGTTAACTGAAATGTGATTCATTACAGAAGAGTATTAGTTATTTTAATCTGTATGTTATAACATTTTTTTAATAATAATAATAATAATAGTTTTTTTTTTTAATTTAAAATAGAAAGCGGAATTTATAAAAAGAATATCCCCAACTCCCTTACTAAAATATACTTTCACAAACCCCTAGAGACCAATCAAATGTAACCTGATGACCCCCACTACTTGAAGAAGTGACACGCCCCCAGATTTTCTAAATTTTGAAAATCTCCTGGCAAATTATAATATTGTAATGTTTGGCTGGATTTCATCAGAAAAATAAAGGAAAATGTATCTTTCTAATGGGGTCCAGGTAAAAACCTGACACATGCGTTCATGACAAACAAATAAATAAATTATTTGAAATTCTTACGAATTCTACAAAATTTGTAAGAAATTTAAATAATTTATTATCAGGTTTTTTCCAATTTTTGTTAACTGAAATGTGATTCATTACAGAAGAGTATTAGTTATTTTAATCTGTATGTTATAATAGTTTTTAATAATAATAATAATAATAATAGTTTTTATTGTTAATCCAAAATAGAAAGCGGAATTTATAAACAGAATATCCCCAACTCCCTTACTGAAATGTACTTTCACAAACCCCTGTTGGCCAATCAAATGTAACCTGATGACCCCCACTACTTGAAGAAGTGACACGACCCCAGACTTTCTAAATTTTGAAAATCTCCTGGCAAATTATAATATTGTAATATTACAGGTTGATGTTACAGTAATATTACTGTGACATTAAAATGTCCGCTTCAAGGTAATATTACAAGGTAATATTGAGATAATATTACAAAGTGCTATTACAGTAATGTTACAAAGTATTATTATAGTAATATTGCAGTGACATTATAGTAATATTACAATTAAATATAATGTATACAAAATTTTTGGCAACCGAGTCTTGAACCCTTGTAAGCTGACCATGTAGGTAGATGCCTTAAACCACTCGGCTACTTAGCTCTTAGAATATATTTTAGAAAGTCTTCTACATATTGTACTACATATTTGTAATATTAATGTAATATTACAAGGAGATTTGTAATAATACTGTAATATTAACTCAATATTTCTTTGTAATATTACCTCAATATTACCCTGGAATATTACCTTGACGCGGACATTTTAATGTCACAGTAATATTACTGTAACATCAACCCGTAATATTACCAATATTGAATGTAATATTACTGCGATACTCACGTAATATTACGTGCTACTTGGGTATGTTTTAAAAATGAAAAAAGCCACTTCAACATGGGCTTATTTTATTTAGAATTTACGTACTTTCAAATAAATTACATTGAAAAAAATTTATTTCAAAATTAAAGACAAAATTTTTAATTATTTTAAAATATTTAAAACAGTTGTCCATTAAATTATGTCCAGTAGTGTACATAAATCAAATAACTGCACTACACATATACAAGTTTTCTTACAATTTTGTCATTATTATCATTATACGTAAGCAAAGGTTCCAAAATTTTTCTTTATTACCATTTTCTCTGAAAATTAGAAATTTTTAAATTAAAGCCAAGATTAGCTATATTTTTAGGACTAAATGTATAAAATAAAAACAGAAATAATTTTTAAAAATTCTTTTAAGAAAAATTTAGAATCAGTATACATTTAATGACAATAATAGTACTAGATATTTTTAAACATTTGTGTTTTAAACAGTTCTCTACAACTTGATTATTTTACAATGATAGACTCTAATTCTTTTCCGACGCCTAATTTTGTTTTTTTTTCAGGATACATCAATCTTGAATATGGTGTAAAAGCAGGATACTATTTTAGTTCAGCCTGTGTATTAATTGGTAGTTTTACTCTGATATTTATAGATTTTCATAAAAGGAGCTTGTTTAGACAGAAGCATACCCCCAAAATGAGAACAAAGCACTTTTGTGTAAATGATATATATGATATGAGAAAAAAATTATCAGTTAATCAGGATATTGGAAATGAAGGTAAAGCGGCAGGAGCAACAACTGCTGATATTACACTTGGCATGGAATTACCACCGATTCCAGGTATTATTTGTCTCAATAACTTTCATATATTCAAATTAAAAGGATTCTTAAGCGATAGTCGATATATTATAAAAAAATTCTGTATTACTAATCATACCTAAGCAGCATGCATTATTATTAAATGAATATCACAATATTTACAATAATATCATATTGTAATATCAGTAATATTACGGGGTGACATTAGGGTGATGTTGACGTGATATTAAATTTTTCGCCCCAATATGATAATATAGGTTTACAGTGATGTAATGTAATACAGTGATGGTTTTAGAACCACGACTTAGAACTTAGAACTTCACGTAATCTTTCCATATATTTAGTAACATTTTAACTACCAACGTAAATTTTTTAAATTTAAAATACTTTAATTTTCAAGACTTACAACACTGTAAAGTGGCTTTGGCGATAAAAAAGTTGTCAATCGGTGACCACCATTCCGACTAATTGGCTATGAACTGATATAAAGAAAAACTAGTATTTTAAGCTGTAATGCTGTGGTTATCGCCGAAACTAGGAGTTCTTAAAAACATTAAACACCGACTGCGGCACGAACACCTTACCGTCTCACTGTTATAACTCTTTAACAATGACGAATACAGAAAAATCGCTTTATCCACAGTTTCTACATATGTTATATGTAAATAGTTTAACTATTAGATAAATTTAAAATTCGACATCCCTAAATTTTTTAAATATTATGTTTAATTGTAATATTACCACAATATCACTGTTATATTACCTTAAAATCAGTGTAACATCACTACAATATTATCTCAATATTACTGTAATATTATCTTGTTATTATATCGTAATGTTATACCTGAATATCAACCGGTTATATCACCTACAGGCTGACATTTCAGTATCACGTCAATATTACCACAATATCACCCCGCAATATTACTGATATCACAGGATGATATCACTCTGATATTCACGTAATAATACGTGCTTATTAGGCAGTTGATTCAACTAAATCAATCAAACTTCTTCTGATTATCCAAAAACGTTCACATTTTTTAATAAACATATTTGCAAACATATTTTTAATAATAATAATAATTTTGTAAAGAATTTAAATTATTATGAAGTTAATAGTAGAAGTAGTATTAGCGTCAGGTCTTCACCATGAATAGAATTTAAATTATTTATCTGATACACCCCTCGGACAGCTATGAAACTCACATGAAGAATACCCAACTGTCTTTACTTTATTTTTATAAAAAGGTAGTATTTTTTATAAAAAGGTCGTAAAGAGTGCAACCATTAATGCGAGACGCACAAGCGCCTGAAGGCGAATTTTTCCTTACGCGCTATCCTCAAAATCAGTGGACAAGGTACTTATGGTCGGGGGCCACAAATCGCCGCAACATTGAGTTTCGCACCCATGTAGAACGGCATTGACTTTCCGTGAATCCAAACATGTTCGATATCACATATCCTGCGGAAAAATGGGTGATTAGCGTTTTTTGTCTTAACGCTTACATTTATAATATTTCACTAGCCCTGACAGTGCCAGTGGCGCGCTATGCGCGTCCTTTTCTTCTCCGTATACTGTCAAAGAACTTTCTTAGGCAGAAGAACAAACACATTTGTTTATTTAAACCTTACTATCTACTTTCGTAGCATCTATTGTAAACTTTATTGTACATCTAAATAATAAAAGAAACATCTAACATAGAATCTTTTAGCATAGGATTTTTCTGTATTTTTAACTGCCCATATAAGATCCAAAATTTTAAAAAAATGTTTTCTTAGAGTAGAGTTGAACAAACCTGAACACACGTGCAATATAAAACAGGGTATACTTTTAAAGCTAAAACCGCCTTTGGGTCATTCAACATTTACATCAAATTTTATTTTAAAAGTATGGTCTATCATTATTAAAAATGGTTGCAGGTTAAAAATGAGTTAAGTTGATTAAAGAGGTTAAGGATTAATGTAGGTGAAAGGATTAAATTGATAAAAGGGTTAAATTGAAAAAAGGGTTAAATTAGAAAAAAGGTTAAATTGATAAAAGGGTTTAATTGATAAAAGGTGTTAAATTGATAGAAGAGGTTAAAGAATTAAATTGATTACTGACAAGTTATGTAAGAATTCTTGCACGTCCACTAATTTTACACTTTCGCTTTTTCACAATAATACGATTTCACAATTACAAATTTTACAGTTAGTTCACACACTCGCTACAACACATGTATAATTTCAAGACCGATACAATCAAAATTGACAATATTATTCTCAAAAGAATGTTGCGAAAGGAGTGATCACTACGCTCAAAATCATCATTTAGTAATTGTAGACCAGCGATGTTTGAAATAGAGAGCCGAAGTCAATTGTAACGAAGTGTTTTGTTACTTAAAAGTTTGAGTATTATTAGTATTATTTTAATAAGTTTAAATAAGGGGAAATTAATTAGTTAAACATCTGCTCCAGGGTTCGACTTTCCATGAGCCAAGCCTGATTGACGTTTTTCCGCTAATAAGTAATTTCCCTAGTAAATTATGGATGATTTCTTGATCGTTGAATATTCGTTATAGGTTCAAATTCGCGGTCAGCGTGTCAGCCAATCCTAGACGAAGTCAGCCAATTCAGTTGTCGCGATTTTTTCGTTAATTAGAATTGATAAGTGTAGGACACTGTAGTGTCATTCTTGCTGAATCGCCTGAGGTTTTCGAGATTTATGTGTGACGCTGTCGTTCGAGTTCAAATAATAAAGTAAATTGGCCAGTTGCTGGATCTTAATTAAATTTAAAAGTTCATTAACTAATAACATTTTATTACACAACTTTAGCAAGTAATGAACCGGAGGTGACCGTCGCCTTGGTTTCTTTGTATTTTCAACACCTTTAAATTTGGGTGGGTTTGAAAGCAAACCAATACAGAATTATTCGCTGAGAAAAGGGTGACAATTTTTTACCACCGTTTTTCTGCCGTCTTATTTCAGAAGGCCAGAACGCAACCTTCTTTACATATCTTTAGGATGAATAAATTAAAGAAATTAAAGCTATTTTCGTACTCACCTACCTACCGCTCTTGATATTCATTGTAGTTTATTGCACAAGTATTGATTTTAGCTAAAGTCAAAGATTAAATGTATTACTTGTGAAATATACACTAAGTTATATATATTTATAAATAAACACGTCAAGCGGACGTGACATAGATTAAACGAGTGAAATATAAGAATTTATTTTTTTTATTCAATTCAAACTTTAACAAATAATTTAAAATTTGTTTCAAATATTGGCCTCGATCAAGTTTTTAGAAATTTATTAAGGTTCAATGAAAAAAAACTTTAAATTTGGTAAAAAATTAGAGGCTTCAGATAGTTTTAAACAGTAAATTTCAGATTCATCTTACTGGCACTGTGACAATTACCATGGTTGGTGCGCTGACATTCAGTGCACGGCGTAACAAAAAATTCTACATATACGCTTATTACTAGAAATTCAATTTTCTTGTAAGAGAAATATAAAGGTAAAATAGGGGCGTGTCCAGGGGGGAGGTCCCGGGGGTCATAACCCCCCCTAGAAGACTTAGATTTATATAAGAGTGAAAGCGATAGCGTTATAACGTTATTTCTTTCTCTCTCATATATGACCCACCCCCCTAAAAAGCTTGTCTGGAAACATGCCTGAGGTAAAAGTCCTTTGTTACATATCCCATAAGTTAAATTATAACCTTTGCTCTAGAACCTATAAATATTTCAAATTGTCTTTAAAATTGTTATTAGAAATATTGTATTTATGAAAATTTAATTAAGTGAATGGATGCATAATCTCGCTAGGCGCTCAAGCACGCGTAAAACTATTTTTCAACACAAATTTTCGTAGTAGATTTTCAAATTCTTTAAAAAAAATTTTTTCAATATAGGTTTACAGAAAATAAAAATGCGCATTTTTTTTTTTATTTTAAATTTTTTGTATAACGCATACTTTTAATAATAAAAACCTAAAACACAAAAAAAATCTTTAAAATCAATTATCTTTTAATAATGTTATGTCTGTTATGTCCGGAAGGGACAGTCACAGTCTACAAAAATTATTTATTTTAAACCCCCGATTTATTTACAAACCCAGCAGGATTTGAACTAAGGGAACGGGGAAGAAAATCCACTGAACAATTTTATTTATCACAATAAGCACATTTAGTTTCTTTAATCAAATACAAATTTAAAGGAGTAAGAGAAGGAAAATGAGAGGAAGAATCCCTTGTTTATCTGTATCCTGGTTGCAATCGTCATACACTGTAACAATCACAATTTATTAGACAGGATAAAGGACTTTTACGAAAATACTCAAAACATAGATTCTTACCCTCACTATGAAGAAAACAGTGGTTGAACCTGGTCCCTTTAATATCCGCTGCGGGATCAAAGTTGCACCAATGACTCCAGCGGGAGAGATTTATGACCTGCAGTCTTCCTTGACAATGCGTTGACGGCAGGAGCAAAAAGGTCCAGGCAAGTTCGGAAAGATACTTGGGTCAAACAGAAGGCTGATTCTGTGATGGTGTCACGTTGTATTTTATGTTTCCGTAGCAATCCCAACTTTACTCATGTGGATGGGTATCCTTCCAAATAATTAGATGAAATGACGATTCCGGATAGAAATGTTCAATCGTGGGTTGATGACGATTAACAACCCTTATTTTTCTGAAGCAAGGGTTGGGATTTATTGTGAATGGATTGATTTAAAGAGGTATTAGATTTGGAGAGCAAAGGATTGAGATTTTGGAATTTCAAGGAAAAGGATTAAATTTAGGAATGGATTTATCAGAAATGTCTCAGAAGCGTTTACAGTTATTTGTACCGACAAACTATGCCGGGAGTTCTCAACACACAGTTCACTTACATTTTGACAACAATATTTATTTAACAACAATACAATTTATTCTCGGATACTGTTAAAAGACTGCGACAATACTCGTTCGAATTCCGTACTAATAAATTTTACGTAGTGTAAGGTTCCACGTTCAAACTTGATTTTTCACGTATTACAAAGTCACGGGCCAATACTGTCATACAACACTTTACAGGTAGGAACTTAGAACCAGAGCTGACCGTAGCGAATCGAGAACTTGAGGTGACCGTGGCAAAGCGAAAACTCTACCAGAGTCCTATGATGTTAGTTAGGAGCTCTTGGAAAAGAGAACCGGCTTAGAAGATGTCAGAGGAGAAACTGATTTTTGGTTTCGCTTAATTTGTAAAGAAACCTCGGTTCCTTGCATTTTCATCCCCACTAAGATTTGAAAAGCTTCTAGAGGTTCACTTGCAAGGTGGACATGCTTGCAAGGTCAAATAACAAAGGAAAACTTAGGCTTTTCCCCCACTAAGGGAACAAATCAATTTCACACGCACCTTGCCCCCTCTTATTATTTGTCATACCCCATACTCTCTAAGACTAATCAATGATCAAATATTGATTTAGACGAACTCAAGAATGAACTTGTGAAGTTCATTGACATTGAACTTTGTGGGTCATGGGATCATAACATAAGTTTGTTTACATCTAAACTCAACAATTCACGGGGACGTGACATGTCCATAACAAAATAATTACCTATTATAATAAATTTTGTGATTTTAATAACTTTGTTTAAAATGTAACGTTTCAAAACCATTAGAAGGAAATATTTAACTTTCAAGATTTTTTGTTTGCTTTTCTCGAGTAAATTTAAAGTTTTCTCAACGGTTTTCAAATTCCATTCTTTGTTCACTTTTCCCCTTTTCCGGTTTTTTTTATAACGTTGCCAGCGCTCATCTGGGATCCAGGCGTTTACCAGCAACCATGTTGCAAACACATGTTGCAAATTCCGTAGAGTTTGGCCGCTGGGTCCCACGATTTTCGCCCGGTCGTCAAGGCCCCCTCAGGGCCCTCTAGTCAGTCCCTCTTTGGCTCCCAAAGGGTATATGTCGTGAATCAATTTCGGACGCTGAGCTTTTGACATTGTCTTTAAATTCCGTTACATTATCGGGCAATCCAGACGCTATTGCTCAGGATCCATTGGGGAGATTTTCTGATCTGTTCGCAGAGTTCGAGCACTCTGAACTAATTACCTTTTGGCAGAACAGAAGAATCTTGCAAGCCTTCTGGGTGGATTCATACCTTGCAAGATTCGACTGTGAATCATTCAGAGTGCTCCCCCTAAAACTGAAATCTCCCATTGGTGCTTATCTTTCCTATTTCTCTGGACTGAGCAAATTTGGATTGATTCATTCATTACATTTTGGAAACTCGGTTTGTGACAGTTCCGCCTTCGCTAATCGGAAGTGAATTCAGCGTGCCTTTGTGATAAATTCAACATTCCACTTGTGACTTTGATGAGATAGACTTATCATTTCTTTTCGACTTTGAACTTTCTACTTGTGATTATGGTTTTCTTTTTGTGAAATGTGGTTTAAACTGTCATAATATTTGACACAAGACTTTTTAATTAACCTTTGTAAAATTAGTGTTTAAGTGTTTAAGTGTTTCGTATAATAAATTTGTCAATTGTGAGATCTGTGCCTTATTTCAGAAAACGTTTTTCACCTTGTGGTCATTTGTGCTTTTCAACTAGACATTTTTGGTCCTTCGAGCCGGATGAAATTTTTTAAGTGCGCACAATCAAAGGGATTACAGTGAGTAAACGCAAAGTGCACTAGATTGTTTCGGATTTGAGTGAACCTCTAGAAATTACGGTTAAAATTTTGTGATTTTTTACAATTGTGGTGAAGGTTTTATTTACAAAATGCGGCTGAATCATGTTCAGAACCACATCGACGATCAATATGCAACATATGGACCATATCGCGAACGCGGTTGCCAATTTGACAAGCGTCGGGATATCAAACGTTTCGACGTATAGAATTGAAACTCGCAGACGTGCCCTTCAAGAAGCCTGGGATCAATTTAGTGTATCTAATGACACAATTAGAATTGCGATGAGGCAATTAAGTACTCGTGATAAAGAAACTCTTCTACGACTTCCGTATTTTCTGGAAAATCTCTTTAAGACAACTCAGGAAGGTTATCTCGAAGCTCTTGAGATTATGAACAGCATGCTGAACCGATTACGTCAAAATCGTCGTTCTCCATCCGTGCAATCTGCTTCACAATTGTCTTCATGCCCAACAACCTTTAATTGCGGTCCCCGGTTGCCGTATTTGACTCTTCCCACATTTGATGGAACTCCAGGTGATTGGCTGCAGTTCAAGGACTTATTTGACTCGATGGTTTTGTCAAATACTAATCTGACACCAATCTGGAAATTACACTATTTGAAACAGAGCCTAAAGGGTACTGCCTCTCATCTATTAAAAAATACAACTCTTACTAGTGACAATTTTCAGAAAGCTTGGGATTCGCTAGTATCATTTTATGAAAACAAGCGTTTATTGGTGAATTCTTCCCTACAATCCTTGCTTTCAATTAAACGCATAATTAAGGAATCGTCTGTGGAATTGGAAAACTTGTACTCTACTGTGACTCAAATTTATCGCTCACTTGAAACGCTTGGCCGTCCTGTGGAAACATGGGATGATTTCTTAGTGTATACGTCTGTGCAAAAATTAGATCCGGAATCCGTCAAGAATTGGGAGCTCTTTTTGGGCTCATCACAAGAACCTCCAACTTGGGGAAAATTCCTGGAATACTTATTAGGGAGACTCCTCACCCTTAAAGCGTTTGAGAAATCACGAAACACTGGATCATCGAATCAGCAACCTGTCAAGGCTCACATAGCATCTGAGGGATCAAATTTTACAAATACTTGCGTAATTTGCTCTGGTAATCATTATTTAGGCAAGTGCTCTGAATATTTAAGTAAAATTCCAAGTGACCGAAAAACGCTCATTAAACAACATGGACTATGTTTCAACTGCCTTGCGCCGCATAAAGCTTCTGAGTGCCGGACGACAAGACGATGCATTAAGTGCGGAAAAAAGCATCATACATCTATCCACAGTGCTGAGGATAAGCAAACGCCACAAGTTTTAGCACCTGAATCGTCAGTACAGGCTAACCTAGCAGCTTGCCATCTAAGTTCCTCTCCCATTAACACTCTATTAGCTACAGTTCAAGTCATTGTCTCGACTGAAAAGGGTCAAAAACTCAGGATTAGAGCCCTGGTAGACCCTGGTTCTCAAATTTCCTTTATCTCGGAGAGGCTTGTACAGAATCTGAAACTTCCACGTCAGAGAATTTCCGTCCCTTTGGTGGGAATTGGAGCTGTTCGAGCAGGACGTACTCAAGGCATTGTCTCTGTCAAAGTGACACCTCACTTTGAGTCGCCTTCAGAACTCAAGATGATCACCTACATTTTACCAAAATTAACTTCTCGCTTCTCATCGTCCAACGGGGATCAATCAGAATGGTTGCATCTCAAGGATCTTCAGTTAGCAGATCCAGATTTCACGTCTCCAGGCGAGATTGATCTAATCATTGGCGCTAATTACTATGGACAAATCTTGGAAGAAGGTCTTCGTAAGGGTGGCTCTGATTCTCCAACCGCTCAAGCAACGATCCTGGGATGGATTCTATTTGGACCAAATGAGCCATCAACAATACCACTGTCAACTCAAAGCTACCATGTATCGATTGACGAAGAACTTTACGATTTAATCCAGAATTTTTGGAAATTGGATGAAATACCAGCATCTACAACTTCGTCGCTTTCCAATGAAGAGCAACAGTGTGAAGATTTTTTTAAATCGACACACGTGAGAAAATCCGATGGTCGATACGTCGTAAGGATTCCTCTCAAAAAATCAACTTCTCTTCTGGGAAATTCGAGGAATGCCGCTGTCAAAATGTTGTCCAGGCTTTCAACTCGAATGGAAAATGACTTTTCTTTGAAAACGGCTTATTGCGAGTTTCTTAAAGAATACGAGGAACTCAATCACATGCGACCGGTCTCATCAAACAGTACTGGTCCACTGAATGGTGTATATTATCTTCCTCACCACGGAGTGATTCGTGAAAGCAGTACCACCACAAAATTGCGAGTTGTATTCAACGGATCAAGTCGAACGTCTACTGGCATCTCACTCAATGATATCGTTCACACAGGCGCGAAACTTCAAAATGAAATTGTGGATGTACTTCTTTGGTTTCGCCAATTTCGATTTGTTTTCACGTCTGACATCGAGAAAATGTATCGTCAGATCGAGGTTCACCAAGACGACTGGGATTTGCAACGAATAGTATGGAGTGAGATCCCCGACAACGCACGTGACTAT
The DNA here is from genome assembly GCA_037103525.1 of Ganaspis brasiliensis. NCBI lineage: Eukaryota > Metazoa > Arthropoda > Insecta > Hymenoptera > Figitidae > Ganaspis > Ganaspis brasiliensis. The sequence goes on from JAZKLR010000438.1 coordinate 474,508, forward strand.
CAACTGACTACTGTCACTTATGGACTGGCATGTGCTCCCTACCTTGCTCTTCGGACCGTTCAGCAACTTATCGACGATGAAGTTTCCAGATTCCCGTTAGCAAAACCTACGCTTTCAAAAGGAAGGTACGTGGATGACGTATTTGGAGGAGCGCATTCGATTTCAGAAGCGCAATTGATAGTCCAGCAAGTTCACGATTTGTGCATGGCGGGCGGATTTCCTCTGCAAAAATGGACTAGTAATGAGCCCACAACCTTACATTACTTACCGTCCGAAAAGCAACTTTTCTCGAAGTCGATTTCGATTGATCAGTCATCGAAGAAAATGGTTCACACCCTCGGGATGAGCTGGAATCCATCGTCTGACACCTTCCACTTTACCTCGACTTCGCGACCTGAACATAAAGTAACAAAGAGGACCACGCTATCTATCATCGCTAAGCTATACGATCCACTAGGACTCTTAGCACCCGTCATGATTTCGGCGAAGTTATTCATCCAAGACCTGTGGGCCCTCAAACTTGGCTGGGACGATGAATTACCGTCTCACCTTATCGAAAAATGGAACTTATTTCTCAAACAACTTCCGGACATCAACACACTCTCTTTTCCACGCTGGCTGGGCATCACTTCAACAAGTTCTTTGGAAATTCACGGATTTTGTGATGCTTCGCAGTATGCATTAGCGGCTGTTGTTTATCTTCGCTCCGCGGAACCTGACGGCTTAACGCGAACAGCACTGATCTGTGCCAAAACGAAGGTCGCGCCTATTAAAAGATTAACAATTCCACGCTTGGAATTGTCAGCTGCAGTCCTAGGAACGAAGCTCGTGAACCATGTGCTTCATGTGTTAAATCTGGAGAATGTGCCAATTCACATATGGACCGATTCAGCAATAACCTACACCTGGATCAACAATCATCCTTCTCGCTGGAAGGATTTTATCCATAATCGAGTCTGCATGATACAGGAAACTCTTCCCACTGCTAAATGGCACTTCATTCCGGGCAAAGAAAATCCAGCCGACTTTGCCACCCGAGGATTCACACCAAACCAGTTATCTGAGAGTTCCAGCTGGTGGACTGGACCAGAATGGTTGCAGCTTTCGTCGGAAACTTGGCCCAGCCGATTCTCAGTTCCTGAAGTCACTGGAAACCTTGAGGAGCGTCCAGTTTTATCAAGTGTCACCATTCCCCACACTTCGCATACGGAAAAGGAATTGGAGTTCGATTTGATAACGAGATACTCACAGCTGAGTAAACTCTTGAAAATCACTGCTTTATTCAAGCGATTTCTTCTTCTGCTCCAAAAAAAGGCGGATAAAATTGACAAAATTCCAATAACATCTCAAGAATTGGAATCAGCAAAGTATTTCTGGGCTCGAAAGATTCAACATCAAACCTTTAAAAAGGAAAGAAGTCTATTGTTGAAAGGCGAAGCATTACCGACTACTCATCCACTTGCTCGCTTGACGCCATTCGTCGATTCACAAGATCTGATCAGACTTGGAGGCAGACTAAATTCTTCGTTCCTGTCATTCAACGCTAAGCATCCAATCATTCTTCCCAGATGCTCTCTATTCACTCAACTCATTATCTCTGACGCTCACCAACGGACTCTACACGGAGGCACCCAGCTGACTCTTTCATTCATCAAGAATGAATTCTGGTTACTTGGAGGACGTACTCCAGTCAGCTCATTTATTTGGAAGTGCGTAAGATGCGTGCGGTATCGCAAGACTCGCGGAAATCAACTAATGGGACAGCTACCAGCGAGTCGTGTCACACCTTCTCGGCCATTTCTGCATTCTGGCGTTGATTATGCGGGGCCGCTTCTCGTAAAACTGAAATCTCCCATTGGTGCTTATCTTTCCTATTTCTCTGGACTGAGCAAATTTGGATTGATTCATTCATTACATTTTGGAAACTCGGTTTGTGACAGTTCCGCCTTCGCTAATCGGAAGTGAATTCAGCGTGCCTTTGTGATAAATTCAACATTCCACTTGTGACTTTGATGAGATAGACTTATCATTTCTTTTCGACTTTGAACTTTCTACTTGTGATTATGGTTTTCTTTTTGTGAAATGTGGTTTAAACTGTCATAATATTTGACACAAGACTTTTTAATTAACCTTTGTAAAATTAGTGTTTAAGTGTTTAAGTGTTTCGTATAATAAATTTGTCAATTGTGAGATCTGTGCCTTATTTCAGAAAACGTTTTTCACCTTGTGGTCATTTGTGCTTTTCAACTAGACAACTTTATTAGAACAAGAGATGCTATGTAACACTAGGGTGGCCCAAAAAAAAAATTTCGATTTTCATAAACCTTACCCCCTAATTTTGTTCTTTGGCGAAAAGTATTAGATACGTATTTTTTTATTTTTTTATTTTTTAATATTAACTCGTGCCGCAAAGCCGTTGCAAATTGCAATTGAATTCCCATAGGAAAAATGCACTTTTTGGTAAATTTGACATAAAATCGTGAAAAATTGACTTTTTTCTTTTTGTAAACGATATTTCTGTTCATGAATGTCTAAATAATAAAAATCTGTCGTACATTTATTAAATAGAATATTTTAACTATTTTTTATGTGACTGTAAAAAACTCCGTAAACGTAAAAAAACGTAAAATTTATTTTAAAAAATATTAATTATTATTATTTTAAATGCTTTTTCTGCATTCATTGATGTTATTATTAAAATATATATTATTTTTGATGTTTTACATTGTTACATAATTTGTTTAAACAATTTATTGTTGTTAGTTGCCTACAAAATGACAAATAAATCGAGCGTTTTTGCAATTTTCTTAAACTTTCTAACTTTAGACGCTTAATAGAAACATAAATTTATATATTTTTATGTTATATAAATATTTATTATCAAATTAAGACGCTATTAATTGTTTAAACAAATTATTGTTGTTTTTTATTAACTTTTTCAGAATTGCTTAAAAAGAGTTGTAGTTTTTTCTTAATTTTGCAACTTGCTTGTCTTGAATCAACCACATTTTAATAAAATAAAAAAAAAATTATTATAACAATTATTTAAACAAATTATTGTTGTTATTTATTAACTTTTTCAAAAATGCTTAAAAGAGTTGTAGTTTTTTTTTTAATTTTGCAAATTTTGTTTCTTGAATCAACCACATTTTAATAAAATTAATAAAAATTATTATTATCACATTTATTTAAACAAATTATTGTTGTTATTTTTTAACTTTTTCAAAAATGCTTATAAAGAGTTGCAGTTTTTTCTCAATTTTGCAAATTGATTTTATTGAACCAACCAGATGTTAATAAAATTATTAGAATTGTTATTATAACAATTAATTAAACAACTTATTGTTGTTATTTTAAAATTTTTAATAAATGCTAAATAAAGAGTTAAACAAATTGTTTAAAAATTTGTTATGTTAAAAATTTATTAATTTTTTTAAATTGTAGTTGACTTAAGAAAAGTAACTTGCAAAATTAAAAACAAACTACAACTCTTTTAATGCATTTTTTGAAAAGTTAATAAATAACAACAATAAGTTGTTTAATTAATTGTTATAATAATAATTTTAATAATTTTATTAACATCTGGTTGGTTTAATAAAAACAATTTGCAAAATTAAGAAAAAACTGCAACTCTTTATAGGCATTTTTGAAAAAGTTAAAAAATAACAACAATAATTTGTTTAAATAATTGTTATAATAACAATTTTTATTTATTTTATTAAAATGTGTTTGATTTAAGAAAAGCAATTTGCAAAATTGAGAAAAACCTGCAGCTTTTTTAAAGCATTTTTGAAAAAGTTAAAAAATAACAACAATAATTTGTTTAAATAATTTTTTTTATTATAATTTTATTTATTTTAGGTTAAATGGGTTTCTTGCTAAATGTATTTTAGATTAAAGGGGATTTAGGCTTAATACAATTTAGGGTAAATGGGATTTGGCTGAATGCATTTTTGGCAAGATGGTTTTATGCTGAATGGGATTCAGGCTAATTTGGTTCTAGGTTTTTCTCGAAAAATACTTATTTTGATGAAAAAAAATTTTACAACATGGCATGCGTATTTTTATCAGATCAACAACTTGGCAAGGTTGAGGCAAAGTAAAAATGCCTTGCCTTAACCTTGCCAATATTTTTGGAACATCCGGTGCTGTTTGGTTGAATTTGTTTGGTTGAATTTTTAGCATGAAAAAAAATTTCCAAAAACGCGATTTTTTTATGAAAAAAACTGAAATAACAATTTTTATTTATTTTATTAAAATGTGTTTGATTTAAGAAAAGCAATTTGCAAAATTGAGAAAAACCTACAGCTTTTTTAAAGCATTTTTGAAAAAGTTAAAAAATAACAATAATAATTTGTTTAAATAATTTTTTTTATAATAATTTTATTTAATTTATTATCATGTGGTTGGTTAAAGAAAATCAATTTGCAAAATTAAAAAATCGGGCAAGTACGAGTTACACCCGTACCAAAATCTAGGGTTCCGTACATTTACGAAACAAAGATATACCTTATTAACAAACAGAGAGCTCTAATTTGGTAGACATGTGTATTTTCACGTGTAGATTACAGGAAAATTATAGGGAACATTATCTGGATTGACAGTCAAAACGTTGTCAAAAAAAAGAAAAACTGCAAATTTTCGAAAAAAAAATTTTGTCCTCATAACTTTGAAACTATTTGAGCTAGAGGGTTAAACTTTGATATATTTGTATATTTTTATGTACAGATTATGAAAATTAATTAGAACGTACGAATTATGAAAATACTTCTACCTTCAAGTACATGAAACTTTTGCTTAAGGGTACAGGCTTGTATTTCATATAAATAACATAAAAATCAAGAATTTTTTTTTAGGGGGAGGCCCTGAAATTTTTATAGGGTTTCAGGGCTTATAACAGTCTTGAATATATGTCCTGTGGCAGCCTTGATCAAGCCTTGTATAAGATTAAATTTTTTTTTTTGTTTTTTCATAATTTTTCAATTATTTTGAAAAAAAAGTGATAACAATTTTCAATTGCGTTTTATATCGTTTTTTTAAATTCTCAGTATACAAATTGAAATTTTATTAGTTCGCAGGGTACTGTAGGACAATTAGGGTGAGCTCTAGCATAGGGGTCTAAACCTCTTTTTCGCGATTTTGTGAATTTTTTTTTGTGACCTCATAATATTCAATTTTATTTCCAAACATAATTTTTCCATAATCTGCATGCAAAAATACACCAGTGTACCAAATTTTAGTCCTCTAGCTCAAATAATGGCAAAGTTAGAGAAAAAAAACTTTTTTTTCGGAAATTTGCAGTTTCTCCTTAACAACGCTATGGCCATCAATTCAGATCATGTTATCTATATTTTTCGTGTAATCTACACGTAAAAATACATATGTGTACCAAATTTCAGACCTCTAGGTCAAATAGTTTAAAAGTTAAGGGGGGGGGGGGAATGGTCCATTTTAATGCATTTTTGCTAAAAAAAGTTATTATTTCCTTGACAACGCTATGAACATCACCTTGAATCATGTTCTCTATATTTTTCGTGCAATCTACACGTGAAAATACATAAGTGTACCAAATTTTAGCCCTCTAGGTTAAATAGTTTAGAAGTTAAGGGGGGGGAATGGTTTTTGGCTACGGACGCACGAGTCTCGCTATAAGGGTTCCGCCGAACACCGAAGGTGTACGGAACCCTAAAAAAAACTACAACTCTTTATAAGCATTTTTGAAAAAGTTAATAAATAACAACAATAATTTGTTTAAATAATTGTTATAATAATAATAATTTTTTTTTATATTTTATTAAAATGTGGTTGATTCAAGAAAAGCAAGTTGCAAAATTAAGGAAAAACTACAACTCTTTTGAAGAAATTTTGAAAAAGTTAATTAATAACAACAATAATTTGTTTAAACAAATTATGTAACATGGTAAAACATAAACAATAATATATATTTTGATAATAACATCAATGAATGAAAAAAAAGCATTTAAAATAATAATTAATATTTTTTAATAATTTTCAGGTTTTTTTACGTTTATGGGGTTTTTTTTACAGTCACATAAAAAATAGTTAAAATAATTTAATTAATAAATATATGACAGATTTTTATTATTTGGACATTCATGAACAAAAATATCGTTTACAGAAAGAAAAAGGTCAATTTTCACGATTTTATGTCAAATTTACGAAAAAGTGCATTTCTCCTATGGGAATTCAATGGTAATTTTCAACGGCTTTGCGGCACGGGTTAATATTAAAAAATAAAAAATAAAAAAATACGTATCTCATATTTTTTGCAATAGAACAAAATAGGGGGGGGGGGGGGGTAAGGTTTATGAAAATCGAAATTTTTTTTTTGAGCCACCCTAATGTAACACAAATATTGATGAAGCCTGCTTTTGAGAGAAAATGTATTGATAATATAAATTGAACGAGAGGATGTACCGTCAACTGGGGTAACTTCGGACAAGCAGGCTAATTCCGCCCTACTGAAAAATCCTATATAGGATCCTACATAGGATCCTATATAGAATCCATATGGATTCCTATGAGAATCCACGTAGGATCCTATATAGGATCCTATATAGGTATTGTCCTATAGGAATCCATGTGGATTCTCATAGGAATCTATGTGGATTCCTATAGGTCGCCTATAGGACAAGTCCTATATAGGATCCTATGTGGACTCTCCTATAGGAATACATGTAGGATCTCATATAGGATCCTGCATAGGCGTCCCAAAAAATTTTTGTTCACCCTCCTACCCCTTCCTCATGCGCAGTCGTCTTTTACGTATTCTACAATACTTACGCTTGCGCAGTAAATATTTTTCGTCCTTATAATGGTGCTTAAAGTATATTTGAATAAAGTTGTTAAAAAAAAACAATTAATTCTGTGTTCATAATTTTTTTTGGGCGCCCATAAAAGATCCTATATAGGATCCTATATGGGAACCTACGTAGGATCCTATGTAGGGGGGTGTACAAAAATTTTTTTAGGACGCCTATGTAGGATCCTATATGAGATCCTACATGTATTCCTATAGGAGAGTCCACATATGATCCTATATAGGACGTGTCCTATAGGCGACCTATAGGAATCCACATAGATTCCTATGAGAATCCACATGGATTCCTATAGGACAATACCTATATAGGATCCTATATAGGATTTTTCAGTCGGGCGGACACTTAAAATTTAGCTGTTACCAACTTCACATTCTTTTCATTTCTTTAGATCACGTAGTTAAAAAGTTTATAAAATTAAAAATGCGATTTAAACTATTCGATACAATATTTTTGCAATGAAATTTAAGTGTCCGGAGTTAGCCTGCTTGTCCGAAGTTACCCTAGTTGACGGTAACAACCAAATCAACCTATAACAAAACGGAAGTAGTAGGATTCGTTGAATACGCTTTTAAAGTAAATACATTGGTGACATATGGTGAACGAAATAAAGTAGCAACCAAAAATCAATCTGGAACGGAAACAGAAAGAGGAGCCCTGAAAAACACGAAACCCCAGTAGCGCTAAATGCTAAAGACAAACGTTTTGTACTACACAGGCCGGATATCAGAAACGAAAATATGAGTAATTATTTCCTCGCTGATCACAGGAAGGCACCGGAAATAAAATTAGACCTACTTTACTCTGGATTATGTCAATCAAAATAATAGAAACTCCAACATATATAAACCCCCGACGAATCAAGCAATAGTCAGTGTATCATCAGCGCAATTTTCAATCAATCGGCTAGATAACGAATTCAAGATTTGGTGAACAACAGTTAAAAACTTAACTCAACTTAAATAGATGTCGCTTTGCCGGTAAGGTCGAAATCTACTTTTTAATTAAAAACCGACCGGCAGTTTTCCTTCTTTAAATAAAGATAGCCTTTGACGTGAGTATAGGCTTGTTCTGAGAGAATAAGAAAGTGGAGATTCATGTCGTGTTGGCAAGGTGCACTAATAGGGTATAAGTCCCCGGATAGGCATCCATTGGCAGGGGTTAGAGTCCTCTCGGTTGCACGGTGTGCTCTTCGACGGCTTATTTTTTCATAACACAAATTTTTAATATAATTTAGATTTCGGAAAACCATTTAACTTTAAATTTAATTTAGAATCAAGAGCTCGAACAAAGAGCTTAATAGGCATTGATTGAATAGATGTCGCTTTGTCAGTAAGGTCGAAATCTACTTTTCAATTACAAACCGACCGGGAATTTCCTTCTTTAAATAATTATAAACATTACGCGAACAATTTTGTTCCCTGGAAATTTTAACTTTCTTCCATATAATACAAATTCTTCCGTCGTTTGATACATCGTTCTTAATAATTGCTTGTGTATGCGGAAAATGTTGCAAGCATTGTCTACCAAATCACATAGTTAATAGTACATTTTGCTATCATGTCGAACAGTGGGTACAGACATCACTTTCCTCATCTTACCGTTCCAGACAACACTTTCTGGATCTACCTATTTAATAAAAGAAAAAAGTTTAAATACAACATAAAATTGAGATACTAAAGTATAATTTTTTCTGATAGCCTCGAATTTAATCAGCTTAAAGTACGAACAAATCAACACAAATATACCCAAGCTTATTAGTAAAAACTCATAAACTTCATTTTCATAACAATAAAATATAAACCCCAATCGATAAAACAAAAACAAAAAATAAATATAATTTTTTTTTGATTAGGCAAAATTTCATATTCCTTTTTTTTCGCGAAAAATATTTTTTCTTAACAATTAAAATATGATAACAATCCCATACCAAGTTTTATAGAATTAAAAAAATACACATATATATATAAATTATGAATAAATAAATAAATATATAATTTCTTTCTTTTAACATTCATCATTACGAATAACATTTTTGTTTTTTAAGAGAAAAGTGTAATAGTCACAACAGCATTGAAACTATTATAAATTGAACAAAAAATTCAGATTTTATAAAAATCTTCTAGAATAATAGTCCGCAAGATTCATTCATTCATTCTTTCATTATGTTCGCACCTGAAGTTTGGCACATGGAAATATATATTTTTTTTAGAATCATGGATCAGTTAATTTTGAAAGGATGTATATTTTTAGTTTGATTAGAGGTTATATGAGTTTCTATTTTATGTTTCTTTTGCTGTAAAATGGTATAATAAGTAATGTTATAATAATAAATAAGGAGATATTATCAATTAATTATTATAAGGAAGAAAACAAACACCATTTTTGTTAAAGATCTTTCAAGTGCCTAAAACACCTTTCTGAAGTATTTTTTTTTTCTTTCTTCAAGACTTCCAACGTTCTAACATTCAACTAAATTGAATTTCTTTAAACGAATGTTAATTTAATCATGATATCAATAAATAACTGCATCTTATATCAAATTTGTGTAATAAATTTTCAAAAAATTTACGAAATTTTAACTTTGATTAACTATAACTCGGTCATTTCTTATTCAATTTGAACGGGTAACAAATGGTTTAAAAGGTAATTTAATTGCCTTTTTAACGATGTATTATTCGTTAAAATTAAACTACTTGTTCTCCCTACTTGTCATTTTCACTACAAAAAACAGAAATTTTCTATTTCAGGGGTGCTATTCTGTAATTTCACTTCACATCACTTCACTTCGCTTTCACTTCACTTTCACTTCACTTTCACTTTACATTACTTTCACTTCACTTCACTTTCACTTTCACTTTACTTCACTTCACTTCATGTTCACTTCATTTACACTTTATTTTCACTTCACTTCATATCACTATATATTATTTATCATATATATTATTATATATATATTCCACGTCAACAAGGACAGGCCTAAGTCCAAAAATGTTCTTAACCCATTTTAAAGTTCTATAGTTCAAAATAATTGTACGTTCATCTATTTTTAAATGACGTATGGCGTTTTTTGAAAATCCAAAATGACCTTGCCAATATGGCGGAAAAAAGGAGTTCAATTAAAAAATTTAAAAATAACTTCATGCATTAAAAAGCCGAAAATGACCAACTTGCCCTTAAACTCTTTAATTAACAGTTTTTGCGGTCGATGAATGCAAATCTAATGCTGGTTTTTCAAAATTCAAAATGGCGGATCCAAAATATATAATATATAAATATATTATACATATTATATATAATATAATATAATATATAATATATAAATATATTATACATATTATATATAATATAATATATAATATATAATGAATTTTTTATAAAAAATGGACCACCCCCCCCCACCCCCCTATCTTCCAAAATATTTTACTTAGAGAGTTCAAATTTTGTACAGGAATGTATTGTCAGGTGTAAATTAATTAAAAAATTATAGAGAACGTGATGGTGATTGCGCTGTCAACGAAAAATCCAGAGATTTTAGCAAATATCCATAAAAAATACTCAAAAATCATTTTATTTCCTTGACAACGCTATGTTCAACACATACAATCAAGTTCTCTATAATTTTCCTGTAATCTATACGTGAAAATACATTTGTGTACCAAATTTGAACTCTCTAAGTCCAATAGTGTGGAAGTTCAGGGGGGGGGATACGATCATTTTTTAGCATTTTTTTTAAAAAATCGTTTTTTTGCTCAAAAACGCTATGATAACAGTCTGCAACAAGGTTTTCTATAGTTTTTCTGTAATCTATACGTCAAACTACATATATGAACCAAATTTCAGCATTCTAAGTACAATAATTTGGCAGATAAAGGGCAGGAATGGTACAAATTAAACGCATTTTTTCTAAAAAATGCCCGTATTGCCCTCTTATCTGCCAAAATATTTGACTTAGAGAGTTCAAATTTGGTACACAAATGTATTGTTATGTGTAGATTACAAAAAAAAATATAGAGATCGTGATGGTAATAGTGCTGTCAAAGAAATGGCAAAAGTTATCAGCCAAAAAATATTAAAATTTCTCAAAAATCTTGTTATTTTCTTGACAACGCTATGATTAACTCCTAGAATCATGTTCTCTATAATTTTCCTTTCATCTCAAGTGAAAATACATATGTGGGACAAATTTGAACTTTCTAAGTCAAATAGTTTGGAGGCTAGGGGACGATACGATTTTCGACAAAGTCTTTCCAAAAGTGTTTCCTTCGTACACTTGTGGTATACGAAACCCTAAAAATCTATCAAATTTGCTTGAAATTAATTACTTGGGGGTTTTCGGGGTAGCTGATTGCGATTTGAATCTTACTTTTTGGAAATTGAAAATGGCAGATTCAAAATGACGGACACAAAATTGGGTTCCTCGGGGATTTTAGGGTCACTGATTACGATTTTGAGGTTACTTTTTGGAAATTCAAAATAACAGACACAAATTTAATTTTGACCTGATGTTGTACAATGCATCGAAAAAAGCTCTGGGTGAAATTCAATTATACTTTGCAGTTTTGTACTTTATTATCACACAAATAAAAAATGTTAATGAATAAACTCAAAAAAAATAACAGTTTTTTTTATTCAAGATTACAGGGTACACACACAGTACAAACGTACCTAAATGGTTCCAGATTACAAAGACCTTTCAGTTAGCACATCTGCTACAAATTATTTAAGAAGTGGAAAAAAGTAAAACAGAAGATTGCTACCCTCATCCCTTTGAACACTCACAAAACCGTATTAAAAATTTTGAAAAATTATCCCTAAACCACCTCACATCGACATTGTTATGCCTTACCACTATTTATTATATATTTTTGGACAGACTTGCAGATGAAAATTACTTAAGAGTCACCTAGAAACGATATCATCTGATAAGAGGCCGCATACAATTTACGTAAGTCATTTCTTAGTAGTTTTACCCCCTCCCACCCCATTTTAATGCAGGGAAGGTAATTTTTTTTAAAAACGTAAATATTACTATCCTAGATTGAAACTTTACTATCTTCGCTGGAAATTATTTTCTTTTTGCATGATTTTTCCAAATTATTTGCTTTAATAATAAAAATTAGGAGATAAATTACAATACCTAATTTTTAATGTCTTAAAGCGTATTAATTAAATCCCTCTTCTTATTTAAAAAAAAATTTCTGTTAATTAAAAAATATTTTGTATGATTTTACAGGAACCCCCCTCTCCCTATGTAAGATACCGTAAGATTTCATCAAACCCTCCCTCACCCCCTAATGGCTTACGTAATTTGGGTACCTAACCTAAAATCACCAACCCTTAAAAACTACACTGCCCCGATATTTCCATCCCTCCTCACTTTATCTTTTTTTGGTTTAGGTAAAATGTTTTCTAACAAATTAGCGGATGGAAATTATTTAACAGTCATCTAGAAACGATATCATTTGATACCTCAAAAACCACACTGCCCCGCTTTTTCCATACCTCCTTACTTTAGCTTTTTTTCGCTTACACTGAGAAAAAAGTTTGCTTGGATCAAACATAATATGTTAGATTTAAATTTAATTTCACTTTGTTATACAGTAAACATAAATAGGTTTGATGAAAACAATTTTTTTGGATGATCTAATTTATTTGATTTAAACATATTTATTGTTTGATTCAAACAAATATTTAATTTAATTTAAATAAAATAGTTTTTTTGTTTAAAGCGAAGTAAATATTATTTTAAATAAAAGAAATTTTTATCTTTAACCAGGGACTGACACAAAACCCGAAACAAAATATATTTTATTTTTGTTTCGTTTCGGTTTTGAAAAACTGAAACAAAATATAAATTTAATTTTGTTTTGTGTTGAACCTGAAACGAAAAGGCTCTGAATTACGTTTTCGTCTCATGCCCGAAACGAAAAGACTTCGAATTTTGTTTTCGTTTCATGCCTGAAACGAAAATCCGCTCCGAATTCCGTTTTCGTTTCTCATAAAAAAGGCTCTAAATTCCACAAAAACAATTTTAAACACAATTCTTTTCTTGCAGGAGACGAAAACGAAATTCAGAGTCTTTTCGTTTCGGGCATGAGACTGAAACGAAATTCGGAGTTGATTTTCGTTTCGGGCATGAGACGAAAACGTAATTCAGAGCCTTTTCGTTTCAGGCTCAATACAAAACAATATTGATTGTACATTTTTGTTTCGTCACAACAATTCAAACAGAAACAGAATTCGGTTTTCGTGTCAGTCCCTGTCTTTAACATATTATTTTTTTGTTTTAAACACAAAATTTTTTATTGTAAACACAAAATATGTTTCGTCATAGTTTAATGTTTGTTTCTTGCTTTATATAAAGCATTCTTTGTAGTTTGATATTACTTCAAGTGTTAATTTTCTATCTGTGCAAAACCGAACAAAACTACACTTCTCATTAGCTGCGCACAATTGTGAAAATGTGGGGATATGAATTAGACAAGAAAAAGAGCCAAAAAAAAACAATATGTTTAGTAAGCTCACTTGAGCACAAAAGTTTCAATCACTTTAGATATAACTCAACTTTTTAATAAAATAATATCATTCCCACACCCAAGTAATCACTTTAATAAAAACAAAACTACGATTGTAAATATATTTGTTTCCAAAAAATCGATAAACAGGCATAATCACTGGAAACGAAGCGCACATGTTCTACCGGAACAGTAAACTAACGTGAAAACAGTGACGCCATATTGAATGCGCAAAGGGCTCTGCGCATTCAATATGTTTAAATCAAACATAAAATATATTTCTAATTCAAATTTTCCCTGAATTATGACGTCAAAAATTTTTCAGTCGCAAGCAAGTTGTCCACTTGGTTTGTGTCACGAAACCTACTATACCGACTTTTATTTTGACAATTCAAGGAATATTAAATGATCTTTCTAAATCAAGATGAAATGATTAAATTATTTAAATTTTTGAAATCAGTGAAAAAATATTGGACATTTAGTCGGTATAGTAGGTTTCGTCACACAAACCAAGTGGATAACTTACTTGCGACTGAAATAGTATATTTCGTAACATGCGTGACAAGCAGTCGTTTCTGAAACGAGAGCAATGTTTTTGCAACGAGTGAAACGAGTTGCAAAAATTGCGCGAGTTTCAAAACGACTGCTTTGTTCACGCAGTTACGAACGATACTTTTCATAACAAAGTCATAAAAGGCGTGATTCGGTTCTCTGTATAGATAACCAGAAAGTTGCAGAATTAAGAATGATTCACTATGTCACGTCAGAGTGTACACAAATACAATCCAAATTGAATGTCTCACACTTTTTTACTTGTCAACACGCCGCGCTAGTGATACGGTCAGGTTAGATTTTGAAGCTGTACTACTCACGCTAAAGACATCGACTCTGTTCTGTTGGTCAAACAGTGCGTGCAAGAAAAGTAGAAAAGTGGGAGACATGCAATTTGGACTGTACTTGTTTGCACTCTTACGTCACATAGTGAATCGTTCTTAAATCTGCAACTTTCTGGTTATCTACAGAGAACCGAATCACGCCATTTTTAAGACTGCGTTATGAAAAATGTTTGACGTCATAATTCAGGGAAATTTTGAATTAGAAATATAAAGACGAAAGTCATAGCTGTATGAAGCGTTTAATCTGTGAAGAAATATCTGACATGGACCTCTGTAGCTTAGTGGTCAGAGCAGTCAAGCGCCAATTGAAAGACCCGTGTTCGAATCCTGGCGGAGCTAAATGTCCGATATTTTTTCACAGATTTCAAAAATTTAAATAATTTAATCATTTCAACTTGATTTAGAAAGATAATTTAATATTCCTTGCATTGTCAAAATAAAAGTCGGTATAGTAGGTTTCATCACACAAACCAAGTGGACAACTTGCTTGCGACTGAAAAATGTTTGACGTCATAATTCAGGGAAAATTTGAATTAGAAATATAGAGACGAAAGTCATAGCTGAATGAAGCGTTTAATCTGTGAAGAAATATCTGACATGGACCTTTGTAGCTTAGTGGTCAGAGCAGTCAAGCGCCAATTGAAAGACCCGTGTTCGAATTCCGGCGGAGCTAAATGTCCGATATTTTTTCACAGATTTTAAAAATTTAAATAATAAAATATATTTCTTCAAATATAAAGACTTCAAACACAAATTTTGTTTAATTTTAACAAAATTTAGTTTTTGGTCAAACAAACAGAATATCACTTTCAAACATAAAATATATTGCAATCAAAACTTCCGGTATCTCTGATACATTTAAATTAAACTTAAAAATATTATTTATCCAATCATAATCATTCAAATGAATACTTATATTTAAATCAAGAAAATATAACGATATCATCTGATGACCTAACATCGCCAACTCCTAAAAACCGCCCCACATCGATATTTTCATTGCTCATCATTTTAATTTACTCTAATGGAACTAAAGGTATAATTTGCAGACTGACTGGCAAACTGACTGACAGACTGACTGGCGTCTGCCATTTTGTATCCGCTATTTTAAATTTCCAGAAAAGGCGTGTCCGTGATTTAATGTGTGATTCCCACCCGTACGGGTCTATACCACACAGGTCCGCCTACGGTTCCTTCACGGGGTTGATTACATCAACCACACGCTGTATGTGCAGTGAAAGAACGAATTCATGCAGCTGGGTTTCTGGTTCTTTTGGGGTACCTTTGGCCACCCGCTCAACTTACTTGTACCCGATCACTAATTCTTTTCGGGACTTTCAGTTTACTAGGGCGGTTACTCAGATCGTCGCAAGAGCAGCCTCCCAGACTCTACACCACCTACCGAATTTCACACTGAGGTGGATCGCCCTCAGTGTGACCCCTCGGTTTGGGGGCGGGCACTTTCCAAACCCTCACGATTTTTGCACAATCGCTAAGGCGAGTCAAAACATGCAACTCACACATCGACACGTCAGACGCTGACTCCTTAACGTTAGTAATCCGTCAGGCTCAAGCGTTCCTTAGTATCTTGCTCGCTACAGCATGAATTGGAATGCCCAGTTGCTCATCACAGAGACGCCTCAGCGGACTGAGGCTAATCTCGTTACAGATGTCAACAAGTAGCTATGGCGCTTGCTGATTTAGCTGCAGTATAAAATACAGTGCATTGACCGAGCGGTACCACGAGGAGGTACAACAAGCACTTAAACATCAGAGGCTATATATTCGCTTGAATGTCCCTATTAGAAATTCGACGGATTTACTCCGCCGGGCTTCCACCGCCCGAATTTTCAGAAAAAAGCTCAAAATCATAACCATCTACCCGAAAAACCCCAGAAGAATGTCTTTTAAGCAAATTTAATCGAGTTTTAATTTTTGTGTCCGACATTTTGGATCGGTCATTTTTAATTTTCAAAAAGGATGATCAAATTCATAGTCCGCGACCCCAAAAACCCCCTAGTAATTAATTCCAAGCAAATTCGATAGATTTTTACATTTTTGTCAGCCATTTTGGATCCGCCATTTTGAATTTTAAGAAACCAACATTAGATTTGCATTCAGCGATCGCAAAAACTGCTAATTAAAGAGTTTGAGGGCAAGTTGGTCTTTTTTATACTTTTAATACATGAAGTTATTTTAAAATTTTTGAATTAAACGCCATTTTTTCGACATATTGGCATCACCATTTTGAATTTTGAAAAAACGCCATACGGCATTCAAAAGTAGACAATCTAACAAATTTTTTGAGCTATATAACTTTACAATCGGTCAAGACCATTTTTGGACTCAGGTCTGTCCTTGTTGACGTGGCACGTCCTAGACATATAATAATACTAGGTGTAAAATCTGTCCATTTCATGGACACTTCGCTTCCAAGGAAGCAATTTTATTTATAATATAAAAAATAATAATTTAATTTTAAATTCATTATTATTTATTTTCATGCAAATAAGTAATAATAATAAAATAATAATAAATCAATATATATATATATTTTTTCTATCTTCCAAAACTTTATTTATTTATTTATTATAACCAAATTTGTGTAATCTATATTAATAAAATCAGACTTTTGTCTGTACATTGCTTAGAACTTTAAATTTCATGCATAATTTTTCGTTTTGAGCATCAAGGATTTTAAACATACCAAAAAAAAATTTCGTGTCTGTATGTATGTATGTATGTTTGTCTGTATGTCACAAAACCTTTGTTCGCGCATCACATAAAAACGGCTTAACCGCTTGATACTAAATTTGTCAGAGTCTTAGGTCTTGACCTAAGTGAGGTTTATAAATTTACAGATTTTAAAAATATTGATAAGAACGGGAGATATACCATTTTTTTCAAAAACTGAAAATATCTAAAATTTTAAAATTTTACATATTTGTTGATGGACAAACATTCAATTATTTTGGGACCAAATTTGGCAGAGTATTAGATCTTGACTCAAGTTAGGTTTATAAATTTATAGACTTTAGAAATATTAATAAGAACGGGAGATATACCATTTTTTTGAAAAATGAAAAAATCGAAAATTTTCAAATTTTACATATTTTTTGATGGACTGCTTTTAAACATTCAATTATTTTGGGATCAAATTTGGCAGAGTATTAGATCTTGACCCAAGTTAGGTTTATAAATTTACAGATTTTAAAAATATTGATAAGAATGGAAGATATACATTTTTTTTCAAAAAATTCAAAAAATCTAAAATTTTTAAATTATGCATTTTTTTATTAACTGCTGATAAACTTTCTATAATTGAGTATTACCTGTTATTTCGTCATATTTTAGAATAATTTGACAAAAAATATCGTATAACTGAGATATATAAGTATAAAAATAAATTTAGATGACACAATGCAAAAAAAATGTTGAATCTGAATTTTTTGGGGTAAAAAAATAAAAACCAGAAAATCTAAGAGATTAAATTTAAATCCTATTGAACCTAAATCCCATTTAACCTAAAAAGCATTCTGCCTAAAACCCATTAAACATAATAAATATTATTTAACCTAATTTTCATTTAGCCTAAATCCCATTAAACCTAAAATGCATTAAGCCTAAATCCCATTTAACCTAAATCTCATTCAACCTAAAATGCATTCAAACTATAAACCATTAAATCCAAAAAGGCATTCAGCCTAAAACTATTTGTCCTAAATCCCGTTTAGCTTAAATTTTACATTATAAATTTCGTTCAATGGGATTTAGGCCACATTTTTTAAGCCTAATGCATTTTAGGTAAAAAAGAATTTAGGCTGATTGCATTTTGGGTTAAATTGGATTTAGGCGGAATGCATTTTTGGTGAAATGGGATTTAGGCTGAATGCATTTTAGATTAAATGGGATGTAGGTTGAATGCATTTAAGGTTAAATTGGATTTAAGTTTAATGGGATTAAGGTAAAAATGGGATTTAGGATGAATCCATTTGAGATTAAATAGAATTTGGGATAAATGCATTTTAGGTTAAAAGGGTATTAGAATGAAAGCAATTTTGTTTAGATGGGATTTAGGCTGATGCATTTTAGGTTAAATGGGGTTTATAATGGTTCCATGTTAGGTTAAATGAGATTGAGGATGAATGCATATGTGGTTAAAAGGGATTTAGGTTAAACACAATTGAAGTTAAATAGGAATTAGTTTAAATAAGAGTTAGGTTAAATGGTATTTAGGTAAAATATGATTTAGGTTAAATGGGATTTATACTGAATTCATTTTAGGTTAAATGAGATGTAGGATAAATGCTTCTGGGGATAAATGGGATTTAGGATGTATGTTTTTTAGGTTTAATGAGATTAAAGTCAAATGGGTTTTAGGCTGAATACATTTTAGTTTAAGTGGGATTTAGGCTGAATGCATTTAAGGTTAAATGGGTTTCTTGCTAAATGTATTTTAGATTAAAGGGGATTTAGGCTTAATACAATTTAGGGTAAATGGGATTTGGCTGAATGCATTTTTGGCAAGATGGTTTTAGGCTGAATGGGATTCAGGCTAATTTGGTTCTAGGTTTTTCTCGAAAAATACTTATTTTGATGAAAAAAAATTTTACAACATGACATGCGTATTTTTATCAGATCAACAACTTGGCAAGGTTGAGGCAAAGTAAAAATGCCTTGCCTCAACCTTGCCAATATTGCTGGAACATCCGGTGCTGTTTGGTTGAATTTGTTTGGTTGAATTTTTAGCATGAAAAAAAATTTTTTTTTTTTAAAAATTTCCAAAAACGCGATTTTTTTATGAAAAAAACTAAAAAATCATGAATTATTACTTGAGTGTTTGGTCAATTATTAACTTTATATAGATCAATCGATTCGTTTTGAAACAAGGAATATGATTTTATCATTCATTTGTCTGAATTTTTAGCATGGAAAAATTTTTTGCCAAAAAACGATATTTTTCGATGAAAAAAGGTGCTCAAAAAAATTTGATTAGGTATTTTCAAAAATCTCTGTGTCCAAATTTAGATATTTGTGAGCTTCATATGTCATCCAAATTTTATTAAAATCCGTTGACGCGTTCTCGAGATATCCTGGCGACAAAAAATTTACCACATACACACACACATAGACACACACATACACACACCCACACACACACATCCGGACATTTTCTCAGGAATAAAAATTTGAACTTTTCAGATGAAACTGAGTCGATTTACACTATTTTTGGAAAATCGAAAATCTTAACGATCACAACGCTTCCTCTATGAGGAAGCAATATACAATAAATAATATATAGTGAAGTGAAGTAATGTGAAAGTGAATGTGAAGTGAAAGTGAAAGTGAAGTGAATTGTAAGTGAAGTGACAGTGAAGTGAAGTGAAAGTGAAGTGAAGTGAAAGTGAAGTGAAGTGAATGTGAAGTGAAAGTGAAGTGAAAGTGAAGTGAAAGTGAAGTGAAAGTGAAGTGAAAGTGAAGTGAAAGTGAAGTGAAAGTGAAGTGAAAGTGAAGTGAAGTTACATTATAGCACCCCAGCAAAACTGCACGAGGGGAAAACAATATAAACCATTTTTTCTCTCTTAGAATATTCACATTATTCGAAGTAAACAGGAAACTTGCGATTACCAAAAAAAAGTTTGAAATTTGTAAAACTGTGTAATAAATCTCACTTACCAGTTGAAGTTTATTTGCAGGCGTAGATATTTTGCAATATCGACCAACAATGTATAATGGCCCCTTTATACCATACACCTCTAATTCCAATGTTAATAAACGTTGGATTTCTTTCTGGCAGGGTAAACCTGAGCACCAGTGAGGACCCTCGTAAACCCCGGTTCCGAATTAAAAAGTAAAAAAAAACATTTCTTCCAATTGACTTCCAAATATTAACATACGGTATCAAGGAATCCAGTTCTCCGTAAACGTAGCGAAAAAAAGTCCGGTATGGCCGGACAAAATTTCAAAGACACTTCCAAATCCCCGTCACCAAAACACACTTTATTTAATAAATTCCTGAACAACCTGGACAACTTGCAACAGCCTCCGTTTCAAAAACCAGTGGTTGGACAGGTACATTGTCCAAATTCACAACACTCGTGAACCGTTCAGCCGCTAAAAATTAATTTAAAATGGAATCAACCCTCTGAGTTGATTCCCCACTAACACACTGGTTCTCATTCTTTTCTGAATCTATTAAATCCTTGAAAATGCAATCTAAAGAATCTCTACCCTCCATGACAAAAAAGAAGAAAATCTCAGAACCTTTGACCCAGAAGAAGAAACTAAACAGAATAATAGTCAGGAACTAACCCTTAAAGAAAAGTAGCACTGAATACCCCACTTCTTAATTTTCACATATTTCCCAAATCAAGGCAGCCAAAGAGAAGCCTCTAATAAAAGTTTATTTCACTTTTCCGCTAAAAGCAGGTGAACAGCTTTAAAAACGAAAAAAATAGGAAGCGATAATACTATGCTGCGCTCCTAGACACGGTATTTGCCAAGAGCTTAAAAACGCGAGGTTCACCGGAAAATCGACAGGACCAGAAATACATTTAGCTCAGTCCAGCTGAACCGTGTCAACAAAATTCCATTGATTTTCTGAAATGTTAAAACTTTCATGAAAATCTGTAGTTCACAACATAACAAAAAAACACTTTTAACCGTTTTTTTAATTCCATGTCTTTGTTAGTTTTTTTTGGATTAACAAATTTTAACAAGATTTTAAAAAAATATCAATAACTCAACAGTGGTTTGCAATAAATTAATGAAACTTATGTGGCTTATCTAAAAATGTTCACTCTTTTTAACGAATACAATTGCAAAATTTTAATATAAAAAATTACATATTTTTAATAACAATTTTATAAACAATTTGAAATATTTATGTGTTCTACCCCTACGGTTGCGATGAAACTAATAGAAAATGTATACAGAGATGTCTTTTTTAAGTTTCTAAAAAAAAATTGGTATTTTTAATAAGAAGTTTAGATACTATATTTATTTTTTCTTCTTGTGCCAACCGTTACGCTGCGAGAAGCTCCAGCGCACTGTGGTCAGAATCTGAAATTTACTGTTCAAAAAAGTTTACAGCCTCCAAGTTTTAACAAAATTAGTTGACTCTTAATTTAAAACACTCAGGAATAAGTTCTTAACAACTTTAAGGAAGCAGTTTTTTGAATTTATGTTTTTATTATTATTATTTTAATGTTAACAACAAAATAATGCCAAAGTGTTTAGTATATCTTCATTTTATCAAATAATAGTCGTCTTAATGCTAAATATCACTTAAATGGACTGACTATCGATCTTTAAAAGGCAAAGAATGATGCTTCGATGAATAAAAAATTGTTTATTTAGTCAATAAATTTTTAAATTCATGTAAGTTAACAAATGAATAACGCGCTTATATATAATTGAAATAAATTCGTTCTCTTGCCATTATCTTAGTATTTAGTTACAATTGACAGTTGTACATAAATATAGTTTAAAAAGTGTCATTTGTCATTGTTATAAACAAATCTACACTTTTTAATGAAAATACCAATTTTTTTTAGAAACTTAAAAAAGACATCTCTGTGTACATTTTCTATGAGATTCATCTCAAACGCAGGGGTAGAACACATAAATATTTCAAATTGTTTATAAAATTGTTATTAAAAATATGTAATTTTTTATATTAAAATTTTGCAATTATATTAGTTAAAAAGAGTGAATATTTTTAGATAATCCACATAAGTTTCATTAATTTATTGCAAACCACTGTTGAGTTATTAATATTTCTTTAAAATGTTAAAATTTGTTAATGCAAAAAAAACTAACAAAGACATGGAATTAAAAAAACGGTTAAAAGTGTTTTTTTGTTATGTTGTGAACTACAGATTTTCATGAAAGTTTTAACATTCCAGAAAATCAATGGAATTTTGTTGACATGCTTTAGCTGTACTGAGCCATTTTCTTTCATTCTCAAAACCAAAAAAAAAACAATAGCACCTGAGAATGAAAGAAAAATAATAAAAAAATATATATATACAAATAATAATAATAACAATAATTAGAAAACACACCTTTTTTTCTCTCCTTGTAATTTTTTCTTCGAAAATATTTAAAAACTATTATTTAAATTCAATGCGTACTTATAATAATGATAGATAATATACAAAATTCAAATCCCATGTAAATAACAAAATGGTAAGAAATTGTAAAAATCTTAAAAGTATATCGAAAATTCTATGAAGTGAAATATAATTTTTCTTAATATACAACGTAACATAGACAACGGAAATTAATTAATGTTCTTTAAAAGATTCATATCTAAAATAATGCAAGAAGTTTTTGTTTCTTTGTTTGTTAGCTTCTTTCTTTTTTTAAAAATACTTGTAAAAGTTCGTTAATAGAAGAGTATATAAAAGTAGAACTTAACGAATTGTTTCAGAGTACATCATTCTTAACAACATATTATAATAGCCTAAATAAAGTAACTAACAACAGAAAAATAATGTTGTAATAATATCTAGCACGAGCGAGAAATGATACCAAAAGGTACCTTCTCTAAAACATGTATAAAATTTTTTTTTTCTCTCCTAATATGGAAGTACGTATACGTAGTAGGTAGATCGATTTTAAACTAAAATTAAACGTAATAATTTACCAATAAATAAAACAAAAAGAAAATAAAAACTATAAAAAACAATAGAAAATAGTAAAATGTAAATAACTATATGTGACTTGAACAGTGAAAAGGGGGCTTACGTGTCAAAAAATCGTTTTTCATTTTTTTGCAGATTCTGATAGATTTTTTGACGCTCTTTCACGTGGTGTAAACAAAAAAAAAATTTTTTTTTGACACGTAAGCCTTTTTTTCACTGTCCAGGTCACATATATGTATGTGTAAATCTTCTCTCTTTTTTCCTCTTTTCGAACAAAATTAAATGCAGTAGAAGGTGTAGAGTATGATATTACAAAATATGTAAATGGTTTTAACATTTCTCTTGTATATATTTAAATTTCCTGATAATATTCTTTTTTTATCATGTTTCGTTTTTCTCTCATGTTCAAACTTAGGGAGGGAGGTGTTATGTACATAACCAAATAATTACCTATTATAACAAATTGTTTTATTATAATAACATTATTAGAACAAGAGATACTATGTAACACAAATATTCATTAAGCCTGATTTTGAGAGGAAATGTATTGATAATATAAATTGAACAAGAGAAAGTAACAACAAATCAACCTATAACAAAACGGAAGTAGCAGGATTTGTTGAATCTGCTCTTAAAGGAAATACATCGGTGACATGTGGTGAACGAAAGAAAGTAGCAACCAAAAATCAATCTGGAACGGAAACAGAAAGAGCAGCCCTGAAAAACACGAAATCCTAGTAGCGATAAATGCTAAAGACAAACTTTTTGTACAACACAGGCCGGATATCAGAAACGAAAATATGAGTCATTATTTTCGCGCTGATCGCAGGAAGGCGCTGGAAATACTATTGTTATGACCCTAAGTAACATTTTTTTATATAAGTAATATTGCTTAAAAACAATAATTAATCTGAATAGAGTAAATAAATTTTATTCTCTAGCCTGGCCGCCTGGCAAAAGATATAAAATTTAATGTTGAGTCGAGAAATAGAGCACGTATCTTCAGGGTTGATGATGTAAGCACCCTGCGTTGTGCTCAGATTTAAGAAAGAACAAGTAATTTCTAATCCAATATTTTCTAATTATTTTCTTTAGTTTTAATAATTATAACATTTATGACAAGCAGAAAATTAAGAATATAATTGTATGTCTTATTGTCTAGAAAACCTACATATATGGGATGACCAAGAATCATCATTTCCTCAAATTGAGAAACGTCAGAACTCTAAAATATTTTAATTCTAAGCTGAAAAGAAACACAGCATTTAATTATTTCTTTTCTTCTTCTTCGCACCCTTCGTAACATGAGTGCATGCTGGACGCTTCCCATGTGAACGCATACATGGCGGGTGGCTGCTGGCCGTACGCGAGTATATACACCCATACATGTATGACCCATGCCTAACCTCGCCGGCCATCATGAATTCTTTCTCTCTTCGTCTAACCTATGGATGCAATGCTGTGTTGGACCACGTGCTTTATGTTGACATCGAGCACGTGGCCTACCTCAACAAATCTATGCCTATGTAGTGAGAAATCGAGACTTGTGTCGAGTTCTCGATACATATTCTCTCTAAATTTGCAAGAGTCGATTAATCACGAAAATCGATTGATCAATTGCTTGAACTATTGACATCATTGATTGATCTTTGAAGATTAACAATTAATTGATTGATAAATTGATTAATTAGTTTGTTGAGAATATTAACAATTTAATTGACTTGGAAGTTAATTGAAATAAATTCACTGCATTGGTCTGAAGATCCTAGATGTTGCCGGCGTAGCATTTTTGCATCCGCTCGGCAACACCAAATACTCAGGTTGCATTTCCTTGAATCCTCTTTCCCCGTCCTAAAATCTTCTGACTTTATAGAACCATATAAAATAGTGCACACATCCTGTCCTATCTCCGCCCAGTTAGGAAGCTCACGGCGTCCTTAAACGGGTTGGAAGTTCCGAAAAATTGTCAACCAAATCTGATCATTGGAACTTCTTCTTGACGACATAAGATTTGATAATCAATTTAATTTAAAATCTTATCTGCCTAATTGCTCATGAAATTTTAAAAATCGTTCAAGTTCGAGATACACTCGCACTAAAATCGAGGGTTCCGTACACTAAACAAAATAATTTTTAATATATTTGATACTATTAAATATATAATATATAAATATATTTGATACTATTAAATATATAATATATAAATATATTATACATATTATATATAATATATAATGAATTTTTTTTATAAAAAATGGACCACCCCCTCCCCTATCTTCCAAAATATTTTACTTAGAGAGTTCAAATTTTTTACAGGAATATATTGTCAGGTGTAAATTACCTAAAAATTATAGAGAACATGATGGTGATTGCGCTGTCAACGAAAAATCCAGAGATTTTAGCAAATATCCATAAAAACTACTCAAAAATCATTTTATTTCCTTAACAACGCTATGATCAACTTCTACAATCATGTTCTCCACAAGTTTTCTATAATCTACACGTGAAAATACATTTGTGTACCAAATTTCATCTCTCTAAGTCAAATTGTTTGGAAGTTATGGGAGGGGGGATACGGTCATTTTTTAGCATTTTTTTTAAATCGTTGGTTTTTGCTTAAAAACACTATGATAACGATCTGTAACAAAGTTCTCTACTGTTTTTCTGGAATCTATATGGCAAACTACATATGAATACCAAATTTCAACACTCTAAGTACAATATTTTGGCAGATATGGAGGTGGCAGTGTACACTTTTAATGCATTTTTGCTAAAAAAATGACCGTATCCACCCCACTTATCTTCCAAACTATTTGACTTAGGATGCTGAAATTTGGTACACGTATGTAGATTTACGTGTAGATTACAGGAAAATTATAGAGAAAGTGATGATTCTAGCGCTGTCAAAGTTATAACACTAAATTATGGCCCATGTGTTAAAAAAATGCTCAAAAATATTTTTATTTCCTTGACAACGCTATGTTCAACACATACAATCATGTTTTCTATAATTTTCCTGTAATCTATACGTGAAAATACATTTGTGTACCAAATTTGAACTCTCTAAGTCCAATAGTTTGGAAGTTTAGGGGGGGAGATACGACCATTTTTTAGCATTTTTTTAAAAAAATCGGTTTTTTTGCTGAAAAACGCTATGATTTTTTTTTAGAAATGTTATTTCTTGATAAATTCCGTAAAATGATTAAAAATTAGTTTAAGAATTGTTACACGATGTTAATTTTTTATTTACTACATTTTTCAGAGACTTTTAAGAAGGTGTCCATCTTGGAGCTACTTTTTTTTAGACCGACAATTTTAACAATTAGAAAAAACGCTTTAAAAAATGTTTATGTTCAAAATAAAATTTTATCTCTGTGGCCATAAGTTACCTTATAAATTATTGTACTTTCATCGGGTATAAAACATTTTAATATATTTTATTTGGTTTGGATTCTACAGCAATAAGACTAAAGGGTGTCCAACTTGGGGCCCTCTCCCCTATTGAAATAAGTAATTGAAAAATTGAATTGTGAATTCTTGAATATAGAAGAAAATAATTGAAAACTGAAGAATGGATTTGAAAATTGAAGAAAATAGTCATAGAATTAAATAATTGAATTGAAATATTTGAAAAATATTTATAATTGAAAAAAAAGAAATTACTAAATATTGTAGAATTAATTAAAAATTAAAAAGAATAATTATAAAATAACGACAATAATTTGATATTAAAGAAAGTAATTGAGATAAGTGGAAAATATTTGACAATATTGAAAAAAATTCGACAATTGTTGAGAATATTTGGCAATTGATAAGATTATGTCAATCAAAATAATAGAAACTCGAACATATATAAACCCCCGACGAATTAACCAGGGGCAGTATTATTAACGATACGCTGTAGTAATATTCCCCACCAACGAGTCAATCATAATTTGCTCATTTTGAGGTTCCAACTAGTAAACCGAGGTAAGCAATAAATTTGACAGTGTATCGTCAGTGCAATCTTTAATCAATCGGCTAGATAACGAATTCAAGATTTGGTAAATAACAGTTAAAAACTTTGTTGAGCGGTTATAATCTTTTTAAATCAAGTTAAGATTCTGTGAGCAGTACTAAATTGTGTGAAAACCACTTTTTTTCAAAACCACCTGGAGACCACAATCTGTGCGTATTTCTCGACTCGACGTGCTGTTGATTAGCATCTTCTACAAACATCGATACCAAGGAGAATAGCTGACCGTCTTCCAGCCGAATTGCCAACAGCTCTCTTTCTTAGATTTCATGACGTTAAATCTTCGCACAGGATAAACAACATTAGCCTCCACCGAACAAATCCAAGAATATTTCCTCTCTAAAAGAAAGGTCTAATCCTCTTAATCCTTGACTAATCCTCATCCCAAATTAAATCCTTCATTGAATTTGATTTAAAAGGCGGAAATTCGGGAATATTTGGGAAGGTTTCTACGTAACAATTAATATCACATCATTTCTCAGCTATTTATTACTAAAATTGATTAAAACTTGGTACAAATATGCAGTACCTAGTTAAAATTTTCGTGAGTGTTCCTACGTGTGTTCCCGCTACATGCGTTTCCATATAAGATCCTGTGTGCCAGGGAACTTTGGCACGAACACTCGAATGAACAATGTACATAGGCTCCCATGTGTATGTGTATCCTTAATCTATTAAACAATTTAAATGAATCTACAAAAAGAATATTGTGAAGAAAATAATTCATTTGTCATTAACTGTTACACACCATATTTACAAGAACAAAAAAATCTACTGAGCAGCATGTTAAGTTTTCAAAAATTGATTTCAAATCCTATTTTGGATCCCACATGGGATCCTATGTACAGTGTTTCCTCGAGGGTTCGTGCCAAAGTTTCCTGATACACAGGATCCCATATGGGAACCCATGTAGGAAATTTTAAGGGATCCCACACGGGATCTCATACAGGAACACACGCGGGAACACATACGAAATTTTTAACTGGGTATACACTAGTGAAGCCGCAGCACTGTAAAAATTATTTCTATCGTTAGATCCAACATATTGTCATGTGCTACAGTGTGCTACGGTCATCAGCTATTCTTCCTGTTCTCTAGCCCTGTGTAGACATATGGTTTAAGAAGTTGAATATTTGATTTTGTTTTTCATCTTTTTATTACCCAATTACAGTTAAAAAAAAGTATAAATTGAAAAAAATAGAAAATAAGCACTTAGGAAATATGCTTTAACAGCATTTTTCTAAAGTGCTTATTTTCTAATATTCGTGTGAAGCTTTAAGCTTCACACGGCCCTGAATGTTCACATGACCTTGCGTCAAGGACAGCATTAATATAGTGGACCACAGAACATTTGACTCCACTGGAGCAACTTTCGATTGTATTTAAATTTCTAATAGAAAGTACGCAAACTTTTTTTTTTTTAAATAAAAGCAAAGGCTACTGTGTATACTTCATATAAGTTTCATCGCTGTCTGGATAGTAGAATGTATGAGTCATTTTCTGGAAAAAAGCGACCCAAAAAATTTGTATACATGAAAACAACTATAAAAAGTTGAAGCATACTTCCTATCTCTGTTCCTTCCGGGGATTCACAATATTTAATTTTATCTAAGAAAGTGACTCATATGCTTACTATTATCGCAAGAATTTAGAGAGAGATAGAAAGTAGTCCAAATTATGGGCATTTAAACCCATAAATCTCAAATTTAAAAGGAAAATATTTATATGTATGCCACCTGTAGTAATTATCTATCTTTTGAAATATTATTCATACTGAATTTAAATTGATTTTTAATTACTATCTTTACAGTTTCTATTCTATTTCTGATCGACTTTTAAAATTATATTAAATTAAAAATTTATTTTGTTAATATTAATAATCTCAGTTGTAATACTTGTTAAATAATATAACAAGCATTAGGGAGATCATAATTGATTTTATGATATTAACAAAAATAAAAAAAAATATAAAAATAAGATAAAATTAATATTAAAACAGTTAAACTTTTATCTAACATTACAATTAATATAATTATTTTTCTGATGAAGCTTCTACTTTAAAATTGAAAAATAAACAAAAATAAAGTTCATTGACCTACTTGATTTGATTTATTTGGCCAATTTCCTCAAATATACTTCTTTCAATCTCTTTTGCTTCTATTTCCAAAACTCGATTTATCTATTTAAAAATA
Source organism: Ganaspis brasiliensis (assembly GCA_037103525.1). NCBI lineage: Eukaryota > Metazoa > Arthropoda > Insecta > Hymenoptera > Figitidae > Ganaspis > Ganaspis brasiliensis. The sequence goes on from JAZKLR010000438.1 coordinate 503,616, forward strand.
TTAACAAAAATTAATAAAACCCTTCATTTAAAAATATTAAAAAAAATTAATAAAACCTTTCATCAATAATCCATTAATTATTTAATTTCAAAACTATAATTTTACTATACAATAAAATCCCTCCTTTAATCTTCTTTCTTTATTTATATTTTAAAATAAACAAATAAAATAATTATTTTATTCTTTTAAGGAACATTCTTCTTTCCACAAACTCATGAATAAGTCGTGATGATGCTACAATGCACCACAACTTAACAAGTTTTGTAGAAAGTAGTGTAAACCAAGCGAGGAATTTAAACAATATTTACCAGTCAATTGTTGGTTGTACTATGTACTCCCAACAAAAGATCGATCAACTTTCGTTATTAAATAATTGCTGAATCGCAATTATTTAATACTTATTGCTTAAAAGCTTCACCCAACAAACACAGAAATATATTTTGATCAATAATTTGGAAAAACTCCGCTTTCAAATTATTATTCGCAATATTTAAATTATTTAAATAAATATTGAGGTTGTACTATGTACTCCTCAATAAATAAATAAATAATTTATTATTTATGACGCTTTGTATCTCTTTTATATTATTGTACTTGTTTGTTATTATTTATAAAATTGTATTCTTAATAATAAACTCAATAAAATAAAATATTTTATTGAATTTATTAACAAACACAACTCTTATTAAAATATTATGACGCTAAGTACGTAGATCTTACCAAATTAGTTGATGAAAATCAAGAGGACGAGTCCATGCAAATGAGCTCCTTATATACCCTTGATTTACCCCCAAAAACGTCCAGAAAGTTCGATAACCGCTACAACTGTCAAAATTTTCAATTTCCGCGGTTTTTCTATTTTAATTTTAACGCCTATAAAGATTGATAATTTAATTTTTCTTTCTTGTGAAATATTCTAAATTTTCCACTCTATATTTTATCATAAATTTATTTGTTATAAATTTATTATTTCTTATAAAAAACTCTATTTGAACTTTGAAAATTGATTTATTATTTATTATCTAATAATTAATCTAATCGTACTATCTTTATTTTCCTTAACTTTACTTGTATTTAATTATTTTTACTTTGTATTTTCAATTTTCCCATTATTATTATTAATTTCAACTAAATTATTCAATTTTGTAAGTTTTTAAACTATTATTTAAATATTAAACAATATTTTACCAATTCAACTATTCACTTTTGTGAACATTCTTATTTACTAATTTTATCAACTAATATTTATTTATAATTGTTTATAATTATTGCAAAATTTGCACTTTTTCATGTTAATTCTAATATATCAATAATTATCAATGAATTCCGCTTATTTTCTACTTAAATTATTTTTTTATTCCTTATTTTACTATTTTACAATTAACTATTTCTCAGATTTTCAATATTCAGTTATCCATTTAACAATATTCAACTTTAAACTGTCCATTTCGATTTTCATACTGATTTTATAAATCTTCTATCAAAATCTGGTCATAAACATATTTCTTATTTAATTTTTCACAATTATTTATAATAACAATCTAATAAATTTTATTATCAAAATTAATTATTTTAACTGAATTTTTGAATATCCAAGTAGCAATTCTTTATTTCAATTTTTCTTTCGATTTTTATAGGCTGTGCAGCCACACGCCCAAGCCACCGGACCACCAACCCAAACGTCCAGAGCTCGATCCCAATCGATCCCAATATTTTTTTATATTTAAATTTTCTATTTAATTTATAATTTTATTTTTATTACTATTAAATGTTTTAATTTTCGACAAATATATTGAAATGGTTTTTTTTACCATAAAATACCATTTCAAAGTGTAATGCGTGTAGCCCTAATATCAGGGGTTAAACTTTAAAACAGCATAATCTTTAACTGTCAATAACTTTTTTTCCTAATCACTGAATATCTTATGGGTGGTTTTTAGGTAGAATTTTTTAAACTTTTTAATTATATAACTACCAATTTTTAAAAATGTATTTTTGACAATAAAAATGTAAAAATTGCACAGGCCGACAAAATTTTGAACCAAGAACCGGACTAAGATTTTCCAAAGGCATTTGACGCCCTGAATTCGAATCTGACCTCAGAATAGCCCCATCACCTCAGGTTTAAGAGATATCTTAAACTAAAAGTGCAAAAATCACGTTTTTTTGCTATATTAAAGGTCTTATAATTTCGAGAGAAAATATTTTTTTAAAAGGATAGTAATTGTTTCTAAAAGTAATACTCTTGACTTTTAAAATGCACTTTGGAAACTTAAAATATCTTAATTCGTCTCTGAGTAAAGTTACTGAATTTGGCGAATTTCACGACATTGATTAACTGAGTATTATAAAGAGTAAATTCGAAAATAGAGCAGAATATGAGTACATACACTTGACTTGAAAATAGAATTGCAAAATTAAAAATGGCAAACTTAACATGGCAGGTGACGTCTGTAGAAAGTGACCCAACTGGCTTAAAAATTGTTATTTAAGGGTTTTCAGAGTCGCTGAAAACGATTCTAAAACTACATTATCACAAAATTTCAAAATTCAAAATGTCAAATTTTGACATTTTACCAAAATGTCGTCTTTTACCAGAAACGACACAATTTGCTAAAAAATGATTATTTGAGGGTTGTTTGGGTTGCAAAAAGTGAAATTCACATCATATCGTATCAAATATAGTGTGCACACTAATAACAACCAGTGTGTCAACGCACGCAGCCGAAATCAGAATTACGAAGGAAGACGTGGCGTTGTTGACTCCTTTTTTTTAACCCATATGGGTTCCTGCATATTATGCCACATATCCGCACATATAGGATTCTTTATAGGATCCCGTACAAGATCCTATGTACTAGGGTATCCCAAAAATGCATTGTAAAAATTTTTTTCGTCGAAAAGGGCATGACACCCCCGGAATTTGTTTTAATGCAAAAAAAAGTGAATACGTATTTTTGGATTTTTCAAAATTTTGATATTAACTGGTGCCGCCGGGCACCTCAATTTTTCCATGTAAAATGTATGAAAACATTTTTAATTTTTGAAAAATCAAAATCATTCTCAAGGGTTTGACAAAAGTTAACATTAAGTTACTGGATCTTATAGTAGACTCTCTGAGGATTAATTTGACCTATATACCTTTCAATTTTGGTAACCCTAACCCGGTATAAAATTACACAATATTTGCCCCCTTTTTTAAATTTTTGCACCTATAAGCACTTTGCCTAAGTAAAATCCATTTTTAACATCTTTATCCATAGACATAGTTATTATTATTTATCGCAAGTGGTAATTATTGTTTCAATAACTGTTTTACGAATATTTTTAAACATTTGACAATTGTTTAAGCAAATTTTGTTTAAACAATTAATTTTTTCTAAAAAATCATACAAATAACTTTTTTATGTGTCCATTTCTATGTTTTTTATGTTTAAACAAATTAATTAGTTTAAACAATTAATTTATTCTAAAAAATAATAGAAATGACTTTTTATGTTTTTTGTAATGTTTTCGTTAAAATTTTCTACCAAAAATTTTGAAATTTAAATTTAAATGAATTTAAAACATTACAAAAAAATAAAAAATAGTCATTTGTATTATTTTTTAGAAAAAATTAATTGTTTAAACTAATTAATTTGTTTGAACATTAAAAAAATAAAAATATATACATAAAATAGTCATTTGTATGGTTTTTTAGAAAAAATTAATTGTTTAGACAAAATTTGCTTAAACAATTGTCAAATGGTTAAAAATATTCGTAAAAAAATTAATGAAACAATAATTACCACTTGCGATAAATAATAATAACTATTTCTATCGATAAAAAATGTTAAAAGTGGATTTTACTTTAGCAAAGTGCGAATAGGTGCAAAAATTTAAAAAGGTGTCAAATTTGATGTAGTTTTATACCGGGTTAGGGGTATCAAAATTGAAAGGTTTATAGCTCAAATTAATCGTCAGAGAGTCTACTATAAGATCCAGTAACTTTATGTTAACTTTTGTCATACCCTTGAGAATGATTTTGATTTTTCAAAAAATAAAAATTTTTCCATACATTTTACATAGAAAATTGAGGTGCCCGGCTGCACCAGTTAATATCAAAATTTTAAACAATTCAAAAATACGTATTCACTTTTTTCCGCATTGAAACACATTCCAGGAGTGTCATGCCCTTTTCCAAGAAAAAAGTTTTTTGGGCCACCCTACTATGCACTATCCTACATCGATGGTTCCCATATGGGTAGTCCTATACAGGATCCCATATAGGATCTACATATTATCCAACACATACGCACATATAAGATTCTTTATAGGATCCCGTACAGGATCCTATGCACTATCCTACATTTCATCTTACATAGGTTCTTATATAGGATCCTATGTACGATATCATGTACCGCCTCGGATAGACATTTCCCATATAGACAGTCTTATAAAGAATCCTATATGAGAACCTACGTATTATACCATGTAGGATTCTACGTCGGCTTCCATATAGGATCTTATATAAGATTCCACATACAATCCCACAGATCCGCCCATATAGGATTCTATATGAGATCCAGTACAGGATTCTTTGCACTATCTTACATTGCATCCCACATAGGTTCCTATATAGGATCTTATGTAGGATTCTATGTACCGCCTCGCATAGATATTTCCCACATGGGCAGTCCTAAACAGGATCCCATATGAAATCCTACGTGTTATCTCATGTAGGATTCTATTTCAGGGCCATATAGAATCTTATATAAGATCCTACATATTATCCAACATATCCGCCCTTATAGGATTCTATATAGGATCCCGTAGAGAATCCTATGTACAATCCTAAATCTCATTCCACATAGCTTCTTATAGGCTCCTGTATAGGATCCTGTGTAGGATACCATGTACCGCCTCGCATTGATAATTTCCATATCGACAGTCTTATATAGGATCCAATATGGGATACTACGTATTACCCCACGTAGGACGCTATTGAAAATTCCTATGTAGGATACCATGTAGGTTACTTCATGGGATTCTATATAGGATCCCATATAGATACCAACCTGGCAACAGATAGAACTTACCCAAATAGCACGTAATATTGCAGCAACATTGCACTGCAATGTTGGCAATATTGCCGTGCAATGTTGCTGCAACGTTGCCTCAATGTTGCTTATGTCCACATTGTGGCAACGTTGCAGTGCAATGTTGCAGCAACGTTGCAGTGTAATGTTGCCGCAATATTGCAGTGTAATGTTGCCGCAATGTTGCTGCAACGTTGCAGTGTAATGTTGCCGCAATATTGCTGCAACGTTGCAGTGTAATGTTGCCGCAATGTTGTTGCAACGTTGCAGCGATAGCGCCGTGCAAAATTAAAAAAATTTTAAAGTTTAAGAAGGGTACTTATTTCCTGAAATTAGATTTACAGCTATATGGGCGTTTTTCTAGAACTTTTAAACTTTGAGGTATTAGAAAACTTAATTTTTTTTTCAAGGCACATTCATGAAATTGATTTTATTAGCTTCAGAATTGATCAAATAAGAGAAAAATTCTTGCGTTACTCATTTTTACACATTGTTATTTTATATTTGTAATGCAACGTTATCCGTCAAATATAAAATTAGGTATAAGCCTTATAACATTAAATTTTCATAAGAAAATAAGAAGTTTGACTTGTGGTCTAATTTTCAGAAGCTGCTGTTTAAAATTATGACTAATTTTTCAAATTTGAAGTAGTAAATCAAATATGGCTGACTCATTTTTTTTTAATATTCAATTTTCATTAATTTTCCATCTTATTGTTTTCTGAAGTCACTGATTACAATTCTAAATTTAGTTTTTAAGAAAATAAAAAAACAAAATATATGACCTAATATTAAGGAATCCAAAAAAAATTTAAAACACCTTCAAGAAATAATCATTTTTATGTGAAAAAGTATGTATTTTGTTTAACTGAAAAAATACAAGCATTATAATCAAAAAATAATTAACAATAAAACGAGATTTATTATCTAGAATTACATTTTCGAGTCGAGGAGCGAGTTCCTATTTGACTTCTGTTCTCATTGACATTTTTTTTTTTTGTTTCTTTGATTTTGGAACAATATTGATTTCAGCTTGTTTTCTTTTACCTGATACGATTTTTTCTACTGCGCTCAAATTCCAACCTTCTTCCGACATTGCAAAATGCTTACACGGTGGACTTACGAAGCATTCGAAATCAACGCATGAAAGATAATTGAGAAAAAGGGTATCCAAACTTTCTGCATTCCAAATAATTTGAAAATGTTTTTGGGAATTTGGTGCCGATTTTAAATTTGGTCGCAATAATAAATCGATAACTGCAATCTGTGATTCAGCCACATGGAATATCTTAATTTTTGATGCAGATTGTACAATATCAATAACATCCTGAACTGAAACAATATCCTTTCCAGCTGATACAGCTCGATCACATAGTGATTTGATGGTACCTCCAGTACCATCAGCAGCACTTTTGCCATGCCCTGATGTACTAAAGTTCCATGTAGCTAACTTAAGAGAAAGCTTTTTGCAATGTTGTTCAAAAAGGTCGAAATTTGTTTTGTTTTTATATTGAGTGGCGGGCCCACCACTTTGAAAATGTATTACATTTACACTTGGTACCGTGGATTTAATTAATTGCAATATTGGCTGCAAATAAGCCCAAATTGAACAAGCATCGTGTCTCAGAGATTCAGACACAGTGCAGAACGTAACACAACTACTTTTAGACTCGTTACATTTTTTATAGTAAAAAACTCCTGTATGGAGAGTTAATTGTGTCTTCGAAGCTCCAAAGTGAACACTTTGAATCTCATTTGCATATTTGCAAACATAATTTTCTGAAAAATCAATAACAATTTTTACTTCATTGCTTTCTAAACCAGAATTCATTTTTTCTAAAGCTTTATACTGATGCGTAGTATCAAAGCAGTGCTTTAAGAAAGCTGGAGTAGTTAAATTTAATTCTTCAATAATATCATTTACTGTACACTCAAACTTTGCTTTTTTAGATATAGTAACATGATACATTTTACCATGTTTACCTACCCTATCTTCTTTATTTGTAACCCACTTAAAGTAAGAAGATGTGTCACCATTATTAACTTTGTCGACAGTTTTTTCTTTACATTCGAAACATTTCCCGTACATGCAATCTTGAATACTCATATCACAATTTACAGATTGGAGAAAATTTCTTGGATTACCAGTCGGCAAAACGTGTAACTGTGCTAATTTCTTCACAACCAACTCGAAATTCGCATGAATTTTACATAAACAAGTATCGCGATCTGTTACTTTCTTTTTAACAATCCAAAAGGGTCGTAAGCGCGTAAATGTAGGCCAAGATATTTTAAATAAATTTTCTTTTTTATATTTTTCATATAAATTTGTCAAAGTGTCCAGTAAATATCGTTTTCTTTTAACTATCTTGTTCTTACTGATAACGTCTTTTGATGCAGGAATTAAGGCCGAATTTTCATCTCTTTCCAAAAAAGTTTGGACACTTTCTCTTGCAATTTTTTGGAATTTCATTATTTTTTCTTTTTTTCTGTCTATAAAATTATATAATGATTAATTTAAATTATAGATTTAAATATTTTATAATAATAATTTATAATTTTATATCAAAAAGCAACAAATAATTTACCATATTAATCGTTTAATTATTAATAATTCTGGGAAAAAATAAATTGAATAAATTATGCTGGATATAATTTTTGACCAAGAAATAAATAAATTCTTAGGAGTTGTATTTTATAAATAATAATAATAATAATTAATTGTTTTTACCTAGAAGAAAACTTTTTGATTTCAAATGTTTTTTTTGTAAATAAAGACTGACAATTCCTGACGTCTTTCTCATAAATCGGTACTTTTTGATTACTCTTCCTGTAATTGCTTGCGAGAAAATAGATTTTTCCTTTTCGTTCTTCAAATTTTGTTTCCTTTCCAATAATTGAGCTTCCAATGCTTCACAATGGATTAAACGATTTTGAACAGCTTCTCTCCCAGCATTTTCAATTTTTTTCACATTTTGAAGTAAAGGATCCTTTTTTTCGTTCTTTTTTTTCAATCTATATAACTGACACTTTAAATTGTGAATTATTCTATTTTTTTTTGCTTAATAGTACCTTGCAATTTGATTTTTTCTCTTTGAATTCGAGCAGCTCTATTTCGCGCGCAAATTAATGAATGTTTTAATTTTTTTATCACTTTATTTTCATTTTTATTGGTGATTAATTTCTTATTATCACGATTTAAGTTTTCATCTCTTTTTTGAGAAATACAAATTGGTTCATTTGAATTACTTTTTTCATTTTCTTGAACAACATAGCTTTCAAAACTGCTACTACTGTCAATGGGGTTAGAAACTTTTTGTGTACTTTTATTAGAAATCAAATTTGCATCAAATTCATTTAAAGTATAATTTACTGATACTTCCTGCGAAAGCCTTGTTGAATTTTCTGGAGGCAGGAGTTTATCAAACGATGTTTCTAAACTTTGATTCAATTTTTTTAAAGACTTTTTATTTTTATTAATTTCATTCAATGATTTTAATCTTGCGATCTCAATTGCTTTTTTCTCTCTTGCCAACTTTCTTTTTTGCTGTATTTTTTCTTTTTTAATTAATAATTTTAATTCTCGTTCTTTATCCATAGTTATTTAATTAATTATTTATACAAAACTCAAAGGTTAAATTTAAAGGTTAAATTGGAAAAACAGTGAAGATATAAACAAATCCATTGCTCGTCGTTTGTTTTAACTCGATTCAAAAATTTTTCTTCGCGCAAAAAGTCAATCAATGAGCTCTATAATAGAAGCTCATAGTTTTTATTACTTTTATAGTGTTTATGGATAGTGCAGAAGTTAACGATTTTCCTATACACTTTTATAACATAAAAGAAGAGATTACAATGAGTTTAAAGTGTTTAGAAGCTAAAATCAATATGTGCCATTCAAAAATATGGTTTTTTGAAATAAGTTACGTTTTGAATTTTAATCTTTAACATAATTTTATTCTTTATGTATAGGAGGCACAGATTTCCGTAAGGGTTTAAATTACTTCTTATTATATTCATAATGTGCTCCCGTTGTTTGGTTTCTTTAAAAGCAATGTTAAAAAAGTTATCTGAAGTTGATTGCTTAATTTTAAATTCTTAAAAAAAAATGTCGCGCAAGTTTGAAGGTATATAATTTTATTTCTAAGTAAGGCACATCATTGTCCCAAGGACTTTTCAATTGCTTACACTCCCATGCACTTCTACTAAAAATTACAAAGCATAGAAATAAATGTTAAAAAAGTTATAATGCCTAAACTGCAAAAATGCAGCCAGTGTCACACACAAATAACAATCAAATTCACCACTTTTTTTTATTCTCAATGTTTTCTACATTATTATAATGATTTTTTAACACATGGAACATGTAAAACGAACAAAAATTTGTTGAAATATGGTGTAGCAAAATTATTTTTACAATTTTTAAGGTATCATAATGAGCGACAACACAAAGTTTAAAATTTCTAGAAAAATGCCCATATATTCATACAGAGCTGTTTAATAACTCTCCAGCCAAAACTAGGCCAGGAGAATTAAATACAGAAGACACATGTGACTGGAGTATTTTAGAGAAACGGAATCTGGACTTATATAAAAGCGTTGATGCATCTCGCCTATGAGAAGGCTAGACAGACGCAACCCCTCGGCACTTGTCGAAACTATATTCGTCCGCGACGGTCCTTCGCGCATGCGGCGAGAATGTTCAAACATTTGAATTTGAAATCTTGAATCATTTAATCGAGTAAAAACAGAAGCTTCTTTGAAAAATTAAATTTAAATAATTCGTTAATCAGAGTTAGGTTTTAAATTTTATTGATATCTTTTCCCACACAGCACAATTCCTTGCCTGAAGTTTGAGCGAAGTTGGCACTGCAAACTTCGCAAGTTTTTCATTTGACATTTATGAAAACTTGACCTAACCAACAAAATGTCCGCTTGTGCAGAAAGCTTGAAGGGATAACTTGCGGCAAGTATAACCTGGTTGGTAATTGAAAACTTTCCTCGAAAGTTTCAGGAAAGGTTCTAGAAAAGTTTGAATTAAAGGTAAAAAAATTTTTTTTTGCGGATTGAATGAATTTGTAACACATTATTGTGACCCCTGTGGGAGGTTTAAAAAAATCTATTGCGCAGCCCTAGCTATTATAGAATTCAATTGCGCAAGGCCTAAAGTTGAAATTTGCAGTGAAAGTTTCCAGTTAGTTTCAAACGTTAAACTTTCTGCACAAGCGGACATTTTGTTGGTTAGGTCAAGTTTTCATAAATGTCAAATGCAAACTTGCGAAGTTTGCAGTGCCAACTTCGCTCAAACTTCAGGCAAGGAATTGTGCTGTGTGGGTTGTTATATTACCTATTTTCAACTTTTTTATTCAAAGTTTTTAGTTTTAGTAATCATCATTTTATTTAAAATTATTAATTAAAAATATTATATAAAAAAAGACATTTTTTCTTTAAATAAAAATAATTAAAATAATCAATCTTTTAAATTATGAATTTTACATAAAATAAATAATATTTAAATCAAAACCTTATAATAAATATCGGGCAAGTACGAGTTACACTCGTACCAAGTCGAAGGGTTCCGTACCGCTCTAATTTTTTTCAATTATATGAGTCAGAGATTATTTGAATAATAATTTAAATAATGATAAATTAAAATAATTTTTTTTATTTTTAAAGAAATTTAAGTATAAACTTAATGATTTTTATAAGATTAAAAATTTCCAATTAACCCATTAACGACCATCAGGACGCAAAATTGACTTTGACTTTGGGATCATTATTTTATATGAAAAAATCAGACTAAACATTCAACAAAGACCATTTCTGACGTAAAATTTATCGCTCTTTTTGATTCTGGAGTCAAAAATTGTTTATAATTAATTGCACAATATTTATAACAATTTAATTGCAAAAAAGCATGGATTTTTGCAAAAATATTTTCGATTTATCAATTTTTTGACATGGAAAACCAAATGTCGTTGAGTCTGGAACCCAAAAAATCGCGTCCTCGATTCCTCAGGTACAAAAATCCATAATTGCTAATTTCGAAATTCAAGATGGCGGACGCCAAAATGGCGTTGAAACAGTGTAAAAAATGTTGTGAGGCATTATTTTACGAAAGAAGCCCAAATATGAATTATTTTCATTGAAACTGGGTATATAAAGTCTTTTGAGGGTAACGATTATAAATCTTTTATCAATTCACAAAAATTCAAAATGGCGGCTCCAACATGGCGGACGATTTTTTTAAAATTCATCGGATTTACCTGGAATTTGTTACTCGGGGGTTTTCGGGGCCGCTGATTACGAATCTGATAACAGTTTTTAATAATTCAAAATGGCGGCTCCAATATGGCGGACGATTTTTCAAAAATTCATCGGATTTACATGAAATTTGTTACTTGGGGGTTTTCGGGGCCGCTGATTACGAATCTGATAACAGTTTTTAAAAATTAAAAATGTCGGCTCCAATATGGCGGATGATTTTTTAAGAGTTCATCGGATTTACCTCAAATTTGTTACTCGGGAGTTTTGGGGGTCGCTGACAACTAACCTAATGTGAGAAAATTATCAGCTGGTGTTGTACGTCCGTCAGACGCCAATCTATTGTACAACGTGTTAGCTCTAGAAAAGGGTATATCTATTTTTCTCATTTCTCCTTGTTGTATCTCTGGACAGATGAGAGTAGTGTAGCCACTGTTAACACCAAAGAAACTACAAATCCATAACAGTTACATAGTTTACTTCACTATTTTTGTTTTCTGGACATTGCTTTACCTAATGGTTTACGACCTAACAGTTCGTTAGTAGACCAATAATCTCTTTGCGACTTCCTTTCGTTAAAACTAGAAAGGATAATTAGTCCTACAAAAGCATCAAATTCTTCACCTGAAAGAATGTAACAATTATTACGTGTAGCTTCAATTATAGAAGGTTTTAATTCTTTTGAAAAAAGCTCAAATAAATCATTAAAAGAATACTTACTATTTTGAGCTTTTTGCTTGTCCGAAAGCAAAATCTTTTCTTCAGGAAGCTCTGTGTACCTCCTTGCACCATCTGTCCAAAGAAAATTGTGATCTGGTTCAAGTTTCGTCTGATTTTCTGAATAATTTTCCACAGTCTTATAATATGAGCGCTTTTTTAAATCTTCGATTTTCACGATACTTTTGCTATATTATTCTTCTGTACCAGAATCATCGTCATCATCTGATTCTCCTCAATCATTGGGATTAGGAATAACCATCGCATCTAAAGCATCGTCTTCCTCTTCAACTTCAATATCAATACTGTCACGGAAACGCTTTTGTCTTTTTGCACGCGACATAGTGCCAACTATTTATAAAAAATCTATAAGAAAGATTTTTCTTCTCTCTTATATACAAAGTAATCGTCTTGCGAAAAACAATTTCACACTATAAACAAAAAGTACAGAAGTACTGAAAACACAGAAAGAGTACTAAATCTTTCTTATTGTCAAAACAAGTGACGATCAGATTATCTCAGTTATAGAAACAAAAACGAATCGTCTTTGTTACAAATAAATGACAATCGGATAATCGGTATTATAGAAACAAAAACCAATAATTACAGATATAATACTAAGTTTTTTGTATAGTATAGTCATTTGTTTTATTTCTATAATAATTGGTTTTTGTTTCTATAATACCGAGTATCCGATTGTCATTTATTTTTAACAAAGATGATTCGTTTTTGTTTCTATAACAGAGGTAATCAGATCGTCACTTGTTTTGGCAATACGAAAGATTTAGTACTCTTTCTGTGTTTTCAGTACTTCTGTACTTTTTGTTTATAGTGTGAAATTGTTTTTTGCAAGACGATTACTTTGTATATAAGAGAGAAGAAAAATCTTTCTTATAGATTTTTTATAAATAGTTGGCACTATGTCGCGTGCAAAAAGACAAAAGCGTTTCCGTGACAGTATTGATATTGAAGTTGAAGAGGATGACGATGTTTTAGATGCGATGGTTATTCCTAATCCCAATGATTCGGGAGAATCAGGTGATGACGATGATTCTGGCACAGAAGAACATTGTAACAAGAATATCGTGGAAATCGAAGATTTAAAAAAGAGCTCATTTTATAAGACTGTGGAAAATTATTCAGAAAATCAGACAAAACTTGAACCAGATCACAATTTTCTTTGGACAGTTGGTGAAAGGAAGTACACTGAGCTTCCTGAAGAACAGATTTTGCTTTCGGACAAGCAAAAAGCTCAAATTAGTAAGTATTCAATTGTTGATTTGTTTGAACTTTTTTTTTCAAAAGAATTAAAAACTTATATAATTGAAGCTACACGTGATAACGGTTACAATCTTTCAATTGAAGAATTTGACGCTTTTGTAGGGATAATTATCCTCTCTAGTTTTAACGAAAGGAAGTCGCAAAGAGACTATTGGTCTACTAACGAACTTTTAGGTTGTAAACCAATAGGTAAAGCAATGTCCAGAAAAAAATTTGAAGATATAAAGTCTAAAATAAAATTATCAAAAGCTGGTGATGAAAATACTGCAGACAAGGCTTGGAGAGTGCGCATTCCTTTTGAGATTTTTAGAAGGAATTTAAAACAATTTGGCATTTTTTGTACTGCATTGTCTGTAGATGGTAAAGGATCAAGTGGTTATTCCGCATTGTCTGATAAACTGAGTAAATGCGCTTTAGGCAGTCGTGTGGTAATGCAAATGTCTCAAAGTCTTCTTACTTCCGTTGTACCCAAGAAGCTGGCAGAGTACCATATGTACTTTGACAATTATTTTACGAGTCCAGACTTGCTGGTACATTTAAAAAAGCTGGGTTTAGGGGCAACAGGAACAGTGCGACAAAATAGAGTGAAAGCCAGCCATCAATTATCTACAAAGTCTAAGAGAGGCACATACGAAGTCCAACATGATAAGAATAGTGGAGTAAACTATGTAACTGTCATGGATTCAAAAATAGTTTCTTTGTTGTCAACAGTGGCTAGTGCTACACCACTCTCATCTGTCGAGAGGTTCAACAAGGAAAAAAGAGAAGCAGTAGATATTCCCTTTCCGAGAGCTAACACTTTGTACAACAGATTTATGGGAGGGGTGGATTTACATGATTCACATTGCAGTAATCTAGCACCTTGCATAAGGTCCAAAAAGTGGACATGGCCAATACTGACAAGACTTATACAGTCCTCCATAGCTAATGCAACTGTCCTAAAAAACATTGTTTCGGAAGAAAAAAAAGTGGGGACGATGTATGTTGCGTTAGCTATTGCCGAATGCTACTTAAAAAAGACTAATTTTAATAATTTAAAATCACATGCACTTGAAGCAGTAGGCTTGAAAAAAAATTGCTACTTTTATGTAAAGTGCAACAAAAGAACACAAAAAATGTGCACACAGTGTGGCACATATCAATGTCTTACATGCTTTCAGGCAGCTCATGTGTAGATTTGTTTGCTGTTTAAAATAATTGAAACAACCATTTTTTAAAACAAAAAAAATCATTAAAAAAAGTAAAAAAAAAATTTTTAAAAACATAAAATTAAAAAAAAATTAAAAAAAACATAAAATAAAAAAAAATAAAAAAAAAGTGGCTCTTTTGCGCGTCGACCTCCTTGTGGTAAGAGCTGGGCAACGTCAAAAACTGTGATTGGCGGCTGACGGACGTACAACACAAGCTGATAATTTTCTCACATTAGGTTAGTTGTCAGCGACCCCGAAAACTCCCGAGTAACAAATTTGAGGTAAATCCGAAGAACTTTTAAAAAATCATCGGCCATATTGGAGCCGCCATTTTGAATTTTTAAAAACTCTTATCAGATTCGTAATCAGCGGCCCCGAAAACCCCCGAGTAACAAATTTCATGTAAATCCGATGAATTTTTAAAAAATCGTCCGCCATATTGGAGCCGCCATTTTGAATTATTAAAAACTGTTATCAGATTCGTAATCAGCGGCCCCGAAAACCCCCGAGTAACAAATTCCAGGTAAATCCGATGAATTTTTAAAAAATCGTCCGCCATGTTGGAGCCGCCATTTTGAATTTTGGTGAATTGATAAAAGATTTATAATCGTTACCCTCAAAAGACTTTATATACCCAGTTTCAATGAAAATAATTAATATTTGAGCTTCTTTCGTAAAATAATGTCTTACAACATTTTTTACACTGTTTCAACGCCATTTTGGCGTCCGCCATCTTGAATTTCGAAATTAGCAATTATGGATTTTTGTACCTGAGGAATTGAGGACGCGATTTTTTGGGTTCCAGACTCAACGACATTTGGTTTTCCATGTCAAAAAATTGATAAATCGAAAATATTTTTGCAAAAATCCATGCTTTTTTGCAATTAAATTGTTATAAATATTGTGCAATTAATTATAAACAATTTTTGACTCCAGAATCAAAAAGAGCGATAAATTTTACGTGAGAAATGGTCTTTGTTGAATTTTTAGTCTGATTTTTTCATATAAAATAATGATCCCAAAGTCAAAGTCAATTTTGCGTCCTGATGGTCGTTAATGGGTTAAATAGACTAAACTTTTTTATATAATTTTAAATTTTAAAGCCAAAAGAATTTTTTTTAATTTTTTAACTTTTAAAGTAATTTAAACATAAAAATAAACATTTTGTACAAAAAAAATAATCTGAAACTATAAAATATTGTAGCTGTTTAGCAGAAAAAAATTTTTTTTGGTAAAATTTCAGTTTTTTGGAAAAAATGTTAAGATAATAAATTTAAACCACAATTTTTATGGTTTTATAAAAAATTCTGCATAAAATTACACATTTTTAACCAACTCCCAACCTTTCAGGATAAATACGCTGAGCGCTAGCATAGGGGTTTTTTGTCATTTTTCAACTTTTCATTAATAACTTTTGAAAATTAAGTCCAGCAACGTTCGCTATATTTTTCCTGTAAACTACACGTAATAATACCTAGGTATACCAAATTTCAAACCTCTAGGTCAAATGGTTTGGAAGATAAGGGGGGGGGGGACACGTTTTTTTAAAAATAAAAAGTTTTTCCTTGACAACGCTATGACCATCACCTCCAATCATGTTCTCTATATTTTTCCTGAACTCTACTCGCGAAAATACATATGTGTACCAAATTTCAATACTCTAGGTCAAATAGTTTAGGAGATAACCACTCATGATCTGGATAAAGTAGTTGAGGGCATAAGTAAATTAGACGATAAATTTACATCATCATTTCAGTCTCTTTCCACTATAATAATAGAATTAAACTCTAAATTAGATGATGCATTGACCAGAGTTTCAAATATTGAGGTTAAGGTCGATGATTTCGAGAAGAGATTGGTTGCCGTGGAAGCAGCTAATTTGTCAGGTGTCCCGAATAACGCCTCTATCATACGTACCTGTGTTACTGAACTTAAAGACAGAGAGTCACGAAAGTGCAACTTAATTATGTTTGGTCTTCCCGAGCGTGCTGTCTCTAAAGCTATTACAAGCAAAAATAATAACAAAATTAGTGATAAACATGATCCTCAAGAACACTTTGAGCCCGTTAAGGTATTTCTGGCATCTTTTGCTGTTTCCGAAATTATTGACTCTATTGAACTTTTAAGAATTGGATCATCCGAATTGGGATTCTTTATCAAAAATTTATTAAGTGTAAAATTAATTTACGTATTTTTTGTCTCGGTTTGAAATCGATTGGTCAAAGAGAATGTTAACAATTTGTTTTAACTTTTGTGGAAAATTTTTATTTAATTTATGTTTCTGTTTGTTGTCACGTCGGCATTTATTTGATTGTGTTATTATATTATAATTTGTAAATCAATTATCCTAACTGTTAAATTTTTAATATCAGTACTTATTGTACGAAAGGGCTTTTTCGTTTTTTGTACTTACGCCCGTTTACATGTGAAATAAATAAATAAATAAATAAAATAGTCGTAAATTAAATTTTCAATGAATTTTCGTTTTTAGGGTTCCGTACACCACAAGTGTACGCACGGAACCCTATTGGCAAGACTTTGTCGAAAATCGTATCCCCCCCCTAGCCGCCAAACTATTTGACTTAGAAAGTTCAAATTTGGCCTACATATGTATTTTTACGTGTAGATGAAAGAAAAATTATAGAGAACATGATTCTAGGGGTTGATCATAGCGTTGTCAAGAAAATAACAAGATTTTTGAGAAATTTTGATATTTTTTGGCTGATAACTTTTGCCATTTCTTTGACAGCGCTATCACCACAACAATCTCTATAATTTTTCTGTAATCTACATATGATACTACATTTTTGTTTCAAATTTGAACTCCCTAAGTCAAATATTTTGTCAGATAAGAGGGGAATACGGTCATTTTTTCGAAAAAATGGGTTTAATTTGTACCATTCCTGCCCTTTATCTGCCAAATTATTGTACTTAGAGTGCTGAAATTTGATACACATATGAAGTTGACGTGTAGATTACAGAAAAACAGTAGAGAACTTTGTTACAGATCGTTATCATAGTGTTTTTAAGCAAAAAAAAAACGATTTTTTTTAAAAATGCTAAAAAATGGTCGTATCCCCCCCCCCCTGAACTTCCAAACTATTGGACTTAAAGAATTCAAATTTGGTACACAAATGTGTTTTCACGTATAGATTACAGGAAAATTATAGAGAACATGATTGTATGTGTTGAACATAGCGTTGTCAAGGAAATAACAATATTTTTGAGCATTTTTTAACATATGGGCAATAATTTAGTGTTATAACTTTGGCAGCGCCATAATCATTACTTTCTCTATAATTTTCCTGTAATCTACACGTAAATCTACATACGTGTACCAAATTTCAGCATCCTAAGTAAAATAGTTTGGAAGATAAGGGGGGGGGGGATACGGTCATTTTTTTAGCAAAAATGCACTAAAAGTGTACAATTCCACCTCCATATCTGCCAAACTATTGTACTTAGAGTGCTGAAATTTGGTAAAAATGACCGTATCCCCCCTCCCATAACTTCTAAACAATTTGACTTAGAGAGTTCAAATTTGGTACACAAATGTATTTTCACGTGTAGATTACAGAAAAATGGTAGAGAACATGATTGTAGAAGTTGATCACAGCGTTGTTAAGGAAATAAAATGATTTTTGAGTATTTTTTATGGATATTTGTTAAAATCTCTGGATTTTTCGTTGACAGCGCAATCACCATCACGTTCTCTATAATTTTTATGTAATTTACATCTGAAAATACATTCCTGTACAAAATTTGAACTCTAAGTAAAATATTTTGGAAGATGGGGGGGGGTGATCCATTTTGTACAAAAAATTCATTATATATTATATTATATATAATATGTATAATATATTTATATATTTAATAGTATTAAGTATATTAAAAATTATTTTGTTTTGTGTACGGAACCCTCGATTTTAGTGCGAGTGTAACTCGAACTTGCCCGATTTTTTTGGACTTACGCTCGTTTACATGTGAAATAAATAAATAAATAAATAAAATAATCGTAAATTAAATTTTCAATGAAATTTGAAGTAACTAATTGATAATTAAAAGAAAAATTAGAAATATAATTAAATAGGGGAGTGGGCCCCAAAATGGACAGGGCCCCAAGATGGACATTTCGTATATAATTTTTGTTTAAGGTGACAGCGCCTTATGCTTTTTGTCATTTTTGTTGTTTGTATAGACGAAGATTTTGATGCACATTTGAAGAAAAAGAACCAGTTGGTTTTTCTTCTACACATACCACGTAATTTTGTGTCGAAAAAAAGTTTTGTGACAGTTTTTTCTCAAGTTGGTAAATTTATTTAAATTTATGATTTAGAATGAGTACTTAAGGTTATAATATTCTTTATTTATCGTATAATAATATCCTAAAATGATTTTACTAATTCAGTGTTCGTATATATTTTTTTACTGGGGCTTAAAAAATGGTGTCATGTACCCTAAGATGGACAGGCCTCAAATCTCAATATATTTATTTGCTTATTTTCGATTTTACAATTTTTTTCAATAATCTTTTGAGCCAATTAATTAAAATTTTTTATTTTTCACCATAAAATGTGATGTTATCGTTAGAGAAAATTATTTACTACATTTTTCAGAGACTTTTAAGAAGGTGTCCATCTTGGGGCTACTTTTTTTTAAACCGACAATTTTAACAATTAGAAAAAACGCTTTAAAAAATGTTTATGTTCAAAATAAAATTTTATCTCTGTGGCCATCAGTTACCTTATAAATTATTGTACTTTCATCGGGTATAAAACATTTTAATATATTTTATTTGGTTTGGATTCTACAGCAATAAGACTAAAGGGTGTCCAACTTGGGGCCCTCTCCCCTATTGAAATAAGTAATTGAAAAATTGAATTGTGAATTCTTGAATATAGAAGAAAATAATTGAAAACTGAAGAATGGATTTGAAAATTGAAGAAAATAGTCATAGAATTAAATAATTGAATTGAAATATTTGAACAATATTTATGATTGAAAAAAAAGAAATTACTAAATATTGAAGAATTAATTGAAAATTAAAAAGAATAATTATAAAATAACGACAATAATTTGATATTAAAGAAAGTAATTGAGATAAGTGGAAAATATTTGACAATATTGAAAAAAATTCGACAATTGTTGAGAATATTTTGCAATTGAAAAAAAATCGGAAATTGTTGAGTATATTTGACAATTGAAAACAAATTCTAAAACTGTTGAGAATATTAGACAACGAAGCAAGGTAATTTAGCAAATTTAAGAATAATTTTAAAATTTAGGGAGAATAATTATAAATTGAAAACTGTTTAAAATTAAATAAAAAATTACAGATTTATTGGATAATGAAATTAAAATTACAACTGTTAGTTATAAATTTAAATTTTTATCAATTCAAAGGCATTTTTAAAAAAGTAGTTGTTTCATTATTACTCTCTAAATTTTGAATTAGTGAGAATTTAGCCTACAAATCAGTAATATTTCACTGACTTAAATTTAGAGAGTATAGATAATTTTATTATGAGAACCTTTTTTTTTTTGCTTGTCAAAATTAGGGTTCATGAAACGGGTCTGGCCCCCCCTGCTAGAAATCCAATGGGCGCCACTGCCTAACAATGCATTTTAAGACAAAAGTTTCCAGTATATATATACTCTCCTTCTTCACAGAGTCATCTCAAATTAAAAACTCAAATTGATTTCAATAAATTATTAGTTTTTCAAGTCCTTAATCGAAACGATTTGATACAAAAAAATTTTGACGAAATAGCGGCAGGTCAAAGTAAAAACTTTGAATTTAGAGAAAAATTTCTCTGTTTAATTGGTAATAAATAAAGTAGACTTTTTTAAAATAAAATATCCTTCGATTAAAGACTGCTTTTTAATGTATAAAAAAAGAGTACCAAATTTGGGAAGGATCGGTCAAGCGGTTTTCTTGTAATCTTGCTCACCGATATTGGAAACATGATTTTGAGAAAAACGAGTTTCAAGTTTCAAGTTTAGCTTACAACTCGTTACAAATCTATTGCGCGACTCCACAAAGAATTGCTTACTCCCTCAATTCAATAATTCAGTTTATTTATCATCTGAATAAACAAAAAAAATTGATTTTTTGAAAGTTATGACTGCGATTAAACTCTTAAGAGATTTTGTTCATAATAGTTTATGTCGTTTAGAAAGAATTTAATGTTTCTGTTAATAATTCATTTTCTTGACTAAATTGGTTCTAAAACTCGAAAAATAATAAAACGTTTGCAAATTTTACGATTTAAATTCTAAATTCCCAGAAAAGTGGGATTTTTTTCATTTTACGTTTATTTTCTTTCTAATAACACCTAGAAACAGAATCCATTTGAAAATTTTATTTACCTAAAAATTATATTTAAATCCGCTCCAGGGCACCGTGCTAGGTGCGTTCTCTCACCAAAAGACGCAAACGAGTCTAGATCTATAAGATATAAGTAGGGAGATTTCTGATAAGCTTGAAGAAGTTTAGAGTAAATTCTGACATTGGCTTAATGCGACGTAATGTACTTTTGAAAAAAGACATTTTCAAAAATCCTATGTACAATCATATATAAGAACCTACATTAATTCCTATGTGGGTCGGCATATATGGAATTTCCATATAGAATTCCATATGGAATCCTATATGGGATTCTGCGTAGGTTTGCCTATATGAAAAATGCATTCTAGAAATAATCCTATATGGGTTTCTATTTGGCAAAGTGCAAAAGATCCTATGTAGAATAGTACGTAGGATTCTAATGAAGATTCTATATGAAAGCCGACATATAGTCCAATATGGAATAAAACAAAGAATCCCCTATGGGATCCTGTAAAGAACTGCCAATTAGGTAATTATCTTTCAGGGTCGGTATATAGTATCCTACATAGAATCCTATATAGTAACCTATGTGGGATAAGATGTAGGATAGTGCATAGGATCGTATATGACATCCCATATAGAATCCTATGTCGGCAGATATGTGGGATAATACGTAGGATCCTATATGGGATCCAGTATAGGACTGCCCATATGGGAAATATCTATGCGAGCTGGGTACCCATATAGGATCCTGTACAGAATTCTTCGTGGTATTCCCATGTGGGATCCCATGCAGAATACTACATAGGACCCCATATAGGATCCCATATAGGATATATCTTATCTTATATGCTACATAGGACCCCATATAGGATTCTGCATGGGATCCCACATGGGAATTTCAAATAGGGGAGTGCGTTGAGACACTGGTTATTAGTGTGCACACTACATTTGATACGATATGATGTAAAGTTCACTTCTTGCAACCCAAAAAACGCCATATTGGATTTAGTTAGTCAGTTATTTAGTCAGGTTCTTGTTTCTAAAGTTAAGTTTAATTTTGTCGTTTCTTTGAATAAATTTTTATATTCGATCCGTAAATTTTCGAAACATGCGAATTAGTGGGTTGTGCCAAGTGAAAATTCAATTGTAGCTCCTATTAACCTTGCGGTCCCAAAATGCCATTTCAGGGGTGAAAACTTGATAAAAACGGAACATTTCTGGATAATTTAAAAAAATCGTAGTGGGAGGAAAGGTATTCACTTTTTTAATTAAAAATTTTTTTTGCATTTTTCTAGTCAAAAATAAATTTTTGAAAATTAGCAGTTATATAATTTTAAGTTTTGTTATTGCAAAAAAGAAGATATAACCGGCAAAGGTTAATTGAAGGATATTTCGGTTGGAAAGTAAGGAAAATAATTGGGAAGACAGCGAATTACATAAAATAAAACCATTTATTTAAACTTACAATTTCGATGAGAATCCGTCAGGAAACAATTGACACGATCAACTCAATCTTAATTTTGAACCAGGAAATTATGCTGCTGCTGCACTCAGACAAATCACCGTAAAGTCCCAGATAAGGGTTAAAAGAGAAATAACTGAGTAATGAGATTTACACTCGTAGTCAGATACACGTGGTTACAATCAAACCGGCCGAAAAACGAAACGAAAATCTAGTAGCGAAAACGAACGCCGCCCTTGAGAATTTGGCGATTGGCCCCCTCGGAACCGTTCGGCTAGTTCCGGGGTCAATCGCCGAATTCTTGCTAGACACGCGAAATTATGTAACAGCCTTGTTACACCCCCTTGCCCTATTCGGGACGATGCATACCCGCTGCTTTCATACCTATACTTAATATTTTCACAATAAAATTTTACAAAACTTTTCTAACATAAATTTAGTTTTCTTGGCATTTTTCTAACTCTAATACATTTGTATCTTTCTATACATTTCTTACCAAACTTAATTCTAAAATTTTCTTTAGATCCTGTCGACGTTGGTCCCAATTTGCCTTTACGTATTTATTTCCGTTTTTCACCGGGTCGCAGTATCTGCTTTTCCCTTTGTAGTGTCGTTCCAAGCTGAATACGTCATGGACTAAATAATATTTTTCCCGTACTTTCCTTCTCCAAAAACGACGGGTCCAGTTATTTTGCTCCATCCTGAAAAATTCCCAAAAAAAAAAAATTTTCGTCAAAACCGTTTTTTCTAATTCTTTTTATTCGTCAATAAGAAAGAACAATTTTTATCTGCCTTCTAATTTTTTACTAATTTAACCCATTAACGACCATCAGGACGCAAAATTGACTTTGACTTTGGGATCATTATTTTATATGAAAAAATCAGACTAAAAATTCAACAAAGACCATTTCTGACGTAAAATTTATCGCTCTTTTTGATTCTGGAGTCAAAAATTGTTTATAATTAATTGCACAATATTTATAACAATTTAATTGCAAAAAAGCATGGATTTTTGCAAAAATATTTTCGATTTATCAATTTTTTGACATGGAAAACCAAATGTCGTTGAGTCTGGAACCCAAAAAATCGCGTCCTCGATTCCTCAGGTACAAAAATCCATAATTGCTAATTTCGAAATTCAAGATGGCGGACGCCAAAATGGCGTTGAAACAGTGTAAAAAATGTTGTAAGACATTATTTTACGAAAGAAGCTCAAATATTAATTATTTTCATTGAAACTGGGTATATAAAGTCTTTTGAGGGTAACGATTATAAATCTTTTATCAATTCACCAAAATTCAAAATGGCGGCTCCAACATGGCGGACGATTTTTTAAAAATTCATCGGATTTACCTGGAATTTGTTACTAGGGGGTTTTCGGGGCCGCTGATTACGAATCTGATAACAGTTTTTAATAATTCAAAATGGCGGCTCCAATATGGCGGACGATTTTTTAAAAATTCATCGGATTTACATGAAATTTGTTACTCGGGGGTTTTCGGGGCCGCTGATTACGAATCTGATAAGAGTTTTTAAAAATTCAAAATAACGGCTCCAATATGGCCGATGATTTTTTAAAAGTTCTTCGGATTTACCTCAAATTTGTTACTCGGGAGTTTTCGGGGTCGCTGACAACTAACCTAATGTGAGAAAATTATCAGCTTGTGTTGTACGTCCGTCAGCCGCCAATCACAGTTTTTGACGTTGCCCAGCTCTTACCACAAGGAGGTCGACGCGCAAAAGAGCCACTTTTTTTTTATTTTTTTTTATTTTATGTTTTTTTAAATTTTTTTTTAATTTTATGTTTTTAAAAATTTTTTTTTTACTTTTTTTAATGATTTTTTTTGTTTTAAAAAATGGTTGTTTCAATTATTTTAAACAGCAAACAAATCTACACATGAGCTGCCTGAAAGCATGTAAGACATTGATATGTGCCACACTGTGTGCACATTTTTTGTGTTCTTTTGTTGCACTTTACATAAAAGTAGCAATTTTTTTTCAAGCCTACTGCTTCAAGTGCATGTGATTTTAAATTATTAAAATTAGTCTTTTTTAAGTAGCATTCGGCAATAGCTAACGCAACATACATCGTCCCCACTTTTTTTTCTTCCGAAACAATGTTTCTTAGGACAGTTGCATTAGCTATGGAGGACTGTATAAGTCTTGTCAGTATTGGCCATGTCCACTTTTTGGACCTTATGCAAGGTGCTAGATTACTGCAATGTGAATCATGTAAATCCACCCCTCCCATAAATCTGTTGTACAAAGTGTTAGCTCTCGGAAAGGGAATATCTACTGCTTCTCTTTTTTCCTTGTTGAACCTCTCGACAGATGAGAGTGGTGTAGCACTAGCCACTGTTGACAACAAAGAAACTATTTTTGAATCCATGACAGTTACATAGTTTACTCCACTATTCTTATCATGTTGGACTTCGTATGTGCCTCTCTTAGACTTTGTAGATAATTGATGGCTGGCTTTCACTCTATTTTGTCGCACTGTTCCTGTTGCCCCTAAACCCAGCTTTTTTAAATGTACCAGCAAGTCTGGACTCGTAAAATAATTGTCAAAGTACATATGGTACTCTGCCAGCTTCTTGGGTACAACGGAAGTAAGAAGACTTTGAGACATTTGCATTACCACACGACTGCCTAAAGCGCATTTACTCAGTTTATCAGACAATGCGGAATAACCACTTGATCCTTTACCATCTACAGACAATGCAGTACAAAAAATGCCAAATTGTTTTAAATTCCTTCTAAAAATCTCAAAAGGAATGCGCACTCTCCAAGCCTTGTCTGCAGTAT
The DNA here is from genome assembly GCA_037103525.1 of Ganaspis brasiliensis. Taxonomy (NCBI): domain Eukaryota; kingdom Metazoa; phylum Arthropoda; class Insecta; order Hymenoptera; family Figitidae; genus Ganaspis; species Ganaspis brasiliensis. The sequence goes on from JAZKLR010000438.1 coordinate 528,744, forward strand.
TTTCATCACCAGCTTTTGATAATTTTATTTTAGACTTTATATCTTCAAATTTTTTTCTGGACATTGCTTTACCTATTGGTTTACAACCTAAAAGTTCGTTAGTAGACCAATAGTCTCTTTGCGACTTCCTTTCGTTAAAACTAGAGAGGATAATTATCCCTACAAAAGCGTCAAATTCTTCAATTGAAAGATTGTAACCGTTATCACGTGTAGCTTCAATTATATAAGTTTTTAATTCTTTTGAAAAAAAAAGTTCAAACAAATCAACAATTGAATACTTACTAATTTGAGCTTTTTGCTTGTCCGAAAGCAAAATCTGTTCTTCAGGAAGCTCAGTGTACTTCCTTTCACCAACTGTCCAAAGAAAATTGTGATCTGGTTCAAGTTTTGTCTGATTTTCTGAATAATTTTCCACAGTCTTATAAAATGAGCTCTTTTTTAAATCTTCGATTTCCACGATATTCTTGTTACAATGTTCTTCTGTGCCAGAATCATCGTCATCACCTGATTCTCCCGAATCATTGGGATTAGGAATAACCATCGCATCTAAAACATCGTCATCCTCTTCAACTTCAATATCAATACTGTCACGGAAACGCTTTTGTCTTTTTGCACGCGACATAGTGCCAACTATTTATAAAAAATCTATAAGAAAGATTTTTCTTCTCTCTTATATACAAAGTAATCGTCTTGCAAAAAACAATTTCACACTATAAACAAAAAGTACAGAAGTACTGAAAACACAGAAAGAGTACTAAATCTTTCTTATTGTCAAAACAAGTGACGATCAGATTATCTCAGTTATAGAAACAAAAACGAATCATCTTTGTTAAAAATAAATGACAATCGGATACTCGGTATTATAGAAACAAAAACCAATTATTATAGAAATAAAACAAATGACTATACTATACAAAAAACTTAGTATTATATCTGTAATTATTGGTTTTTGTTTCTATAATACCGAGTATCCGATTGTCATTTATTTTTAACAAAGACGATTCGTTTTTGTTTCTATAACTGAGATAATCTGATCGTCACTTGTTTTGACAATAAGAAAGATTTAGTACTCTTTCTGTGTTTTCAGTACTTCTGTACTTTTTGTTTATAGTGTGAAATTGTTTTTTGCAAGACGATTACTTTGTATATAAGAGAGAAGAAAAATCTTTCTTATAGATTTTTTATAAATAGTTGGCACTATGTCGCGTGCAAAAAGACAAAAGCGTTTCCGTGACAGTATTGATATTGAAGTTGAAGAGGAAGACGATGCTTTAGATGCGATGGTTATTCCTAATCCCAATGATTGAGGAGAATCAGATGATGACGATGATTCTGGTACAGAAGAATAATATAGCAAAAGTATCGTGAAAATCGAAGATTTAAAAAAGCGCTCATATTATAAGACTGTGGAAAATTATTCAGAAAATCAGACGAAACTTGAACCAGATCACAATTTTCTTTGGACAGATGGTGCAAGGAGGTACACAGAGCTTCCTGAAGAAAAGATTTTGCTTTCGGACAAGCAAAAAGCTCAAAATAGTAAGTATTCTTTTAATGATTTATTTGAGCTTTTTTCAAAAGAATTAAAACCTTCTATAATTGAAGCTACACGTAATAATTGTTACATTCTTTCAGGTGAAGAATTTGATGCTTTTGTAGGACTAATTATTCTTTCTAGTTTTAACGAAAGGAAGTCGCAAAGAGATTATTGGTCTACTAACGAACTGTTAGGTCGTAAACCATTAGGTAAAGCAATGTCCAGAAAACAAAAATAGTGAAGTAAACTATGTAACTGTTATGGATTCGTAGTTTCTTTGGTGTTAACAGTGGCTACACTACTCTCATCTGTCCAGAGATACAACAAGGAGAAATGAGAAAAATAGATATACCCTTTTCTAGAGCTAACACGTTGTACAATAGATTGGCGTCTGACGGACGTACAACACCAGCTGATAATTTTCTCACATTAGGTTAGTTGTCAGCGACCCCCAAAACTCCCGAGTAACAAATTTGAGGTAAATCCGATGAACTCTTAAAAAATCATCCGCCATATTGGAGCCGCCATTTTTAATTTTTAAAAACTGTTATCAGATTCGTAATCAGCAGCCCCGAAAACCCCCAAGTAACAAATTTCATGTAAATCCGATGAATTTTTGAAAAATCGTCCGCCATATTGGAGCCGCCATTTTGAATTATTAAAAACTGTTATCAGATTCGTAATCAGCGGCCCCGAAAACCCCCGAGTAATTAGCAATTATGGATTTTTGTACCTGAGGAATCGAGGACGCGATTTTTTGGGTTCCAGACTCAACGACATTTGGTTTTCCATGTCAAAAAATTGATAAATCGAAAATATTTTTGCAAAAATCCATGCTTTTTTGCAATTAAATTGTTATAAATATTGTGCAATTAATTATAAACAATTTTTGACTCCAGAATCAAAAAGAGCGATAAATTTTACGTCAGAAATGGTCTTTTTTGAATGTTTAGTCTGATTTTTTCATATAAAATAATGATCCCAAAATCAAAGTCAATTTTGCGTCCTGATGGTCGTTAATGGGTTAAGTCTGTCCTGTTTTTCTTTTCATCTGTCAATGAACAAGAAAATTTTGTTTTAGTGTTTCTGTCCTTTTCCACTATTTTCCTAACATTTTCGAGTATATTCCGTTTATTCTAATTTTGGCTATTTTCTCCGTTATCTATGTATTTTCGTAAATCGTTAATATTCCACACACCTATCGATTTTCCGCGAATTTTCACTAATTAGTATATTATAGGTGAAATTTTGCTAATAATGTTAAATGGACCTTCTTAATCTTTTTTCAAATTTTTAGCTATTCCCAAGTCTTTGTTCGATAAAGACTTATGTTTTTTCTAGACCAAGTCGTCTACTTCTAATTCTACTTTTCGCCTATTTTCGTTATAGTATTTTGCCTGTATTTCGTTCGCTTTGTCTACATTTTGTAACACTTCGTCTTTTACGACCTGGGTCCTTATCACGTAATTTTGAAAGCGAAACCAAAAACGAAAACGCAAGTTCGATTTTCAAATTTTTTTGTGAAATGTCAGTTTGCCTTTGTTATAATTATGATCATTGTTCATACTTTGAAAACGTCGCGAATTTAGGGTTAATAGAATTTTGGGACGCATAAATTTATACCGATTGACATTTGATCGACTCGACATTTGGACGAAGGGCGTTTGGACGAATTGACAATTGGACGAAATGACATTTGGACGAATCGACATTTTGACGAAATGACATTTGGACGAATCGACATTTACACGAAAGGACATTTAGACAAATCAACATTTAGACGAAAGGACATTTAGACGAATCGACATTTTGACGAAACGACATTTGGACGAATAGACATTTGGACGAAATGACATTTGGACGAATCGACATTTTGACGAAAGGACATTTCAACGAATCGACATTTAGACGAAAGGACATTTGGATGAATCGACATTTAGACGAAAGGACATTTGGACGAATCGACATTTTGACGAAAAGACATTTGGACGAATCGACATTTTGACGAAGGGCGTTTGGACGAATTGACAATTGGACGAAATGACATTTGGACGAATCGACATTTTGACGAAATGACATTTGGACGAATCGACATTTAGACGAAAGGACATTTAGACGAATCAACATTTAGACGAAAGGACATTTAGACGAATCGACATTTTGACGAAACGACATTTGGACGAATAGACATTTGGACGAAATGACATTTGGACGAATCGACATTTTGACGAAAGGACATTTCAACGAATCGACATTTAGACGAAAGGACATTTGGATGAATCGACATTTAGACGAAAGGACATTTGGACGAATCGACATTTTGACGAAAAGACATTTGGACGAATCGACATTTTGACGAAAGGACATTTAGACGAATCGACATTTTGACGAAAAGACATTTGGACGAATCGACATTTTGACGAAACGACATTTGGACGAATCGACATTTTGAAGAATGGAAAATTGGACGAATTGACATTTAATCGAAACGACATTTTGACGAATCGACACTTGGACGAATCTTTTTTGGCATATAAGTTTACTTTCTATTTTGTACTTGTTTATGGTTTCCAATTATCAAATATTTCAAGTGTTACTAGGGTTCTTTGTTTATCCGAGAGATGGAGCTAGAAGTATTAAAATTTAGTTAATCTGTTGGTAAATTACCTAAAAATTATCAAAAAAATATAAAAATTTCATTTTATACACAATTTTAATACTTCTAGCTCCATCTCTCGGAAACAAACTGAACCCCGTCAAAAGTTGGAATAATTAATAATTTAAAAACCATGATCCCGTACAACATAGAGAGTAAACTTTTATGCCAAAAAAGATTCGTCCAAGTGTCATTTCGTCAAAATGTCGTTTCGATTAAATGTCGATTCGTCCAAATGTCCTTTCTTCAAAATGTCGATTCGTCCAAATGTCGTTTCGTCCAAATGTCCTTTCGTCAAAATGTCGATTCGTCCAAATGTCGATTCGTCCAAATGTAATTTCGTCCAAATGTCTATTCGTCCAAATGTCGTTTCGTCAAAATGTCGATTTGTCCAAATGTCATTTCATCAAAATGTCGATTCGTCCAAATGTCATTTCGTCCAAATGTCATTTCGTCCAAATGTCTATTTGTCCAAATGTCCTTTCGTCAAAATGTCGATTCGTCCAAATGTCCTTTCGTCAAAATGTCGATTCGTCCAAATGTCCTTTCGTCAAAATGTCGATTCGTCCAAATGTCTTTTCATCAAAATGTCGATTCGTCCAAATGTCATTTCGTCCAAATGTCATTTCGTCCAAATGTCTATTTGTCCAAATGTCCTTTCGTCAAAATGTCGATTCGTCCAAATGTCCTTTCGTCAAAATGTCGATTCGTCCAAATGTCCTTTCGTCAAAATGTCGATTCGTCCAAATGTCTTTTCGTCAAAATGTCGATTCGTCCAAATGTCTATTCGTCCAAATGTCCTTTCGTCAAAATGTCTTTTCGTCAAAATGTCGATTCGTCTAAATGTCCTTTCGTCAAAATGTCGATTCGTCCAAATGTCTATTCGTCCAAATGTCGATTCGTGCAAAAGTCATTTCGTCCAAATGTCTATTCGTCCAAATGTCCTTTCGTCAAAATGTCGATTCGTCCAAATGTCCTTTCGTCCAAATGTCGATTCGTCCAAATGTCATTTCGTCTAAATGTCAATTCGTCCAAACGCCCTTCGTCCAAATGTCCAGTCGATCAAATGTCAATCGGTATAAATTTATGCGTCCCAGAATTTTAACAGTTTATGAAATTTATAAACTAAAAATAAATAATTAACTGAAAGTGTAAAAAACTAAAAGAACGAAGATTAAATAGTGTAGTGAGGTGACAGAAGAAAGAAGAAAACTGGAAACGTGAATAATGTATGATTAAAAGAAAAAAAGGTTAATTAAAAAATTATTAATTAATTATTAAATTAGTAAATTAGTAAATAAAAAATATTATTAATTGTTTCTTACACATTGTAAAACAATTAATAATTATTTTGATTAATGTAAATATTGTTAATTAAACTGGATCATTTAAAATAAAAAAGGTTTACATAACATTTTTCTTTGTGGTTAGATTCAATCAATAAATCTTATTAATTTTGAATAAAGACAATAAAGATATTTATAATGTAAAGTATAACTTTTAATAAGTTAAATAAACTGTAATTTTAAATTTAATTTCCAGATTCTCTTTTTTTGAACTTATTCTTATAAGTTTAATATTTTATAATAAAGAAAGATTTAATCAAGTTATAATAATGATAAATTTAGTATACTTATCTTAAAGTATCCTTAAAATTGAACAATTTTAATTTTTACTTAATAAAAAAAATTTTTTTTTGTTTAAATTGCACAATTTAATTTTATATATAACCTTTATTATATTTTAAATTAGTTTTAGTATACATCCATGTAGACTTTTATTAATCAAAATTTTAATCTTTTCAATTTTTATTAGGTTACAAATTTAATTAATATTAAAACCCTATTACTTTTAGTAATGATACTAAAATTACTATAAAACTTAATTTTCTTAAGTATATTTATTCAATTCCATGCTGAAAACGTACTAACGAAATAAGATTTAATAAGTTACCTATACTAAAAATATTGATATAAATTAACTTAACATTTCTGAATTATAAAATATTAAACTTATAAAAATTAGTATCAAAAAATAGAATTTGAAACTTAAATTGAAAAATGCAGTTTATTCAACAAATATAAAGTAAAATAAATTTCCTCTACAAATATGTATTTGAATTTTATTTATTCAAAATATAGTATACATTAAATAATTTAATTAAACTAATAAAAAAAATGTAAATTTAAAGGACAGCTTAAGATAAGTACTAAATAATATACATTTTTTAATATATAAATTCAGTTAAGACCGAATTCATTTCAAATCAGGCAGGCTAGACTTGTTCGGGACTGCCAGTCATTTTCGCCTTTAAAATGTCGTTTTATAAAGAATTTTAGACGACACGTATTTTTTTATTTTGATGAAAAATTTTTTTTTGATGTTCTAAGGATTTTAAATTTAAAAGTCGAAAACTTCATTTTTACAAAATTTAGGGGGAAAATTTTGTAGGCGTTGGAACTTTATAAGTAATTAAGACAATTTATTTTATCTTGTTGCATGTGAAAGGGGTTTTGTTCGTATTTACAAATCCATTGGAAAATTTTAAAAATATTAAAAAATAAGAAAATAGCGGTCTTTTTACTAAAAAACTTAAAACGCAATTTATTCAAAAACCCCACCTTTTTTTTGCTCAAAATTTTTTTTGGGAATTGTGGTCATAGAGAGGAATATTTTTTATAACAATCTTACTTGTGCCCAATTATGGTACAAGAGAAAATTTTTTTTTATTTTTTTTTTAGAAAAAAATTATTTTTCTCAAGAAATATACTAGATATGAAAAAATTTCTTTAATAAAAGTAGTTTGTCTTCAAAAAATCTAAAATAATGTCTTGTGTCATTTTTTTCTAATTTGCGTTTTTTCAGTGAGTTTTTAAAAAAAATCGATTAAACTCTTTACCGTTAAACTCTTTTAAACTTTAAACAAAAAAAAATAATTTTCTTATTAAATTAAAAAAAAAATAATGACATTTCCATGCAAAAATAATGTAACCATTGCCTTTTTTTTTAAATGAAAAAATATTGTTACCGACATTAAAAACGCAACAAATGTGAGCTTTTAATCAATTTTTTTCATAATTGACTGAAATACGTAAAATAGAGAAAAATGACAGAAGACATTATTTTAGATTTTTTAAAGACAAACAACTTTTATTCAAGAAATATTTTCATATCTCGTGTATTTCTTAAAAAAATGATGTTTTTCTTAAACAAAAATCTGTTGTACCATAATCAAGAACAAGTTATAAAGTTACAACACTTTAAAGGTTTTTCCCCCTAAATTTTGTAAAAACGAAGTTTCCCACTTTTAAACTTAAAATCCTTATAATTTCCAAAAATAAAATTTTTTAGCAAAATAAAAAAATACGTGTCGTCTAAAATTCTTTATAAAACGACATTTTAAAGGTGAAAATTACTTTCAGTCCCGAACAAGTCTAGCCTGCCTGATTTGAAATGAATTCGGTCTTAACCTTTCTTCATTATAAAATATTTGATTTATAAGGTATGACAAAAAAAAAAAAGAATTTGAAAGTTACATTAAAAATTGCAGTTTATTCAAGAAATTTAAAGTACCTAACATAAATTTATACTTTATATATATTTTATTATTTTCTTTATTCAAACCACATAATATTTGTTGATTAAATTTATCTAAGCTTATCAAATGGAAAATGTAAACACTTCTTATTTTAAATAATCTAGTTAAATTAACACTATTTATATTATATCAATCAAAAATATTATTAATCGTTTTACGGTGTTGACAAAACAATTAATAATATTTTTCATTTATTAATTTAATAATTAATTTACAATTTTTTACTTAGCTTTTTTTATATCAGCATACCTTTCACTTTTCCAGTTTTCTTGTTTCTTCTGTCACTACACTGTACTATTTACTCTCTAAATCTGAATTAGTTAAAAATAACTGATTACACTGAGAAAAATGTTTAGTCATAGCAACAAAAATTTGTATGAGCCAATCAAATTATTTGGTTGTTATTTAATCAACCAAACTGTTTGGTTGAGACAATTAAATTATTTGGTGCAGTGTTGTTTGTTGGCACAACAAAAACTTTTGGTTGTCACAACTATATTTTTTATTTGGGATAACAAAAATTTTGGTTGTCATAAAAAAATCTTTATTTGGGAGCTTACTAACCCAAGTGCGAATTTTCGGTCAGCCAACACATATAATTACATAATTCGCATGTTATAAATTTAATTACACAAATATAATCAGATGAAAATGTAGAAATGTAATATTAATGGAAATCTAAAACAGAAAAATTGTATTAGTCATGAAGATTCAAATTCGGGTTTTCCAGATGCCAGTCCAGTAGGCTAACCACTAGCCCATGAGAGATATGAATAACCAATAAGGAATAAACATAGCTAGACAGTTCAGTAACACACACCGTTGCACAGTGGGCAAACGTGGAATTTACTGTTCAAAACCCTCTACAGCTTGTAATTCTTAACGGATTTTTTTCAATTTTTCAATTGTTTTTTTAATTGAAAGATAATTAAATTCTTAAGAGGTCTACGAAGCTACTTTTTTATATTTAATTTTTAATAACTTTTTTTTTTAAACAAAGTTGTAAAAACGAACTTTTGCAGTGAAACAATTTTTCTTTCTGGACTAGAGGCCTTTATTTTTGCTCAAAATGAATTTAAATTATATTATTTATAATCATTGAAGATACATAATTTACTTATAATGAAATTTTAACAGTTGACAGCTGTCAAAACAACGGTCCACTTTGCTAAAAACCAGTTTATTGGAAATGACACTCTAAGGGTTTTTGGTATCGCTGATAACGAATATAATGTCAAATTGACATTTTGACAGTTGACAGCTGTCAATTCAACTGGCAACTTCGTCAAAAAGCAATTTATTTTTATGAAAATAACAGTCTAAGGGTTTTTAGTATCGCTAATAACGAATATAATGTCAAATTGACATTTTGACAGTTGACAGCTGTCAATTCAACTGGCAACTTCGTCAAAAAGCAATTTATTTTTATGAAAATAACAGTCTAAGGGTTTTTAGTATCGCTGATAACGAATATAATGTCAAATTGACATTTTGACAGTTGACAGCTGTCAATTCAACTGTCAACATTGTCAAAAAGCAATTTATTTTTGTGAAAATGACGGTCTACGGGTTTTCGGGGTCTTTGAATTCCCAATTAAGGAACTTAATCTTAATAAATAATATTAACTCTTGTAAAATCTTTTAATAGAATGCATTAATCATCTTCGTTTAAAAGAAGAAACTCACATTCGGGATCAACATCAAGTTTAATTTTCGTCCATTGTTTTCTGAAACTGTTAATGTAAACATCAGAAGAGACTAATAGTTTATGAATAAAATCTTCATTAGTTGTTAGTCGCGTAATTTTTCGAGTGTTACCCTTTCGAAACTTTCTTATATCCTTGTTTCTTGACTCTGACGCTTCTTCTGAAATTGACCTATGGGGAGGTGTAAATATTTAATAATAGTTACTCTATGCACAAGTATTTTATGGACAGGCATGGGCATACTGTACCAGGCATATAGATTTGCACTATTATTTAAAAGTTTTTGAAATTCTATTATATTTACTTTTCTATCACTAGATAGAATCACTATCACTATCACTATCACTATCACTATCACTATCACTATCACTATCACTAGATATTTAGGTACATCAACTCTTGTAATTTTAGACGTTAATTCCGTATCCTCAAAAAATTTTCTGGCTGTATTGCCACACCGAGAAACCTTTGGGTCGTCTGCACACCCAGTGGGTGAAAATTCATGGGACGACTGTGCGACCGAAATTCGGGAAGCCTGTCGTCCCACTCTGGGCGTGTGGTTGCACCGTACTGGTATAACAGCAGCACCAAAGCACTGGGTAGTCTGTCCGCCCGGTTTGTGGGAGCTGAACATGCTTTGGTTAAAACATTTTTTTTGTGGCGTGTTTTTTATGAATATTAAATAATTATTACAAAGTGCATGATCATATTGACTGTTGAGGTTTATTTATTTAATAGTTTATACCATCTTGCTTGAAAAAAACGCATGCGGAATTGTGTTTATGACAATTACGCATGCAGCATTGTGTTTTATGAAAATTCCGCATCGGAATTGTGTTTTATGACAATTATGCATGAGAAATAACATGCAGAATTTTGCATGCGGAATGCGGAACTTTTGAAAAACACTATTCTGCATGCAGGAAGTGGATTTTTCACAAAAAAATTCTTCATGTGGAATGCTGAATTCTCAAAAAACACTATTCCGCATGCGAAATGTGGAATTTTCAAAACATAATCCGCATGTGGAACTGTGGAATTTTCACAAAAAAATCCCGCATGCGGAATGCGGAATTTTTGAAGAACGCTATTCCGTAGGCGAAATCCGCATGCGGAATGCGGAATTTTTGAAAAACACTATTCTGCATGCAGGAAGTGGACTTTTCACAAAAAAATTCTTCATGTGGAATGCTGAATTCTCAAAAAACACTATTCCGCATGCGAAATGTGGAATTTTCAAAACATAATCCGCATGTGGAACTGTGGAATTTTCACAAAAAAATCCCGCATGCGGAATGCGGAATTTTTGAAGAACGCTATTCCGTAGGCGAAATCCGCATGCGGAATGCGGAATTTTTGAAAAACACTATTCTGCATGCAGGAAGTGGACTTTTCACAAAAAAATTCTTCATGTGGAATGCTGAATTCTCAAAAAACACTATTCCGCATGCGAAATGTGGAATTTTCAAAACAGAATCCGCATGTGGAACTGTGGAATTTTCACAAAAAAATCCCGCATGCGGAATGCGGAATTTTTGAAGAACGCTATTCCGTAGGCGAAATCCGCATGCGGAATGCGGAATTTTTGAAAAACACTATTCTGCATGCGGGAAATGGACTTTTCACAAAAAATTCTTCATGTGGAATGCTGAATTCTCAAAAAACACTATTCCGCATGCAAAATGTGGAATTTTCAAAACAGAATCCGCATGTGGAACTGTGGAATTTTTACAACAAAAATTCCGCATGCGGAATGCGGAATTTTTGAAGAACGCTATTCCGCATGCGAAATAAGGACTTTTAAAAAAAATCCGCATACGGAATGCGGGATTTTTGAAAAATATTATTCCGCATGCGGTATTTCCATAAAACACATTCCGCTTGCGGGATTTTCTTAAAACATAATTCCGCATTCGGAATTTTCATAGGAACATAAATCCGCATGCGTAATTATCTTAAAAAACTAGGCAAATAATTATTGTAAACGATAAAACAAAATTGTCAATTCAAGTTTGTGGGGATATAGTGTTGACACGTGACTTCCTTGGAACTGCAGACGTACTTCAATAAGGGACGACACATGAACCAAATTGTGGGGTTGCCCGGCACCCAGTAGTGGTAAAGCAGTTGTACCAAGTTCGTGGTAGCTCTGTCGCACCAGTACTGGGCGTGCAGATGACCCAAAGGTTTCTCGGTGCATCGTTTGATGTTCCTGCTCCTTGTTTTGCTCGATCGAATATCAAACCAGTTGTTTTTTTTAAATCAGAGTATACTCGTTGTTTGGCATTTTCTTTTAAAATTTTATGCTTTGGATCAGTAACTCTCCATTTGCAAAAATCGAGTCGATAAGATATATGCAAAATAGTTTCCATATATCTAATTTTGGCATTCACAGTAATTTGTATAAATTTCTTTTAATCTTACCTTATCCAATTTATTCATTTCCTTGGTCGTGGCTCCACAAAGGTAGCAAGAAGCTGAAGATTTAGTTTCAGATATTGCTTGAAAAACTTTGCCGTCTATCATAGTAAATTTCATATTAACCTTTACATTATAAATACCTGTTTCCGTTTTAATTCTAGTTTCTTGTAGTTTTGCTATCTCTTCTTTAATAGAATTCACTACGGTTAAAGTTTCTTCTTTGGTTTCTTTAGCGAATTCAAATAAAATTGGTATACAGTTTTTCGGAGATGATCTGATGTTTCATCACAACCCCATTTTACCAACAATTCTAATGAATGAGTATATTCTTCTTCACTAGAAATTGGTAGAGATTCGTCGTATGTTTTGATTAATCGTGACATGGTATTATCAAATAGCGACTGCAGATTCTGGCTACCTTCTCTGTCACTTACATTGAAGTAGGATAACCCATTTTTTTGCTGCCGCAAGTTTCTTGTATGAAGGGTAAATATTAGCATTTCTTGAATTGGATTCAATATGAATATACTCATATTGATGTTTAGTAAGTTTAGCATCTTCCACTAAAGGTAAAGATTCGTCTACAGTATATAGAGTATTTTCACGAACATCATCATTACAATCAGTAAGTTCCTCATCAATAGATAACAAATTCTTTATTTTGTTTGCTAATTTTGTCTTACCATAAGTCTGCAATATGTATAATAATGTTTCTTTAATCTCTAACAGGGAATAATTTTCCTTCAGATTCATCAATTTTCGTCTCTTCGTTGAAGTAGAACTTGAATCAAAATCATCGGAATGGGGTCTTCCAGTCTTTACTTTTTTTTCAATTTGAAATTCAACTATGAATTCAGTATCCGAACATTTACAAAATTTTGTAGGTTTTGAAAATCACCTTATTATATACTACACTTCTCCATTTTGACTCGAAATGTGGAATAAAAGACGTAGATAGGTGTTTCTTAATTTTTTTTTCTTCACTTGGAAGTAAACTATGCTCAGTTTTTATAAAGTTTATTAACTCCTCTACTGTTCGACTTTTATCATCAGTAAGAAAATCAGTTAAAAATTTTTTCTTTACTTTGAAAGTATCCATAATTTAATACTTAAATTACTTTTTTTATCGATATATAAAATAAAACGCTTTAATTTTCAGCACGAAATATGCTTTCAGAAACTTATAATCTAACTAAAAAAATGTATAAAGAAAAACAATTAGTCATAAGAAGTAAACAAAAACACATTTACATAAAAAAATTATAAAAAACCAAATAAATGAGGCAGTTGGTGCAGAAACCGCACAAGTCCATAAATCAAAATTGTTCAGGAATCAATAAAAACTGTTCTGGACTTGTGCTGTTTCTACACAAAACGAATATTTGACTATTTTTTTCAAGGGTTTAGAGTTTACTAACTTATGTAATATTTTACCAGATCGTAGAGCTTCATTTAAAGATACATTTTTCAAAAAATAGTGATATTCGAAAAAAAATGAACTTGTGCGGTTTCTGCACCAACTGCGTTAAATATATACTTACCTTATAGTGCGAACAAAGAAAATATCATACAATAAACTGTATTTTAAAAACTTATACACTATCAGAAAGAAACCAAAGAATGCGGTATTAAAAAACTACACTGTACATTTCATTTCATTAATACATGAAATCCACTCAAGGTTACATTTTTTTCATTCCTAAAAAAACGCATATTTTTATATGCTAATTTTATTTTTTCTGAATAACAAAATCAAAGCTCTCATGACATGAACTCTTATCTAGGGATCTAAACTAAATTTTGGAATAGAGAAGTAGGGGAGAGTAGTCAGAGTTGGACAGTGGTCAGAGTTGAATCATGGCGTTTATTTTGTTTTATCACAGTAGATCCATATGTCGTTGTGTGTAAATACTTGTTAGCAATGACAGCAAACTTTTTACATGGATTGCAGTGAAGTGTGCGAACTATACAGACGTATTAAGGGGGGAGTCTGGTCCAGAAGGTCGAAAAAATCGATGTTTTTTTTTTGCTCCAAAATATTCCTAAACATGTAGAGAATGCGATTCTGTAATTGTTTTAACAAATTCGAACTGGAAATGTAGTTAAATATTGTTATAAGTGGAGCGCGTCAAGTACGTATACCAAAGCGCTCCAGAGGAAAATTAACTACTGTCGCAGCACTGCGCCAAGACTGAATAGTCTGGCACAAAACTGACAGACGGACTTAAAATCATCCTAATTAACATACTATATACCTATATATGTTCCACGTTACCAACAGTGTCTCAGTACTGGCATAAGCCTGGCAGTAAGAAATTTCCCTCTAGAATTGATATTATTGAAAACATGCAATGTCATAAAGGAAACAGAGAAAGTGCTGGGTCCGTATCATTTTGACACAAATTTTTTCGAACAACTTGTTATATTGTACTCCCGAAGATGAATGTTATATTTTACTCCTTCTGAAATCAAAGATTTTTAAGCCTTATTTATTAAATAATTGATTTTAAAACATTAAATTAATATTAAAAGACTTAATTAATCCAGTAAGTTCAATTATTGAATAATTAAAACTTAAAAATCTTTAATTTTAGTAGGAGTAAAATATAACATTCATCTTCGGGAGTACAATATAACAAGTTGTTCGAAAAAATTTGTGTCAAAATGATACGGGCCCAAAGTGCTGACTGTACAGCAAACCCTAAGAAGCGAAAATTTCACGGTAACCAGCATTCTAATGAAGATAAGCAAAAGAAACAGTATGGAGAGAGTGCATCGTTAAAAAAAATAGCTCTTGCAGAATCAGAGGATATTGTTGTTGACGAAGGGCATGGTTACCGAATTATTGAATTTTTGTCAGTGTTCACTTTTCTTTCAGAAATAATTATTTGTAGAATATGCAAAAGTCAAATATTATTTACAGAATCAGATCATCGAGGATTTGGCATTAAAATTAAAGTGAAGTGTAATTGTGGAATAACACCAATTAATTCTAGTCCTTTCATACAAGGTGCATACGAAGTGAACAGAAGAATGGTATTTGTTATGAGACTTTTAGGAATTAGCCTGGAAGGAATAAATTTATTTAGCAACTTGATGGATATTGGAAAAGGTTTGAGTAAATCCGCATATTACTTAATTCTGGAACATGTGCGTGATGCCGCAAAAGTTATGTTTTTGACTCTAATTAAAAAACCAGCAAAGAAAGAACAAAAAGAAAATGAAAAACGTGAGAGACCGTTAAATAACTTGAAAGTTTCTGGCGACGGTTCTTGGAAGAAGCGTGGATTTTCTTGGCTGTACGGAGTGGTTACGCTTATCGGTTACTACACAGGCAAAGTGATAGATGTCGTTGTAAAATCAAGTTACTGTAGTGCCTGTACTTACTGGAATAATAAGGACAAGAATTCTGAAGAATATAAAAAATGGATAGAAGAACATGAAGAAGAATGTTATATGAATCACGAGGGGTCAGCTGGAAAAATGGAGGTCGATGGGATGTAAGAAATGTTTTTACGGTCTGAAGAATTGCACGGAGTAAAATATGGAAATTACATTGGTGATGGTGATTCCAAGACTTTTAAATCAATTCTTGAAATAAATCCATACGGTGAAGATCATGTAGTGTCGAAAAATGAATGCATAGGCCACGTTGAAAAGAGAATGGGCAATCGACTTCGAAATGTCAGGACTAAAGAAAAACTCGGAGGTAAAGGAAAGTTAACGAATGTTATGATTAAAAAACTTACCAAATATTACGGGTTAGCTATACGACGTAATATTGATTCAGTTGAGAATATGAAAAGAGCAATCATGGCCACCTATAAGCATTTGACTTCGACTGATGAGAATCCGAAGCATGAGGATTGCCCTAAGGGCGATGACAGCTGGTGCAAGTATCAAAAGGCCGTTGCTAAAGGAACTAAATAGAATCACCCAGCTCCTCTTCATGCTGATGTGCAGAAGCATATATTGCCGATTTATGAAGATCTTTCTAAAGATGACCTGTTGCAAAGATGTTTGGGTGGACACACACAAAATGCAAACGATAATCAATTGTAAATTATCACAATTCAACACATTGAGATGTAGACATTATTAAAACTATAAATATTTTTATTACATTATAAATACCTATGTAATTATACATATATATATATATATATGTATATATATGTATGTAAGTTTGCGAGTATACAAAAGTGTATTTGTACGCATATAAGTATAATTGGATTTTAAAAGATTATTAATATTATATTCTTATTGTAAAACTTATCGAAAATGTCATCGAATGCATTATAATTTGCATTAATTTTTATTATTAATTTATAATTATATAATAATAATTATAGTCCTAATTATAATTATAATTATATAATTACAATTATAATACTGCGTATTATTTATAATTATAATATTATAATTTGCAATATTATGTAATATTTTTGATCGACAATGCAAGTCTCCTGAGATGAAATTGTGAGATCATTAGCCCCCACGAAGCATCGAATAAGATGAGCTTCGCCTACCTAAATTATGCTGATTGGCTATTAGATGACCTATTTACATGGAATTGGAAAAACTGTCAACGACCTATCTTATATGACCAATAGCATCATCTTACAACTCTATAAAAGCTCCGGAACTCTATGCCGCAGCGTCACTTTTCTTCAGTTCTAGTTTTGTTAAATACATTACAAGTAGTTAAGTTGTCCCATCAGTGTAAGCCTTTTGTATCAATTTCTGAAACCGGGTTCTGATTTTTAAAAGTCTAATAAGTATTGTAACAAATATCGAATTTAGACAAAGTCAAACGGATCCAAAGTACTCAGATTGAGACATTTGGTATTGATGTAAAGCTTTGGTCAAAATACGATATTTCATTTGTTAAATTTCGTCAAGCGATAACTTACAAAATCCTACTCGTTAAGACTTCCAACCACACAAAAATCTAAATTATAAGTGAACAACGAAACCAAATAATTCAAAAAAACCAAAGAAAAGTTAGTATTTGGTAAGAATTATAAATATTATTAATACTACTATTACTATATTACTCTGTTAAAACATCTATACTCTTGTATATTCTTTATATTCTTGTATTTTTATTCTTGTATATCTTATTACATCTTAATAAACCATTTCTCTTTAGATAATCTCTCTTTATTTATATTTCCGATAAAACAATATCATAACTATTCCCATAGAATAGAAAAACAACAACGATCCTACAAATAAAAATTATACACGAGACTTACCACCTCGTGTGAACATTTACTAACGACCTCCGAAATTTATATTAAATTTTATCGATCACGCGAAGTATATAACGTCTTTTGTTATAAACGTAACAGTTAGTAAATTTTCTGGTGGCAGCGGTGGGATAGTTGCCAAATTTTGATATTGTTTTAATCAACAATCTTTCAGGCTTTTCCCCTCTAACAAGACTAAACACCAAAAAGATTCGATTTCGATTATTCCTATCTTCTAAAATTCCTACTGATGTATGTGTAATTGTTAGAGGACTAATTATTCATACGCCTGTTTGAAATTTATTTACCATTATTATTATTTATCATTATTATATAAGGTGTTGTTCATGCAGTGAAATTCGTCATTTCAGCCATACAATATTAAACTCTTATTTAAATCCTTATGCAATTTATTAAAACCAATTAAAAATTATATATACGCGATTTTCTAATAATTTTTCAAGCTATATTAATTTTTATTGCTTGGTGATTTGTCAGTACACTTATGTGCGTGGAATATGAAAGAATCTTACACCGATCTAATTGATCAGTGACAAAGATTAAGATATTTTTGAATGCTTGTGTATTAAGTTTAATTAGTTTATAAGTTGTGTGTTTGAAAATAAGCTTTTATTTTTGTTTAAGACATTTAAGTACGGCAATCACTTATGTCTTAGTTTTTAAGTTGTATGATTGAAAATACGCTTTTATTTTTGTTTAAGACATTTAAGTACGGCAATCACTTATGTCTTAGTTTTTAAGTTGTATGATTGAAAATATCAAAGAATCTTACACCAATATAATTGATCAGTGACAAAGATTAAGATATTTTGAATGTTTGTGTATTAAGTTTAATTACTTTATAAGTTGTGTGTTTGAAAATAAGCTTTTATTTTTGTTTAAGACATTTAAGTACGGCAATCATTATTATGTCTTAGTTCTAATTATGTCTTAGTTGTAAATGGTATGTTTGAGAATGATGAAAACCAGGCAATAAATACATTTATTTTAATTAAAACTTGCTTGTTTTTTTTGTCGATACATCCACACAATTTTTGAGCCAACCCATCAAAAAGGAAAGACCCAAATTTAAAATAAATGAATTCAAATAACAAAAAGGAACCAAAGTATAGTAAGGCTAACAGAAAGAGAAACATTGAACGAAAGTGGGAAGAAATTAAAAAAAAGAATTATTTCCAGACTGTTCAGAAATTCTTCCCGAATCGGACCCAACAAAAGTAGCCAGTAGAGAACAAGAGTTGAATACTTTAATTGCCGAATTAGAACAAGAATTAAAAGAACACACACAAAAATTAAAATTACAGAATAAATAAAGATTTTTTTATCAATTGTTTTAATTTTGAACTTTAGTTCCTTGCCCTAGAAATCATCTTGCTGAATTCAAAATTTTTAAAAAAATACTTTCGAACAAGAATAATTTTTGAATAATTCCAGAAATATACTGTATTTTAAGGCAAAATAAGCTTCTAAATAATACATATATTTTTGTTTACCATATGTTTCTAAATAAAACTGTTATAAAATCATATTTTCCAAAATTAGAGATTGTACCTAATCTTGATTTTCCAAAGGGTGACATTCAAACTTTAGAATACCCTAAATCAACCCTTGAAGAATTGACCGCGGAATACGATTTATCAAAACCAATTTATTCGATACACCACAAAACTGGTCCCGCACACGAAAGAACATTTTTCGTAAAGTGCGTAGTCGAAGATTTTTACGATAATAATTTTTTTGAAGAAATTGGAAACGGCGAAAGGCGAATTATCCACTCGGAACATTCTGCGGCTAGGAAAATTTTAGAATCCTTAAATAACGTTTACTATTTCAGCGAGGAAAAATCGGAAAAACCAGCCGAAATTTTCGCGATATCTGCCCTTACTCAAAACCCAATCAAACCAAAAATTAAATTGTACAAGTGGACAAATTGCTGCGAATTTTGCTTTTTTCGTGGTCACACCCTCTCATCTTGTCGTAAATACAAACGAAACCTTAACAAGTCAAAAAAATAATAATTTTTCAGTTAATTCTATTTTTACCAATACAAAAGGTTATTTTTATCCGTTTCTAATTTATGTCACCGCATGGAAAAAGAAATAAGTATATTACAGAATACGTCGATTCATACACCCAAAACAAACATGCCTAACGCCGGGACTGAAACTGAAGGTGATAATGATGGAACATTGGGCACTGAAATAGACCATAACATTACCACTGAAATGGTTACGAACGTAGCAGAATGCATTGCGTTGCAGCAAGGCATACTAAACGTTCAATATTTCGATGGTAAAAATATGCGTGTTAGAGACTTTATACAAGACATACAAAATGGCGCGGCATATGTTCCTGTAACAAGCCAAAAGAAATATGTGCAAGCGATTTTAGGCCGTTTAAAAGGAGCTGCTCGAGACAGCGTACGAGACCTCCAAATTGACACTTTGAAAGAATTAATACAGCACTTAAAGAAACGATTTTTATCTTCAAAATCATACCCCTGGTACTTGCAAGAAATAGCCTCCATTAGGATGAGAAGAGGAGAAGGAGTAAACGAATACTATGATAGGCTGTCTCTCTTATGCTCAGGCGCTGAAGCAGCGTTAGAGGAAAATATGGGGCAGAAGCAGAAACAATGTGTTCACCTATGAGAGATTGCGCTTTAGAGGCCTTTATTCGTGGACTTCCAGATGATATGTCAACTAATGTGGATGTACGAAACCCAAAGGATTTACCAGAAGCATTACAGGTAGCCCTGCACGTAGAAACCCGTCTACTACTTATCGCGTATCAAGACACGACTAACACTTTTCAACCTCTATGCGAGATAGAAGTCCAAGCCCTGGGCCTTTTATAAACCAAAACCCGAGACAACCATTCAATCAAACTACAAACCAACAACCCCCAGTAACCATTTTGAAAAACCCTCATTTTCAACCTCCAAATCCTCAATATCAACACTATCCATTCCCTTATCCTTATTATCCATACCCAAACCCCTACCCCTTTTATCCACAACAATTTCCACCGTCTCATGAACAAACAAATAGGGCTTATAATCCGAAACCTTATAATTCTCCAACCCCACCTCGTTCTACATCTCCAGCACCACAAAAACGAAACGATTTAAACTTAAACCACGCTCGATGGAATGGCGCGACACCGAGCGATACGAAAACCGAGCGCCAAGTAAGTGTGAAATTTCTGGAAACCCCCGAAATATATTCCAAGCAATCGGAGAATGCCGCGAGTCCCCAGTAATTGAAATTTCGGCCCCTGAATTTAGAAATTCTAGAGCTAGACTTTTGGTTGATACAGGCGCGGACGTAAATATCATTAAACTAAATCAATTAAAACCAGAACTATTAGTAGACCCTACAGAAGCTCTCGAACTTTCGGGTATAACAAAACTTAGAGCTAATACGTTAGGAACTATTACATTGACAATCAGAAAAACACCTATCAAATTTCACGTTGTTACGACAAATTTTCCAATTACCACCGATGGTATATTAGGAAGAAATTACCTTAGACAGGAAAGAACAGAAATTTCGTTCTGGCATAATACCATCGTCACTCACTCAGATCCTACCAAACCTATACCCTTTATTGATCAAGAATCATTAGAAAGCGAACCAACTAAAATTAAGACCCCTAAAATGTTTAAAATTCAAGCAAGAATGCGAGAATCCATCCCTGTTGACGTTTTAAATCCTCAAATCAAAGAAGGATATCTTCCTTTTGTTTTTACTATCCCAGGAATCTATATAGGTGAAGCAGCCGTGACAAACCGAAATGGAGTTGCATATATATTAGCAATAAACACGACTGATGATGACGTCACTATCGAACTAGACCCTCAAGAACTAATACCTTTCGAGTATTATAATATACCAGGCGACGAGTATCTTGAAAATTTTTGAATCTTCAGAAAACATCACTCCACTACAAGATCGAACCAAAGCGATCGTAGAAAGATTAAGTCTAAACCATCTTACCCCTGAAGAAACATCTCATATAAAAGAACTAATCCAAGAGTTCAATAATGATTTCTACCTTCCAGGTGATAATCTTTCTTCCACCCCTTTAGTTCGTCATAGAATTCCTACAACAGATGATATACCAATAAATACAAGACAATATCGATTTCCCCCAATTCAAAGAGAAGAAATTGAACGACAAATTGCTAAAATGCTTTCGGAAGAAATAATAGTTCCTTCCAACTCGCCTTACAATTTACCATTGTGGATTGTGCCTAAGAAACCAGACGCACAAGGAAATAAAAAATGGCGTCTCGTAATAGATTTCCGTGCATTAAACGAGAAAACAATAGGTGATGCTTACCCCCTCCCTAACATAACTGATATATTGGATCATTTAGGAGAAGCAAAATACTTTTCAACGTTTGATTTAGCTTGGGGATTCCACCAAATAGAAACAGACTCAGTGGATCGTCCGAAAACTGCATTTGCAACTCTGAACGGACATTATGAATACGTGAGAATGCCATTTGGACTAAAAAACGCCCCCGCCACTATTCAAAGACTTATGGATCAAGTCCTTAGAGGACTTCAAGGTGTAGAACTATTCGTCTACCTAGATGACATAGTTGTGTATGCCAAAGACCTAAAGGAGCATAAGAAAAAATTAATGAGATTATTTTCAAAATTACGTGCAGCTAATTTAAAACTACAACCTGAAAAGTACGAATTTTTGAAAAGAGAGGTAACATATCTAGGTCATATAATAAGTAAAGACGGTTTAAAACTTGATCCTAAGAAAATCGAAGCTGTAAAACATTTTCCTAGGCCGACGACCGTACGTAATATAAGACAATTTCTCGGTCTTGCAGGTTATTACCGCAGGTTCATACAAGATTTCTCCAAAAAGGCAAAACCGTTGTCTGATTTATTAAAAAAGGACAAGAAGTTCATTTCGACCCCTGAACACGAAGAAGCATTCACAATTCTCCGAAATGCTCTTTGCAAGGAACCTATTTTACAATATCCGGATTTTAATAAAAAATTTACTCTAACAACTGATGCATCAGATTATGCCATTGGAGCGGTACTAAGTCAAGAAAAGGATGGATTTGATCATCCAGTAGCATATCTATCTCGACTTTTGACTGGCCCAGAAAGAAATTATTTTACCACAGAAAAGGAATGTCTCGCAGTACTGTATGCAGTCAGATATTTTCGTCCTTATTTATACGGAAAAGAATTCTTATTAGTAAGCGATCACGAGCCTCTACGCTGGATAGGCAGTATAAAAGATCCAGGCCAAAGACTTGTACGTTGGCGTTTGAAGCTACGAGATTACCAGTATACCTTTAAATATAAACCTGGAAAGTTAAATTGTAACGCAGACGCATTATCAAGAAACCCAACTGACGTCAGCGACGGATTCCAACCTCAAATATTTATGATTACACGAAGTAGCAGGAAAAAGATGGAAGAACCATCAACCTCCAGTAAAAATCCAACTAGTACGAAACCTAAAACTAAGGTTACAGCATCTGAATTAACAAAATCAATCAAGAAACCTAAAGTGATTCCAAAATCAAGGTCTACCAGCTCTACCCTGGAGTTTCCACTTCCTCAGGATAAAACAAGGAAACTACCCGGAAGGATATTAAAACCTCGCCCAAAATTTACTGCAAAACCCCCAGAGGATCCGAATGCGAGCACAATTGGAGGAAGATCTCATCCACGAAAAGCAAAGGAAAAGATACCAATTAAAATCCCAGAAGAAGACAGAGAAGAAAAATCAGATGAATCTGACTCAGAAGAAGAATCTATGGAAAATGTTCAGATTCCGATTTGGAAGAGAAGGTGAAGCGTACTCCCAAGCCTCGACGTAACTTCAGATTCTGCTAAATTTCCTACTCCATTAAAGAGTGCTCCAATTATTAACACCAGAGAACCAATTTTCGACAAAGAATTCGAAATAGAACAAAGTGATCCAGTGACTGATCTATCACTTGTCGCAATTTCACTAGAGGAACCTGCACAAAGTGAATCAGACACAGAAGATGAAATCAGCAACCAAACTACTAATACATCGTTGTTAAGCAAAAATTTGAAAGACCAAATCCGAAATTCCATAGAAATTTTTAATAAATCTTTATTAAAACATCAGTCGAACCTCGAGTCAGAGGAAGAAATCGATGAATCTGACGAAGATCCACTCCCCACTGCCGTATCAGAAGGAGAGGAAGACCAAGAGCTACTAAAGACTCTAGAAAATCTTGACCCATACGATACAGATAATGAAGATGCCGAATTAAATGAAAGAATTAAAAAACTAATTCGAAATACCGAAAATCTAACCGGCCTAACGACGGAAACGGTCCAACCCCAAAATTTCGACGACGAAAGTGAACTGCACCAACGCGGTTCTAATACAACTAAGTCCAGTGACAATGAAATGAATAAAGAGGAAAACCGACAGGATTCAACTAACATAATAGGCGAAGATATTGAAGAACAAATTTCACTCGACCCTGGAACACCTTTAACATCTCAAGGAGTTACTACCCCTCTCACTTCATCCAAGCCCAGGGCAAGATCTACGCCATTTCCACATGGACCTACGTTATATCCAACCATTCAGGAAGAAGATGAAGGGAATTTAACCACAAAACTAAAAGAAAAACTACCACGAAAGTTGCACACGGATGTAAATATTGAAACAAATTTACCTCCTATTAATGCAAAGGATGTAGAAGAATCCGAACAAATATTATCAAACCCTGCTATGGTCCCAAATGTTAAAGATAAATCGACCCAGTCTATTCCTAAAACCAATGAATTAGAAAATCTAGCGAAAGGATTATATATGAGGAATATGTCCATTCAAGGATGTAGAGAGAATCTCACATATATCCGAGATAATTACGTTCACTTTACGTCAGCTCGGTGCGAATTCTTAACGCCAATAGATAAATTATTTATCGATTTAGGCATTATAGACCCAGAACAAATAAAACTACAAAACCCAAAATTAGGACAAATACTGATAACACCTCGCGGAAGCTACAAAGTCTTCTCAGTGATAATTAAGTGTAAACACAGCGATGACTTAAACAAAGCTAATTTAAGAATTGCTATTGAAAATTTACAAAACTTAATTATGAATGAAAAAATTAAGACATTGCGACTTTCTTTGTTAGGAAATTATTTAGAAAACATAAAAGCAAACCATTTAGCTGAAATGCTAACAGATATATTTTATGAAGACACGTTAACTATAACATTATGTTATGGTACAGCACAGAATCCACCCACAGAAAAACGCCTTAAAATAATTTCCGAAATGCACGAGAGTCTTATAGGAGGTCACAAAGGTATGACTAAAACATACCGTAGAATCAGAGAACGTTTTGTTTGGACAGGAATGAAAAATGATATTATAGAATTCATCAGACATTGTAAACCTTGTCAGGAACAAAAGGTTGTTAGATCCAGGATACGAGAACCCATGCTAATCACCGATACCCCGATAGACACCTTCGATAAAGTTTTCCTTGACACGGTTGGAAAACTTCCTACCACCCCAGATGGTAATAGGTATATTCTAACCATCCAAGATAATTTGTCTAAGTACTGTATTGCAGTACCTGTGCCTGATATTTCAACCGCTACAATAGCTCATGCCATAGCTAAAAACCTTTTTGCTCAGTTCGGCGCTCCGCGAGCAATACTAACCGACAGAGGAGGGATCGCCTTATACCATTCGCCATGTTTTCTTATAACACTTCCGTTCATGAGGGAACAAATTTCACCCCTTATGAAATTGTTTTCGGAAAAATTGCTAGGGCACCCACAGCTTTCCCAGCAGATGAAAAACTAATGACTTACGGAACCTATTTGCGAGAATTAATAACACGACTCAATGAGATAAAAATTTTAGCTGCTAAAAATTTAATCCAAGCAAAACACCGTTCTAAAACAAATTATGATAAGAGTTGTAAAGAATTTCAAGGAAAAGTTGGTGGACTAGCATACGTTTTAAAAGAACCCAGAACTAATAAATTTGAAAAAAGATACCACGGCCCATATGAAATTATCGATATAACAGATAAGCACAACGTCATTCTTGAAGGTGATGAAGGACAACGATTCCAGAAACACATGGATAAAATTAAAATAGCCTATGAATGAGACCAATGCTGCTGGTCTGATTGAGCGTTGCTGATATTAAGAAAGTAAATAAAATTTCTTATAGCAGTCAATGTTCAGATAGTCTAGGAGTAATAAACAACCTTTATTCGCATTTGGATTGGGTATGCAAAACATGTTTTGTTATTACCTTCTTAACAAACTACAACACTACTTTCCAATACCTTCTGATGAAAAATTAGAAAAAGAGAAATATTTTATTTTCTATTTTTAGCCTATATCACCATGAACAAGGAGGAACCTGTGGATGGATTAAGTCCTAAATATTTTGAACTATATGAGAAATTACACATTGAAGGACTTGAAACAGAAGAAGCAATATTTGCCATTCATTTAATCGAAAAGTATCCTTTCCTATTTGGTTCATGTACGATGTCAGCACCCTTAATGGAACACAAGATAATAACAGCACAAGGAAAAGTTTTCAGAAAACACTATAAAAGGGTAACTGAATTCACAGCAGAACAACAAACAGATATACTCGCTCAAATTAACGCACTTATATCTCACAACATCATTGTAGCATCAGATTCTAAGTACAATAATGAAATAAGAGTTTCCCGAGAAAATTCAATAGAAGGCAACATACCACTATGGCGAATAAAAGTCCCCTTCCAAACATTAAACCGACAAATCATCTCTTCACCACCAGATTACAAACCCGCTAAAGAAATCAGAGATATTATAAATAAAAATATTTACTTTTCGATTATAGAAATGAAGGATCTGTACCATCGTATTCAAATAAATCAAAACGATGCAAATAAAACCGCTTTTACCACTCCGGTCGGAAAATATCAATTTACCACACTATCGCTCTTTATAAAAGGATCTGCGACCTCATTTCTTAAATTACTACGTCAAATTTTCCCAAACGAAGAAGAAAATCTCATAACTTTTCTCCCCACCGGAATAATGATAGCAACCCTTACTTTTGAAGCACACAAAAGAGCTTTAGCAAATATTTTTGACACGTGCCTATTTTATGTTATACCTTTTGAGCCGACTAATTTGAGACTTTTTAGATCAAACTTCGACTGTCTAAGGTATATAAGCGAAATTTCAGGTACCACATTTAATACTAATCAATCCCCAAACTACTCAAAAGAGCTGTTACTTACGATAGTAATTGTAGAAATAGGATTTAACACAATCCTTTCTGAAACCGATACAAAAGAGAATACAGTGATTGGGAATTGCTCTCGAAAATTTTTCGGACCTGAAATGGCTTACAATCTACATGAGCAGACATGTTTTGCTATTATACACAGTATTAAAAATTTTGAAAAATTAATTGGCAATAACCACATCTCGTTCTACGATAGAAGAACTGGCATCGAATGGTTACAAACAGTAGCAAAAGGATTTAAGTTCATGCACTGGTTATTAACCGTAGAAAAATTAAACTGGACCTATTTAGCTTCTGATAAAATTTAAAAATAAGGGGAATCTTTTTTATAACATCTAAACTAATACACTTTTATTATTTTTTTTTTATTTTCCAAATCTTGAATTGAATCATTACAATTATAGGTAAATATGGAAGAAAATCCAGTAATATCATCTGAAGAATATATACGAACCTTCGAAGAATTAGAAACAGAGCAGATGGATACAGAAGAAGTTAAGGTTGTAACAGAACTAATGTGGAAATATTTCCCTCTATTTACTCTATGTTCATTTGACCCTTTTCCACAACTACAACACCATATTGTTACAACAAAACATCTTCCTTTTAAAGCCAAATATAAAACATCAGGAACTTATTCTAGAGAACAAAGACGAAATATATTCCTCCAAATGACTCAGCTAAAATCTGCAGGAATTTTGAATCTCTCGAACTCAAAATATAATAATCAAATAACAACAACATTAAGATGGACACCATCTTCACAACAATTTATGTGGAAGGTCACACTTGATTTTAAATATTTAAACTCAATAATTATTGTTTGGCCATCACAATTTAATACTATTGAAGAAATCAAAGCCAAAATCGATCAAGCTAATAAAATATCTATTTTCGACTTGATGGATCTATATTCGCGAATAGAAATACAGTTAAACGATGGAGATAAAACCTCATTCATAACCCTCGTTGGAAGATATAAATTTAATCGTCCAACATCAAGCATCAAAGGTTCTGACTTGACCTTTTTAAGAATTTTAAGAATCATATTACCTAACGCGGAAAAGAATAAAGATATAACATTCTATCAAAAGGGTATTATAGTAACAAGCAAAAGCTTAAAGGAACATTCAGATAATCTGTCAACGATATTCCACGCTTTTGGAATTCATAGTATTACTATTCAAGCATCTCGATGCAAATTTTTCTTAAACAAAATTGACGCACTTGACTTTTTAAATGATGAGTTAAATCTTGAAAATCAAGGATTCATTCCATATCCATTATATTCTGGACAACTAATTTTATATTTTCAAATACTAAAAAGAAAACTTCGAACTGTCCTCGCTGAACATAAGGAGAACAGAATTAAATTAATAACAAAATCAAGCCGACATTTCCAACAACCGGAGCAAAATTACACAGAAAATGAAAAAGTGTGTTTAGCTATTGTCCACGCAAAAAGAAGATTTAGTCAATTTTTGGGAAATAATTTTATTTTACTACCGAACGGGCATAATGCATTGACTTGGCTGAGTAATCTCAATATTAATAACAATCGACTACACCGATGGTTAGTTGAACTGAACACAGGACAATGGATGTTAACTCAGTACAATTAACAAACATTTGATATAAAATCCATGTACCAAACTTCAACTTCATTCATTTTCACACCAAATAAAAATATAACCTTCTATATATGTTCGAAAATAACATTTTATATACCTTGGATTTCTGCAGGTGAAGCTTGACGATGTTATTGCTTTGGAACTTACTCATCGCAGTTACAATAACAAATAGACACTCTGAAAATTATCAAATCACGAGATTTGATAAAAACCCAGGTTTATTTTATGAAAGGCTAAAAACGATTAGATTTATTCAAACCTTTTGGAGGTTAACAATATTTATAGATATGGAAAAATTACAGAACAATCTTTCAATAAAGTTATTAACGAAAGAAATTGACCAAGTATACAGCAATTGTGCAAGACCATACACTGAACCTTGTGAACAAGCAATACGGCCGCATACTTTAAAAGAAAAGATTGCCCAAGCCAACAATGTTTTTCAAGATGCGACAAGTTTATTTCTTGATATCAAAGACACATCGCTAAACATGGAAAATTTACCGGTAAGCATCAGAAAACGAAGATCTCCTTTTGATTTTATTGGCAAAGGTTTAAAACCCATTATAGGCATATTAACTACTGAAGATGGAGACATCTACGAAGAAGCTATAGACGAACTCTACGAAATGAATCGAAATTTATCACATCTAGTCGGTCGCCAAACACACGTAATTCGTTCAGATTTACAGAAATTATATAAGGAAGCCGATCGACACTCAGACGTTTTAAATCATATTAGAACCAATTTGAAAAATTTGAACACTATGACAGAGTCCTTAAACCAAAAACAATACTACACTTATTTGACACAATGGAGTCAAGGGTTAGAATCAAAATTGGACCACTTTATTCACGCTATGAACGAAATAATAAACATAATTTTATCAGGAAGAGAAGGAAAATTTCACCCAGCACTATTAAATTCGGAACAACTTCACGATATAAAAACAAGGCTACAAACAATCAATAAAAATTTTGATTTTCCTTTACAAACATCTAGGATTTTAGCTGAAGAATTGTCCACAATTGCCAAGACAAAAATTGGATACCACAAAGGAAAAATTCTAGTTACAATAGATCTCCCTTTATTAAGTTAAACTACCTATAAATTATATAAGATACATTCTTATCCAATCCCACAATACACCGAACCACAAAATTATTCTGCGTATATAATTCCTGAAACACCATATATAGCCGTATCTGAAGACCGACGCTCATATATTAACATGGATCAAGAGACCTTCAATTTATGCTTGAAAACTGATGCATACGATATATGCGACAACCATGGACCAATTTTTGAAACAAACGTAGTGAAAACCTGCGAGAGTCAATTATTACTCGATCCAAAGGATGAAATTTTAAAGTTATGCGATATCAGAATGAAGGCCAATCCTAAGGGCTCTTGGAGACAAGTAATAACACTAGGTGGATGGTTATTTTCTACACTTAAACAAGAAACAATGATAATCAACTGTCCAGATAACTACGAACGCCAAATAAAATTTTCTGGATTCGGACTACTGCGCCTTGGAAACACCTGTATTGCTAGGGGCCCATACGTGACATTAAATGGTTTATTTATTCAAAACTCTGAGATCGAATACCTTTACGAAACGAATTTATCCCTCAATATATCGGTTATATTACCAAATTCGAAAATTTTAGAAAATATTTCTCAACCAAATGAATATTTAACGATGGACGAATTATTTCAAACAAAAAAATGGAATTTTTCGGAAGAAACATCTCTTGCTGAAATCGAGAACCAATTAAAAGTTTTAAGCACTTTCAAAAGACAAAGCCACTCTAACTTCTACCGAGACTTATTTCAAACCTTATCCGTCATAGGAACCTTTGGAGGTATACTAACGATATATTGTATTATAAGATTTGTAAAAGGACATCGCACACATTAATATTGTAAGTGAAAAACTACATTTTTCTATATTTATCTTGAAACTAACCTTTAATTTAAGTTTATCTTAACCTATTTTATTATTCTTTTAATTCGAATTAAAAAGAGACTAACTAATCAAATATAACCTAAACTATAACAGACAACATATTTCATCTCTATATAGTTCTAATTATATAATCGAACTTATTTTCAAAAGTATATATATATATTATACAAATAAAACACACCTATAGCTTTTAGAATTGAAGATTAAATTTACTTCAGTTCAGAAGTATTTATATATGCTTTATAAACCTCTAATATCTATAATACTTTATGCAACTCAGGCGTTTTATGGTCACTTTACCTACCTATATAGGCGCATCCTAAGTTCTTCCTTATAGTCCAGCGGTCAATAAAGTGCCCATTATTACCCTAGGGCAATAATGGATACTTTATGGACCGCTAGCAGGTCAATAATGTGCCCATTATTACCCTAGGGCAATAATGGTCACATTATTGACATGCTCGCGGGTCAATAAAGTATCCATTATTACCCTAGGGCAGTAATGGTTACTTTATTGACCTGCTGGGCTATATGGAAAAACTTAGCATGCACCGGCATAGGTAACGTAGAGTGACCATAATACGCCTTTGTTGCATAAAGAATCGTATGTACCATGTGTCATAGGTGCGTCTTTCGTCTCGCGCGATATTTCCAAACTCGTCTCCGGCTCGAGCGACCTCGGCTTCGCCTCGGTCTTGCTCTCGCCTGCAATTCGTTGGAAATATCTGCGCTCGACTATAAAGACGCACTTATGACGCTTGGTGCATAATATACTATGAATGAAGAATACACATAAGATTCCATTATTATTAATAAGGCTAATTTAATTTTTATCCTTACTATCATGATTATTATTATTATGATTATTGATTTTATTATTACTCTTATTATAATACTACTAACAAATAAACAATAATCAGTTATATAATTAATAAATAGTGCCAAATATATTCACTGCGTTGCAAAAACATCTAACCACAAAAAACTTTACTTTAAACTATATACTCTTTAAATAATTATTTGAGTAACATTTAAGAAACAAGTTTGCTACAGTTCAGAAATATTTATATATACTTTATATAAACCTAATATCCATTATACTTGAGTGAAGAATACACGTAAATAATCCATTATTATGAATAAGGTCGATTCTATATTTTTATTATCTTTATTATCATGATTATTATTATTATTATTATTTTTATTACTCATACTATTATACTACTAACAAATAAACAGTAATCAATTATATAATTAATAAATAGTGCCAAATATATTCACTGCGTTGCACCTATATTTTTACTTTTAAACATATACTTTTGAATAATTATTAAAGTAACATTTAAAATATAAGTTTTGCTACAGTTCTAAAATGAACAAATAAATATATAAATATAATATCCAACATTCATATATCTAAAACTCTGTAGAATAGCTCTCACATATTGCATAATCTATCATCACTAAGATCATCATTTTTCTTTTTATTAATATTACTTTATTATAATAATTATTATATTACTAACAAAATAACCAAGTCTAATATTACGACTAACCAAACTTTAAAATAATGATAATCTTATTATCTTTATTATAATATTTTGTTTCAAGTAAAACGATATAAATTAGTAAAATTACTATATCAAGAAGTCAAGAAAACTCAAGCTAAACGAGTAATAACTTTATTTAATGTTATTTTTGTTATTACTATTATGATTAATTTATTTTACTACAAAAGATTAAAACCCTTACACCTTCTATGCTAAAATATTTAAACTTTAAAATAGTTAATAAATAAAATTTCAAAAGGAGTCAATAGAATAAATTAAAAATTGTACCCGTAATGTATCTAAATGATTGCTCAGAAAGTCTCACTATATTACATTTGCTAAGCACTATACTGTGTGCATACTTCTACACTCATCTCTCTTCGCTTTCTCGCGTACTCCTTTCCACCCCGCCAGTTCTCTACTCCGCCACAGTCTACAAACGTATATGCTTAGCTATAGAGTAACAAGACCCTCCGCATCTCACCTTGGCGAAGAGTAACGCACGATCAAGGTGCATCAGACTTCCTCTTCTTGGTGGTTGCTGAGCAAGAGTGAAAAGAATCGGCAGTATTTTCTTACCTTATAATCCAAAATTCTTGATTTTTTTTTGGTGTTTTATTTATTACTGATGCACAAAATATAAAAATGACAATTCATAACCTAAATTATATAAATATTATAGAAAATTTAAATTTAAATTGTCATGATAAAGTACAAACCGATTCATTTTACTCTATATCTGATTTTCTTTTATTTTTAAATTTCTTTTATATAATTTCCAATCTCCTACCTAATCTTTTAATTAACTTCTTGATTACTTTCAGAATTCAAAAGTATACTATCAAATGTGACTTTTATATTACAAAATTAGCCCTTATCTATAAAATGTAGTAAACATTTCCTTTATACATTTAAACTGTTATAGAAATTATAAAACAAAATAAAAATTTAAGTAATAGAATTTTCCAAAAATCATATTTTATGTGGATTTTAGCAATTAAACGACTTAATATGGGCTATACTGGAGCTGTTTTGTTTTAAGGTTATGTTACCTTTTTTTTTACAAAATTATAAAATTAATTAATTTTCAATATTCTAACAAAAAAATAAATAATACATCTACAAATAAAAACAATAAAATTAACATTTTATTTTTACAAAATAAAAGCAACTCAATCAAAAAAATCAAACAATTTTTGAAATTTAAATTTTATTCAATTTATTTTCTTGTAAGTACAAAGTATATATATGTGTGTATATAGTTACAAGTATTCAAATACATAATGACTCGAAGCAGAGTAGATGTATGTTTGCGTAAATTATGTGTTAAGTATATAAAATTATATATGTATATATATGTTAAAAAAAAAGAGATTAATAGAATGATTTTTATAACAGTGGCCAAGTTCCACCAAAATCCATCATTAATTGATTAACTGATCCGTGTTTGGAAACGATGTTGTTGTTAATGAATTCCTTTTTCTTTGGCTGAAACACAAAAATATATATATGCATATATAGAAGAATATCAAAACCAAATTTCTTTTAATTTTTTTTTAATCGAATTTAACTTTGAAAACTGTAAGGCGGTATTCTTTTTCAAGTAAACGGAAACACATCTAAATTATTCTGTTAACAAATTTATACTATTTGACATTTAAAACATAATCAAAATCAATTGTGTTCGAAAAGGGTAGTAACATAAGGAATGTAATAATATATTATAGCGAAAAATCATGACGTAATGTTATTTTTTTTATGTAATATGAAGGCAAAATTAACATAATTTATAAATTAACATTTATATTTAAATATCATTTAAGTATATAATCAAAAATAATAAAAATTTAAGAAACCAGAAAAATTTTTATTTTTAGTACTCTAATTTTTATTATTGTAATTTTTAAACGTCTTGAAAAATATTTTAAAGGAATTTTTCTATATCAAATTTGATAGTTTTGTCGCCAACATCATATTCTAAGACATCTAATACTAAACTCATTAAAACTCGAAATTCCCGAAATTATCCTTTTACATAAAACTTTTATTGATATTCCCTTACCTTACATTCTATCAACCCAAATCCTATGAGCTGCCAATAGTTCACGCGCCCTCAGGATGTAGTCTCTCACCACCTTCGAAGTAAAACGCAACAGGACACCTTTCCTAGGCTCAGCTAAACGGTCGATGATTGATACAGGATCAGTAGAAGTAATTCTTAACAACTCTCCTAACACCGACGCCACTTCTTTAGCCGGATCGTTCATGGGTAGACCCCACAAGGCCAAGATATAATTACAATGCGTGTCTTTCAGCATTGAAATCCGACTACACAATTGTTTCACCATGTGATGCAATTCAATAAAACTCCCATATTCTACCTGACGTTGGAACCTTGGATCAAGACCAATGTTATCCTCCGGTCTCGGTGGTGGATTTTGTTGTAAACGATCATACAGTATTGATCCTGATGCCTGGTCTCGGCTTAGATATCTATTTGACCTTTCAAAAGAAGAAGCAGACATGTAGAGAAGTTCGACACTTTCTGGTCTTGGTCTCCGCCCAGTACTGGAACTCGGTCCTGGCTGCACGTCAACACTGTCACCACTGGCTAACTTTGGACGGATTTGGCCTAATCTTCTGCCAGTAGTTTCCGGAATGTTTTCCAATCTTGGTATTTCTACACTTGCACTAGCTTCTGGAAAATTTGGATTTGACACACTACCTGAAGGAGCCGAATTCATC
This sequence comes from Ganaspis brasiliensis, assembly GCA_037103525.1. Classification (NCBI taxonomy): domain Eukaryota; kingdom Metazoa; phylum Arthropoda; class Insecta; order Hymenoptera; family Figitidae; genus Ganaspis; species Ganaspis brasiliensis. The sequence continues at coordinate 563,146 of JAZKLR010000438.1, forward strand.
CTTAAATAAGGAGCAAATCGAGTATATGCAGGTTTAGAAGATTTCTGACCCGTTCCGTCCATTGCTTCAATGACAACTGATTTCTGTCATGGGTGTTATTTGTCACCAAGCCTCATCATCCTAAGGAATTCAGGACCAAAGAAGGAATGAACATCTGCACACATTAAGAAAAGAAAAATTTGATTTTTCTTTTCTTATCAAATCAGATTCATAGTCGATGAAACCCGATACAGCAATGCACTACGCTCTGGAGACACCAGCCACATCCTGCACTCGCCTTATCACTTATTCTTTTCCTTTGCCATAAAAATTACTTACCATTCTACAACCTCTTCCATAAGAAATTCCAAAGCATAGCATTTATTCCTTTTTAGATCAACGACACTTGCACATGATACACTTTATGTAAAAAAGCAAAAGAGATGCTCAAATCGCTAAAATCTTATTGTAATCTAACACTTCCACCTAGACATATATTTTTCCATTACACTTATTATATACAACACTACTATTTAACATATTATTTTCATAAATTCCTTATATATAAAGGTCAAATTTTAAATTAATGTCAAAATTCCAAAAGCTTCTTGTTAGCTCAAATATTACTTTGTAAATAACGCAACGGACAAGATTTCAAACACAATTTTTAAATTACAGCTAATTACGATCAAATATATCAGATTCATAAGATATTATCGAGGACGATAATATTCTAAGGGGGGAAGGCTGTTACGTTTACACTACAACTAATTTTTTTTTATTGTAATATTATGAATTTATTTCCATAATATTATGATAATATTATTGCATTGAGAAATTGTCCTACACACCAAAATTTTTTGTTCGATATGTTGATGATATCTTTACATGCATACCAAAAAACAAATTACATGAAACAATTAATATTTTCAATAGTTATGACAATAGACTTCAATTTACTTATGAAATAGAAGAAAACAATAGTCTCAACTTTTTGGATGTTTTAGTAATAAAAAGTGATAACAAACTTATCACCGATTGGTATCGAAAGCCCACGTTTTCTGGACGTATTTTAAATTTTAAATCACAACATTCTCAGGCTCAAAAAATTGCTATTATTTATAATCTAACAGATAGAGCCATAAAACTTTCACATCAAAAATTTCATGAAAAAAATATAAAAACCATAAAACAGATTCTTTTAAACAATAATTATCCAGAACAACTAATTAAAAATTTATTTATAAACGTATTAACATAATTAAATCAAATATTAACAATAATGTAAATAAACTTCTTTATCAAAGATCACCTAAAGTTTTCCTACCATATGTCAATGGCCTTTTTGAAAAAACAGCTTATTCATTAAAAAATTATTTAATTTCATCTATTCCTACAAAAAATCAACAAAACAAAAATTATTTAATAAAAAAAGGAAAAGATAAAAATAAAAAAACAGAAACAAACAATACAGTATATAAAATTAATTGCAAAAATTGCACAGCATCTTACGTCGGGGAAACAAAAAGAAGGACTTTGAAAAGAATTAATGAACACAGAACGTCAAAAAATCAAAATTCGGTGTTTAATATTCACAAAAATGACTTAAAACATGATTTTGACTGGGATAATTTTTCAATTCTAGACAAAGAATCTAATCTAGATAAAAGATTAACTTCAGAAATGATTCACATCAACATGCAGAGAAATCCAATTAACAAAAAAGATGACACAAAGAATCTTAGTAAGACCTATACTCATTTTCTTAATGAACGTAAATATAGATATCGAAATGAATATTAACATTACTTTTAAAATAACACAATAATTTTATCAAAAACAATAAACTTTAAGAAAAAATTTTTTTTACTATCTTTTTATTACTTTCTTTAATTTGTTGATTTCCTTCTCAAGGTTTTGATTGACTAGGTAATATATTTTTTTATGTATAAAAAAAAAAAAAAAAAAAAGTGTTTTTTTTAAATAATCTACTTCATATAATTTATAAACAAATTTTTAAGTTTGTAATATTTTTTCAAAGTAGAATTTAAATTTAATTTTATTTTAACTTTCGACAATCAAGAATGTACCCTTATATTTTGTACACAATGACTTATAATAATCCGATCGCATTGATTAGTTCAATAATATTCTAATTACCTCAGTTTAATTTCAGTAAACGGACGAGACACTTGTTGTCAAAAATTTGTCATCGTCTTTATATTTAATTTATTTATTGTTAATTTTTTACGGTAATTATTGTTGACACCATTTCATTTTATTATATGCATAATTTGTAAATTAATTTTTTGGTTAAACATGTTATTAATAAATTTTAGTTTCTGATGAGGGCAGCATAGCTGTTGAAACGTTAAAAAAGTGAAGATTTTTTTTCTCGTTTTATTTGACTCAGTGAAATTGATAATATCTTTTCAATAATTTTTTTTTTATTATTATTAAAATAATTTATATTGCGTAATTTATATGATTATTATTGTTATTTATAATGATTATTGCATAGTAATTTAATGTTGTCCATATTAATATATTATTTATAATGATTATTGCATAATAATTAATTGTTGTCAATATTAATGTATTATTATTGCATAATAATTTATTTTTATTAATGTTAATTATAATATTAATGTTGAATTGCATAAAAAATTATTGAACGCAATATTTCATTAGTTTATAATTGATGCAAGTTTAATCTAAGCATTTAGTACAAGTTGAGAAAGAAGAAATGAAAGAGAGAGAGCGAGCGAGAGAAATAAGGAGAAAGAAAGAGTAAGAAAGAATAGCTTACACGCTATAGCATATGTCGTGCGTCTCACTACGTCTAATTGCGCATGCTTGACTCTTTTGCGCAAATAAAGAGAAAGAAAGAAAACGCAAAGACGAAGGAGAAAAGGAAATAAAGACTATTGCAATTTTCTATGTTTTTCAACTTCCGACCCATTATTAAGCATCAAAATTTATGTTTTCTATGAGTAAATATTATTAATGCATACATTAATATACACACATCTATATATTATTATTTATATTTTTATGAAAAAACACATAGATTTAAACTGTATTAAGATTGTAAATCTATGCTCGGTGATCTAATGTCAAGCGCATTGCTGACCCAGATGACACCGATCGAGAGTAAAAGAAATAAAAGGAACAAGAGAATACGTATGAAACATACTGATAATGCCTACAACTCTTAATTACAGTACACGTCTTTTAAATTTGATAATCAATTGTAAATTATCACAATTCAACACATTGAGATGTAGACATTATTAAAACTATAAATATTTTTATTACATTATAAATACCTATGTAAATATACATATATATATTTATATATGTATATATATGTATGTAAGTATGCGAGTATACAAAAGTGTATTTGTACGCATATAAGTATAATTGGATTTTAAAAGATTATTAATATTATATTCTTATTGTAAAACTTATCGAAAATGTCATCGAATGCATTATAATTTGCATTAATTTTTATTATTAATTTATAATTATATAATAATAATTATAGTCCTAATTATAATTATAATTATATAATTACAATTATAATACTGCGTATTATTTATAATTATAATATTATAATTTGCAATATTATGTAATATTTTTGATCGACAATGCAAGTCTCCTGAGATGAAATTGTGACATCATTAGCCCCCACGAAGCATCGAATAAGATGAGCTCCGCCTACCTAAATTATGCTGATTGGCTATTAGATGACCTATTTACATGGAATTGGAAAAACTGTCAACGCCCTATCTTCTATGACCAATAGCATCATCTTACAACTCTATAAAAGCTCCGGAACTCTATGCCGCAGCGTCACTTTTCTTCAGTTCTAGTTTTGTTAAATACATTACAAGTAGTTAAGTTGTCCCATCAGTGTAAGCCTTTTGTATCAATTTCTGAAACCGGGTTCTGATTTTTAAAAGTCTAATCAGTATTGTAACAAATATCGAATTTAGACAAAGTCAAACGGATCCAAAGTACTCAGATTGAGACATTTGGTATTGATGTAAAGCTTTGGTCAAAATACGATATTTCATTTGTTAAATTTCGTCAAGCGTTAACTTACAAAATCCTACTCGTTAAGACTTCCAACCACACAAAAATCTAAATTATAAGTGAACAACGAAACCAAATAATTCAAAAAAACCAAAGAAAAGTTAGTATTTGGTAAGAATTATTAATATTCTTAATACTACTATTACTATATTACTCTGTTAAAACATCTATACTCTTGTATTCTTTATATTCTTGTATTTTTATTCTTATATATCTTATTACATCTTAATAAACCATTTCTCTTTAGATAATCTCTCTTTATTTATATTTCCGATAAAACAATATCATAACTATTCCCATAGAATAGAAAAACAACAACGATCCTACAAATAAAAATTATACACGAGACTTACCACCTCGTGTGAACATTTACTAACGACCTCCGAAATTTATATTAAATTTTATCGATCACGCGAAGTATATAACGTCTTTTGTTATAAACGTAACAATTGTAGTTTCAAAATTAGATAATTAAATGTAGAAGAAATATTCCAAAGACAAATTAAGTTGACTAAAATTGTTCATTAGAATGTTATACGAAAATGTGGAACGTAATTTGGTGTTTGTATAAAGCGTTCATGGTGTTTGTGTGATATGAAGCTAAACGACGCTTGAGTCAAGGTTGGTACACCTAAAATTTTGCAATTCTGAAGCATTTTTGCAATGAAAATGAATTTGTTAACTTAAAAAGGTGTCAAAAACTTAATTTCTATTTGAAAGAAAGAAAATTCAAATTTTTGGTAATACTTTTTCACTTTCAGATCAATTTCGCAATACAAGAGAAAATATGATTTATTTCAATTTCCTGTTTCTTTTTGTCATTTCCAAATGTATTTGAGTGTTATTCTATCATGCGAAGGCAAAGATATTGTTATTTTCAATCATTTATCTTCATATTTCATTGATTTTCTACAGTGACCCAACTCTGACTACCATGTTCAACTCTGACTACCTTTTTTTTTTTTTTTTTTTTAATTGCCTATAACTCCGAAACTATTTGTCCAAATTTTTTGCAATGTTTAGCATAAACATTGTATTTTAGTAGAACTTTCCAATAATATAAGAGACATTGCAAAATTCGGCCTGCAGGAGAAGTTATAGAGAAAAGTCAAAACTATATCCAAATCTGACTACTCTCCCCTACAATAAATTTACTTTCATGAAGAATTTATTCGAAAAGAAACTTAGGCGATCCACTCATGGTGACATTACCCTATTAATTACTTTTATTTATTCTGTACAATTACTTTGAAAAAGAGTCATTTCTATAATTGAATAATTTAAATATATCACTCAAATTTAGAAAAATTTTAATAACTATATTTTTTAATGTTTTATATATATTTAATTTTTTTTAAGTTTAAATGAACCTTGTTATTTAAAGATTTTGTTTTTTAATTTCATTTTTAAAAAAATGTTTTAGAAAAGCAAAGTTTTATAAATTTTTTTTTAATTAAATTTTTTCTTAAATTTATCAAACGTTTTTGGTCGAGTCCATACCAAGTGATCATACTTATTTCAGTCACATTAATTAATATTTATGAAATTAATGATTTGGGTTCCTTTAGTGGTTAAAAAAATAAATTTTAAGTATTTTTGAAAAATTCAAAATATTTTTGAAAATATTCAAATTCAAAATTTTGAGTATTATTTTTTTGTTTAATCATAACTTCCGTAATTTTCAAGCAATTTAGATCAATTTTTTTTAAATTACTCGAATTTAAATGCTCTTTTAAGAAAAATTATAACAAATAAAAAATTGTTTATAATTAAATTTTTATTAACAAAAAAAAATTATTTATCTAAAAAAAAATCAAAATCATATCTTTGATTTTTTCAAAAAATTCATAAACATAGGCTATAATGTGCTTAAAAATTTAAGCCAAAGAACAGGATGGTATGTCTTATAGTTTTCGAGAAAAAAATTATTAAGTTACGCTAGCGCGGACTGGTGTCGCCACGCCGCTACTCAGCGCGTAGCTCCGTAGTAACCTAAATGTATGTATATCATTATTTAAAATAAATGTAGCTACAGTATTGTATTGAAATTATAGGCTTGAATAAATCTTACTGATTTTTTCTTAGTACATGGATACATGTTAAGTTGAATCAACTAAAATCCATAACGATTTCAGAATTTCAATAACAATAATCGTATTTTTATCGTACTTTTTGGATTGTACTGTGTGCTGAAGTAGAAAATAGTTTTTTTTTCATTTGAGGCATGTAAAATAAAATTTCTTACTTAATAAATATTTTTCAAAATCCATTCGATTGAGTGTAAGGATTCATTGAAAATAAGTGAAAAAAATTGTCGATAAAAAATAATAATAATAGTCGACGGAGTTCAAAATGAAAGATGAGAAATCGAAAAAATTTAAACCATTGTTCTGGGGTGTCAATTTCTTTCCTACTTTATTTTGGATCTAGAATTACGCGCTGAGTAGCGGCGTGGCGACACCAGTCCGCGCTAGCGTAACTTAATAATTTTTTTCTCGAAAACTATAAGACATACCATCCTGTTCTTTGGCTTAAATTTTTAAGCACATTATAGGCTATGTTTATGAATTTTTTAAAAAAAATCAAAGATATGATTTTGATTTTTTTTTTAAATAAATAATTTTTTTTTTAATAAAAATGTAATTATAAACAATTTTTTATTTGTTATAATTTTTCTTAAAAGAGCATTCAAATTCGAATGAATTTGAATTTCGAATTCATAAATGTTAATTAATGTGACTGAAATTAGTATGATCACTTGGTATGGACCTTTTAAATAAAAACATTAGATTGCTTTAAATTTTTATTTTTTAATTTTAAAAATAAACTTAGATTTTTTGCTGTTCAAGGTTTTATTTGTTTAAATGATTGTTCTTAAGGGTAGCCGATGTTTTATAAAAGCTAAATTTAAGAACAAAATTTTTTGAAGGTATGATTCAAATTTAATATTATCTTGAATGTAGCATTAAATTTTTTTATACTTCTGAAAACTAAAAAAGTTTTTAATTTGTCTTCAAATTTAAAAAAAAATTATTTTCAAAAACAAAGTTTAATTTTTTTCTGTGTATATTTTTATTTTTATTGACTTTAAATCCAAAATTATTATTTATGTTTTGTCAGTTATAACGCGTAATATTAATAAAAAAAAGTCTAAATTTGTAAATTTAGATTTTTACAATTTTCTAAATTAGGATCAAAGTGGTGTAAGAAAATATCAATAAAATATATAAAATTTACTGACTAGTGTATTGATTTTTGTTAAATCTGAATTTATAATTAAGGACTGAAAATTGTACATATTTTAGTTTCTAATTTTATTACTTAATCGTAGAGAAGGAATTTAATTTTTGTTAACTTGCGAAGAAAATCGATCAGTTGGAGCAAGAATGTGTTAGGTTTTTAAATTAAAAAAATTTTTAAAGAACACTAAACACTTTTATAAACAAAAATTTTATTTTTTGTTGCGACGTTTCGTCAATTCATCATTGACCTCATCAGGCTGTAAACAATAAAAAATTGACGATACGTCGCAACAAAAAATAAAATTTTTGTTTATAAAAGTGTTATTGTTTTTTAAAAATGTTTTTAATTTAAAAACCTAATACATTCTTGCTCCAACTGATCGATTTTCTTCGCAAGTTAACAAAGATAGACAGAAATCAAACTTTATCTGAATTTAATTTTTGTTAATTAATTTTAACTTCTACTTCATTACCATAATTAATTTTTAAAAATCATTGAATAGCGGATGTGTTTTTCTTTGTTAATTGTATTTTAGTTTCTAATGATTAATAAAATAAATCTCAACAACTAATGATAAGAAACAATTTCAATTTGAAATGAAAATTTGTCAAAATAATTAGGAAAAAATTATATTTACTTTTATTTTTAATTCTATATTTCTTTCTGTTAATAAATAATTTTAAAAAACCTTAACAATTATTAATAAAAATAATGATAAATTTAAATAAAATCATAAATAAAATAAAAATTATTAAATGTGTATTAAATGTGGTATTAAATAAATTATAAATAATAAATAATCAGAACAATTTAAACATAATTTCAAAAGAACTTTATATTTTCCGACAATTCCTCGAAAGGTTGAAAAAAAGGTTGTTTTCTTTTCTCGCAATTCTCATTGCACAATTTAATGACAGAACAAAGCATATCAACGAATTATATATTTAGAAATAAGTTAATTAATGTTTTGATAAATAGGTTAAATTAATCGTTATAAACTGACAAAACATTAATAATAATTTTGGATTTAAAGTCAATAATCGATTGTCAAAAACTCAGAGTGTATTTTAAAATATAAAAAATAATCTTTTTTTTATTAAATTTTAATCCAAATAATTAATAAACTGGACAACTGACCTTCGCAAAAAATTAAAATGTTGTAGATTTTATAAAAACTTAGATATGTGGAAAGTGTTAATTTTTTAAATCCTTCTAGAAAAAAGTTCTGTAAGTTTAAAAATGTGTTTTGTGGTTAAATTTGAAATTTCACAATGAAATTTGTCAATAACAAAGTAAGTATTCGTCTTCTTTCTAGCGATTAAAATGCACAAATAGATAATTATGGTAATTTTCGTTAATATTTGTTAAGTGGATTTCGAAAAAATATACTTTTAAAAGTGACAATAATTGACAGATTTTTTATCAATTTTAAGTTAATTTTGTTACTATTTTTTTTCATTTTACCACGTAAAAAAAGGCTTGTTCGCCTTCGATTATAACTTACGGCTGAAAAAGAAAAAAATCAGCTAAAACAACTTCAGAAGTTGAATTTAGATACTTTAGTAACACATACAATAATTATAGGTTTTAATATTTTTATAAATATGCCAGCGACCACCTTTGGTCGAAAGTCACTGGTTTCACCCATCTATACTTTGATATTATATTCTTAACGTGGAATACCCAGTGAACTTAAACAGTTTTTAGAATGTCAGCGAAACTTAACTAACGTCGGAAGTAACGTTAATAGTTCTTAATCCTACCCAGATAACCAGCGTACAATTACTGTACACACCATGTACCTTTGCACTATACTAGTACTAAACGTGTATAAACGTACTGATTTTCGAAGTACGGATACTAAATTGGTATAGTGCCAGTAGGTATGTACATTTTTATTACATTTGTACGACGTACTTGAATCGTACTAGTATTACACTTGTATGTAATAAATAGAAACTTCAATATTTTCACGTAGTACGGCGTACTAAACAAATATGGAGTCGTACTAATCCGCCATCTTGAAAAATAATAATTTGTCAGTTTGAGTACTGTAAGAGTATAATACAAGTACAGTACCAGTACATCATACTGTTGAATAAAAAAGAGTATGCATATACTGGTAATGTACCATTTTAATGCAAGTATCTCAAGATAATTACGTTATACTCGTATAATACTAGTACAATGCGAAAATACATAACAAGTATAAAGCCGGTATACCGGGTATTTTGGATTAGTACGCTTGGTTATCTGGGTAAAGATAAATTTGAGTTTGATTTATCATTAAAAACTTCTTCTGCTCTATGCGGAAAGTCCACACTCTGTTAAAAAGTTGTTACAGTCCAATAATAACGTTTATTTTTCAAGTAAGAATCTTATCATTAAGCAGTGTTGTTGCAGTATTAAATATAAACATAAAGAAATGTTAATCTAACTGAAGTTGATAATTCAAAATTTTAAAGTTTAATGATATAAGTCGGCTACTGATTAGTTAGTAATTCTTATTGTGTTTTTAATGTGGGAAATCCACTTTAATTTAAACCATTTTTACGATTAATATAATTTTATTTTCAAATTACAAGTCTGCCTTCAAGCAATTTTGTTACATTATTAAATATTAGTTTAATAATTTATAAGAAATGTTAGTCCATTTTAATTTCAATGTCTAATTAATTATATTAAACGTTTAATTTTAACTGTTTCTAGTTTCATAGATTTGAAATATATTATTACATATTTTCAACTTACTTAACACTTTCTTATTTTACAAATTTAACATTAATACTTGATTAATTTATTAAATTTGAATTTCTAAAAATAAGATATAAACTTCATCTTATTTATGATTAGCCATAAATCGAAACCTATAAATTGTTAAATAATGTAATTGACAAATTAAAATAATATGTACTCTGAAAATTTGAATCAATTAAACTGTAATTATTAGGGTAAGTCCGGGAGAGTTGGAACACCTTTTTTGAAACCACTGTCAATTTTCAGAAAATTGACAAAAACATCAAATTCTTTTAAATTGATTTAATTTGAACCTTTTTACGTTAGTATGTAAAGCCATTTAAATTTTTGTTATTTTATCTAATTTAAAAAAAATTGAAAAAAATCGACAATTCCGGGAGAGATGGAATTGTCCGGGAGATATAAAACACAGTCTTGTTTTTTTTCAAATGACTATGATCGGAAATTGATAAATAAATACTTAATATCATAAAATAAAGTGTTTTTATTATTTTTTGTAAATATCTTAAAATTCTGTTATTTTATAACTCTGTTGTTTCGAGCCCTTTGACTGATTTTTGCAGCAGTTCTTCCGTAATTAATGCAGCTGTCATCAAAAATAGAGCAGGAGACGTCAAACCATTTTTACACTTGGTGCATCGCAACAAGTTCTTGTTATTTCCTTCTCCGATTGACACGTCGCACTCTAGACAAAATTCTATTGCAGGGACTTTTTCAACTGCACTGGATAGTTTTTTGAACGTTTTTTTCCGCTTACTGTCTTCGCAACTTGCTTGGTATTGGTTTTTCGCGCTAGTTGTCGACGTTCTACTGGAGAATTTTTCTTCTCTTCTCTTTTTTTAGTTACCTTAGAACCCTCGTTTTCCGCTTCCTCCACGTGCAACCTTTTACTCTTCGATTCCCTTTCGAGTGCCTTCTTTCGTTTTTTCTCTTGATTTTATTCTTTTTTCTCTGGGGCTTTTTGTTTTTGCAAATTTTTTTCACGTACTTTGTCTCTGTTGCTTTTTGACGTTAAAAGTATACAGCATTGCTGCAATCTCGTGAGCTCTTCTGCGTTGCAGGTAGTTTTGGAATTGGGTGCACTGCCTTAAGAATTTTTTCAGACGTCGCCGTATCTTCATGTGTTTCTTCTGAAATAGTAGCAGCAACACCTGTGTCCATTTTGTCTGTTTCTGATTCCTCGATGTAATCTTCTTCTTCGTGCTGTTCATTATTAATCAAATTTTCTGTGATACGGTCGGAAAAAGTAAAGAAGTGATCTGGTATCCCTGCCGATTAAAAGGGAAAGTTTCAGTTGCTGAAAATCCGCTTGTACCCGTGCCAACCATAGAGCAGCCTTGTTCCAAGCTCCCCGAACGAGAGGGCCCAGTTGGTACCTTAAAATTTTCCGCCCAATGTGTTGTTGAAGCCAGGTATTAGTCTAAACTTTAAAATAAGCTTTGAAGGGTTCGAAAAACGCCCTGTCAGGTAATTGGAGAGCATGAGTTGTATGAGATGGTAAACACATCAATGATAAATCATTTTTTTCCGCACATTCTAGCAATTCTATAGAAGAACAGTGGCTGATGTTACCATCCAAAATTAGTACGTTTCTCCCCGCCGATTTTCTGGGTAAAAAGCATAAGCATAAGCAGCTGTGGCAGCGCGTTTAGTAACGCCACAGCTTATGGGCTTAGTACTTGTGAGGCAGACAAGACTAAGCTTAAAAAGTTGCGAGCGGAGGAAGCCGACATTATAGGAGAGATGGAAAGTGAGCTTCAAATCATGTTGGCGAAGCTTACTGTTCAAAAGAACGTAGCTGCGGAGATTCAAGCGGGATTGAGAAAATTCGAGCAATGGATCCCTGCATTAAGGATGAAACACGCAGAGGCTGACGAGGCCGCTTGGACATTTGAAACGGGCCTTGAGCAGGTAGAGGAAGGTCGGCTTGACCGAAAGAAGGTAAGGGAGCGCTTCCAGGCCAGGGCAATGAGAAGCCTTGTCCTGGAATGCGAAAGAAAGAAAAGAGCCGCGTCTGAGCGATCTCCCCCGAAAGAAGAGACTCAGACAAAGAAGCAAAGAAAAGAAGAGTCTCTTCCTCCAAAGGTTAAGGCTCCACAAAAGAAGAAGAAGCCGGTAGTGCCTGTGCCACCCCCTCAGGTCACAGTTAAAACAGTGCGGCCTAAAAAGGCGACGCTAGTAGTGCGAGTCTGCCAGGGACAGACGTATGCCTCTGTCCTTGGCATACTCAGAAAGGACGTCGATCCTGGCTCTTGTCAGGCGACTGTAGTGGGCGTTGGACCCACAAAGGAAGGAAACCTTCTCCTACGTTCAGGAGGAGGTTCAGACTGTAAGGCGTTTGCGGCCAAGGTCGCCGAAGCCGTAAATGGCATTGGAACCGTCAGGACCCCGGAGGATCAGAAGGTAACTTTAGAAATCCGGGACCTTGACGGTCTCACAGAAAAGGAGGAAGTGGTTTGTGCTCTCGAGGAGCTGTTGCAGACACCTCGAGAAAAGAGACAGGTGATGGTCCTGGGACCTAACAGGCGAGGAGCAAAGTTGGCCATCGTGGTCACCGAGCAGGAAGAAGCCAAGAAATTGGTAGAAGTCGGACGTTTAAAAGTAGGCTTTTTAAGTTGCCAGGTCCGAAGGAGGCTGATGGTGACCAGGTGCCACAGGTGTCTGGCGTATGGCCACAGAAAGGCTGAGTGCAAGGGGGTGGACAGATCCTCCGCATGCTACAAGTGCGGGGAGTCTGGCCACTCTCGTGCAGAGTGTACCAAGGAGGCAGTTTGTTTTTTGTGCTCGGAAGATCCGAGCACGACAGAGGTGTCCCATGAAGCAGGTTCAGGGAAGTGCTCCTGTTTCAGGAAAATCTTGGAACAGGCGAAGAAAGAAGAAGCCCTAAAGCAAAGTCGCTTTAGGACCACCTAGGCCGCAAAAAAAAAACGCGGATAGAAAAAAGCTTTCTCCCTCTTGAAACGTTTTTAGAGCGAATTGACGGTTCGTCGAGACCCTTGACTCAACTTGTGTGCGTTATGGGCCTCCATGACCGTCAGTGATAGTAGGTCCCGCGGACCGGAGAAAGTCGCTTCGGCGGCAGCAATGGGGTATAAGACCACTCCCGATGGCGATACGCGCGAAAAGTGCTAGCCGGGAGTGGTCTTAAGGTCCCCTAAATAAGGGTGTGTTTTTAGCGGGTCAGCAGAACATCGCCACCCCCGCATAACCCTGTAGTACGGGCTACAGGGTACATGAAGGCAGGTTTTCACATCCTACGCAAAAAAAAAAAAAAAAAAATAGAGCTAGAGTGTTGTAACTTTTTCTTAATTTTGCAACTTTTCAAGCCAATGAAAGCTTAATATTTATAATAAACGAAAATCCACAATTATAAAAATTGCTTAAATAAAATAATATTGTTTATTTGTAATTTTTCATCTAAATGTGCGACAGAGTTGATACTTTCTCTTAATTTTGCAACTTTTCGAAACTATGAAAGCTTAATATTAATAATAAACGATAATCCACAATCACAAATATTGTTTAAACAAATTAATATTGTTTATTCGCAACTTTTTATCTTATTAAGCTTTACAGTTCAAACTTTCATTTAATTTTGCAACTTTTCAAGAATATTATAAATATACGAAAATCCACAATTATAAAATTATTTAAAAAACTAATATTGTTTGTTTGCAATTAGTTATCGAATTAAGCTAGAGAGTTGTAACTTTTTCCTTATTTTGCAAATTTTAAGCCTGTAAACGCCCAAAACTTATAGTCAAAGAAAATCCATAATTATGAAACACTTTCAAACAAATTAATATTGTTTATTCGCAACTTTAATACAGTTTGGAAACTGTATTACAATATTCATATTAACAATATTAATTTGTTTAAACAATTTTTATAATTGTAGATTTTACTTTACAATTAATACTGGGCTTTACTAGGATTAAAAAATTGCAAAATTAATAAAAAGTTACAAGTCTGTAACTCAATTAGATGAAAAATTGCAAATTAACAATATTAATTTGATTAAACAATATCTGTTTATTATTAATGTTAATCTTTTGTAGGCTTCAATAGTTGCAAATTTAAGAAAAACATAAACTCTTTAGCTCTATTAGATGAAAAATTGCAAATAAACAATATTAATTATTTGTTTAAACAATTTTTATAATTCTATATTTTAGTTTTTTTCAAATATTAGGATTTACTAAACTTAAATATTTGCAATATTCGAAAAAAGTTATAACTCTTAAGCTCTATTCGATGAAAAGTTTCAAATAAAGAATATTAATTTGTTTAAACAAATTAAAAAATACATTTAACAATTGTTAGTAATTAATTTTTATGTAATTAAAGGAAATTTTAGTGGAAAATGTTGTAATAAGTCGTAATGAATATTTTTTAACGATCTTACACGTTTTTTTGGTTTATGAAGATTTTTTATGGTCCTTTAGAAAATAGTTAATAATAAAAAATTTTTTTAAATAAATTATTAGATCTTATTCTTTAAAGTTTTCTGAGGAGAAACAGCTTGATCCGATCGAAAAATGTTAATTTCTTCTATTCACGCGTGAGCCATGGTTGAAAATCAAAGTTTTAAGGTGAGATGACGTTAGAGGGGAAAAAAGACTCAAGACAGTGAAACTCGCCTTCGCACTCGTTTCACTCGTGCTTCGAATCGTTCATCGAACATTGTGCTCGTCAAAAAACTCGGGTTTTCCACCCTGGGTGCATAATATACTATTTCATGCATTTTATATCAATTCTATGAAAAAGTTTTTTCCCCATGCATTTTGCATGGGAAACTTTGAGCGCTTTGACTGAATTTCATGAATTTTGAAATTGAAATAAAGGAAAATTGCAATAAATAAAACCAGGTTGACGATAAGTTTAGTATGAAAACTATTATTTAGTAACAGTTTACTTATTTAAAAAAACTGGGAAGCCTAGGTTTGCCCCAACTGGCGCCCACTTACAAACTGGAGAATACTGAGAAGTTTTCTACACGGGAACTACTTTCTAAGTAGTAACAACTACTTTTGTAGTTATTTTAACTACTTTTTCAAAGTCAATATAATTTTTTTAAGTCGGTTGGGAACCTATTGAATTACTCCAGGTAGTTAAAAAGTAGTCAAATCTATTACATTTTTTTAGTGTACAGTGTATTGACAGAAGAAACAAGAAAACTGGAAAAGTGAAATGTATGCTGATATAAAAAAAGCTAAGTAAAAAATTATAAATTAATTATTAAATTAATAAATGAAAAATGTTATTAATTGTTTTGTCAACACTGTAAAACGATTAATAATATTTTTGATTTATATAATATAAATATTGTTAATTTAACTAGATAATTTAAAATAAGAAGTGTTTACAATTTCCATTTGATTACTCTAGATAAATAATTTAATCAACAAATATTATGTAGTTTGAATAAAGAAAATAATAAAATATATATAAAGTATAAATTTATGTTAAGTACTTTAAATTTCTTGAATAAACTGCAATTTTCAATTTAACTTTTAAATTATTTTTGTTTGTCATACCTTATAAATCAAATATTTTATAATGAAAAAGGTTAAAGGAAATTATATATTGAAAATGTATGTTATTTAGTACTTATCTTAAGCTATCCTTTAAATTTACATTTTTGTTTCTTTTGATAAGTTTAATTCAATTAATAAATATATGATAGATATGTTTTGATTAAATAAAATACAAATATATTTATAAAGTATAAATATATTTTACTTTATATTTGTTGAATAAACTGCGTTTTTTAATTTAAGTTTCAAATTCTATTTTTTGTTACTAATTACTTTATATTTGTTGAATAAACTGCGTTTTTCAATTTAAGTTTCAAATTCTATTTTTTGTTACTAATTTTTATAAATTTAATATTTTATAATTCATAAAGGTTAAAATAATTTATATCAATATTTTTAGTATAGGTAACTTATTAAATCTTATTTCGTTAGTACGTTTCCAGTATGGAATTGAATAAATATACTTAAGAAAATTAAGTTCTAGAGTAATTTTAGTATAAATACTAAAAGTAGTAAGGTTTTAATATTAATTAAATTTGTAACATAATAAAAATTGAACAGATTAAAATTTTGATTAATAAATGTCTACATGGATGTATACTAAAACTAATTTAAAATATAATAAAGGTTATATATAAAATTAAATTGTGCTATTCAAAAAAAAAAAAAAAAATTTGTAATAAGTAAAAATTAAAATTGTTAAATTTTACTAAATATATTATTATTATAACTTGATTAAATCTTTCTTAATTATAAAATATTTTATTTATGAGAATGTGTTCCAAAAAAGAGAATCTGGAAATTAAATTCAAAGTTACAGTTTATTTAACTAGTTAAAAGTAATATAAAGTTGTATTTTATATTATATATATCTTTATTGTCTTTATTCAAAATTCATAATATTTATTGGATTAATCTAACCACAAAGAAAAATGTTATGTAAACGTTTTTTTTTTCAATGATCCAGTTAAAATAACAATATTTATACTAATCAAGAATATTATTAATTGTTTTACAATGTTTAAGAAACAATTAATAATTTTTTTATTTAGTAATTTAATAATAAATTAATAATTTTTTAATTAACCTTTTTTTCATTTCAGCATACATTATTCACGTTTCCAGTTTTCTTCTTTTTTCTGTCACCTCACTGCACTATTTAGTTTTCGTTCTTTTAGTTTTTTACACTTTAAGTTAATTATTTATTTTTAGTTTATAAATTTCATAAACTGTTAAAATTCTATTAACCCTAAATTCGCGACGATTTCAAAATATAAACAATGATCATAATGATCACATTTTAGAATTCACTTTTTAATGTTTGAAACGGTTGTAATTCGCGACCTAGATTCAAAAACGCTGGCGTGAAATTTGTCGAGGAATGTTTTGCCGAATTTAACGCGATTTGCAAATCTTCGATATCTTTATCCCACAGATTTTGTTCTTTTTCTAAATAGGCTTTTATTGCGGTTTTGATTGATCTATTCGTTCTTTCAGTGGAGTTAGCTTGTGGGTAATACTTTGGTGTTAACGAATGTCTAATACCGAATGTTTCCGTCATTTCTCTTCTGATTTTATTCGCGTATTCTGTACTGTTGACCGAAATTAAAATTCTAGGCGCTCCCCATCGTGAAATAATTCGTTTATGGAATTCCGTTCGGATCGTTTTTCCGTCTGCTTTTTTGAATGGGATAATTTCGAACCATTTTGTAAATAAGTCGGTGTTCACTAAAATGTACTTGTTTCGGTTCTTGGAAAGGGGTAAAGGGACAATAATATCAGAGGAAACAATCGTCCATGGCTCTTCCACGATTCTTTTTCCCAATGGTTCTACTTTTGGTCTGTTATTTGCCTTCATCTGTTGGCAAATTTTGCAATTTTTTACGTATCTCACAATTTCTGAGTATATGCCGAACCAGAAAAATTTTTTCGAAACTCTGTAAAACGTTTTTTCTGCGCCTAAGTGATCTGCTTGAATGTTGTCGTGGTTTTCTATCAAAACTTGTTTCCGCATATTTTCGGGTATTCCCAGTTTCCATGGATTTTCCTCTTTTAAAATCTCTGACTTTAGGGGATCTGGTCTGTAAAAATATAGTTGTTTGTCTCGTATTTTTCAATTTTTGCACCACGAATTTTCATTTTCCGCTTTATTTCCGTTATCTCTTTTTATTGCGACTATTTCAATATTTTCCTCGTTGATTCTTGATAAAGCATCTGGACCTAAGCGACCTGTTGGGTTTTTTCAGTTATGCAACCATTTCAGAACTATATGGTCTGTTTTAACTTTAAAGTGACTTCCTTCTAAATAATGCATAAATTCTCTATGAATGTTTTCACCGCAAAACACTCTTTTTCAGTCGTGGAATAACTTCTTTCCGATTCGCTTAAATTTTCACGGTGGGGCTCGACGAAGTTCAACCCAAAGGTCTTATCACTAAAAGTTTTTTTACAGAAATTTGTTCAGTGATAAAATTAGAAGATTTCAAGCCTATAATGAAAAAAATTCTGTTCAGGGTTTTTAAAAGTAAATCGATTTTTGTCGATTTTTTAATGGTTAACCGCTCTTATTATCTTATTATTATCACTTTATTATTATTATCTCTTATTATGATATTTAAAGCCGATTAAAAACAAACAAAAGTCTTTACCTATAGAAAATTGCTTACGGAACGTGAAAGAAGGGATTAAAAAAATTTTAATATTTAAATTTTAATTTTAAATTTAAATAATTTAAATTTAAATTTTAAATTTTAAATCGACAAAAATCGATTTAATGTTAAAAACCATAGACACATTTTTTTCATTATAGGCTTGAAATCTTCTAATTTTATCACTGAGCAACTTTCTGTAAACAAACTTTTAGTGATAAGACATTTGGGTTGAACTTCGTCGAGGTCCACCGTGTTTTTAATGACATATGCGATTACTACGTGCTTTCCTTCAATTTCTTGTGAAAGAACTGCGCCTAGTCCTGTGTCACTTGCATCTGTTTCTGACATGAAAGAATGTTTGAAATCTGGAGCTTTTCTACTGCCATTTAACCTTTTTTCTTAATAATTTCTGCAAAGGTTCTATCATTTCTAAAAAGTGTAGAATGGAACGTCTGTACCAACTGACCATTCCGATAAATCGTTGCAGTTGCTTGATCGATTTTGGTGTTGGAAAATCTCGAATCGGTTTGATTTTATCTTCGTCCACTTGATGTCCCTTTTCATTTACGATGAAACCTAAGTATTTGACTTCAGAACAGCCAAATTTACTTTTCTCGAAATGCACAGTTAAATTTGCTTCTTTCAGCTTGTTCAGCACTATTTCCAAGTATTTCAAGTGTTCCTCGAAATTTTTTAAAACGATTATTATGTCGTCAAGGTAGCAGAAAACTTTTGATTTCAAGTCAGGCGTGATGACTTTGTCCATAAGTCTTTAAAACGTTGCTGGCGCATTGCATAGACCAAAAGGCATTCGCTGGTACTGATACATGCCTTTTTCTGGAACAATAAAAGCTGTTTCTTCCTTTGACTCTTCATTTAACGGAAACTGATTGTAAACCTATTTCAAATCAATTTTTGAAATATATTTTGCTGATCTCAGCATGTCCAAAATTCCAGTCATTAGAGGCACTGGGTACAAGTCCTTTTTCGTAGTGGCGTTAATTTGCGTAAAATCCAAACATAACCTGTATGTACCATTCAGTTTTTTGATTATCACAATTGGATTTGACCAATCACTTTTGCTTGGTTTAATTATATCTTCTTTCAACATACGGTCTATGTCCTTCATAATTTCATCTTTAATTTTCGGCGAAACATAATAGTATCTCTGTTTTATTGGAGTTGCTCCTTGCGTATCGATGACGTGTCCTGTCAGATGTGTTGTTCCTAGAGTTTCTCCTTGTGGCGTTAATCTTTCTTCCAAAAATTTATTCAACTTTTCCTGTTCATTTTTCGTTAGTCTAACTATTCCTTAACAAAATTCTGTGCTTTCGATCGCACTTGTTTCCCGTAATAATTTTCCTTGCATATTATTACAAATAATTGCATTAGGTATACTTAAAATTGATCCATTTCGTACCTAATGATTTCCAACATTTATTTCATTCTATTCCAATTTTCCTTTTTGGCGTATTTATTGTTTCCTTTTTTCTTTAATTTTCCATTTGTTTCATTTTCCTTTTTATTGGTTTATTATATCCTTTTTTCTTCCTGCGGTTGTAGCTTGGGGTTGTGTATGGTTCGTGCGTCTCGTCAAGACCATTTTCCATAGCCAAAATTTCGAATTTGTTCCAAAGGGAGTTTTCCATCAGTTTTGGGATTACTTTTAAGGATTTTTTACCATTTTCCGTGTTGAAATTGTTTGAAACATATTTTGGAAATTCTTCTCCCTTTGTGGCATTTTCTTTTTTCTCGAATTTTTGTGGTTCTTTTTTAACCACATTTTCTGTTTTTCTTTTCTCTCATTATGTTCTTGACCATCCTGTATGTATTCAAACATTTTTTCTCGTGTATTTTACCGTCTTTAATTTTTCTTCTGACTCTTTACTTAACGTTTTTATCGTATAATAAACATTTGGTAGATCTGGTAGTGACCAAGTATCGTTTCCAAAATCTAATTTCATTTTTAATTTTCGTAACATGTCGATTCCTATTATCGCTCTGTTACCTATTCCTGATACGATTCTGAACATTAAATTTTCAATTTTATGTCCTATTTCGACTAGTATATTTACTTTTCCTATTATGGTCAACGTTTCTCCGTTAGCTAATGAAACTTTTTTCACTCTAACTGGCTCCAATTCTACGCCCCATAATTGTAAATAAACTGCGTATTTGTGCCCTAAGAATGAATTTGTTGCTCCTGTGTCGATTAATGTTTCGAAAATGGTTTCTTAGAATTTTACATCTGTGAAAAATCTAAGATCTCTTTCTAATGTTTCACAACTTTCCGGTGATTCAATATTTTCTGGGGTTACTGTATTTTTCAGTACCCCCCTTACTTGTTTCCATGAATTTGTGTTGGACAATCTCTTCGAAAATGACCTAATTGACCACACCCATAACAACTTCTCGGAGGTTCCAAAAATTGTTTCTGGATTTCCGGTGTTACTTTTTCCGTATTTCCATTCCCTACAGGAAAATGGTTTGGTAATGCAATTTGTAGTTGTACCTTTGGTTCCACTTTCTTTTCCGGAGTATTTATCAATATTTTCTGACCTCTGTTATTTTCTATCGGTGTTTCCGACGGAAATGTTATTTTTGGTTGGTTGTTTGTCCAATTTCTATTGAAATAATTCCCGAAAAATCTGGGTGGAAATCGACCCTTTTCTCCAAATCCTCAAAAATTCATGTTACTTCTCTGTGGTAGCATTGGTTGTTTCTGCTTGTTTTGCGCACATTTGGATTTTCTTTCTTTTCTGCTGTGATGTTTAATGACTGTCCTCGGATTTTCAATTTATTTCTTTCAATTTTAAACTCTTCCCCTAGACTTTCCAATTCTTTAAATGTTTGCAAATCGTTTCTTTGAATAAATTTTTATATTCGATCCGTGAATTTACGAAACATGCGAATTAGTGAGTTGTGCCTAGTGGGAATTCAATTGTAGCTCCTATTAACCTTGCGGCCCCAAAATGACATTTCAGAGGTAAAAAATTAATAAATACGGAACATTTCTGGATAATTTAAAAAAAATTGTAGTGGGAGGAGTGGTTTTAACTTTTTTAATTAAAAAAGAATTTTTGCATTTTTCTTGTCAAAAATAAATTTTTGAAAACTGGCAGTTATATAAATATAAGTTTTGTTATTGCAAAAAAGAAGATCATAGATATAAATTTTTAAAATACAGTTAAAAGTGTTTTTTTTTTTGGTTTGTTAAAAATTGCAGATTTGCATAAAAGTTTTGTCATTTTAAAAAATCATTGGAATTTTTTTCTTTAATAGTAAGCTCAAGATGTTTAGTTTAAATACAAGAAACAAAAAAAAATGAAGTTCTCCTTTGTTTCTAAAATAATTATGAATTGACAAGGTTATGGCCGTTTTAGAACGTCGATTTGGAAGATCGGATTACATAATTGAAAAACTAATAAATAAGGTTTTAAATTGTGTATTTGTATTTGTGGTATTTGTATTTGTAGTATTTGTATTGTATTATTTGTAGTCCGCCAAATTAAATAGCCCATTTTGAATTTAGCATTACCAAATTCAGATCAATGGTGGATCTACGTGGAGAGCACTGGGAACAATGTCCCCTCCAAGAATCTTACATTTGTATAAGAGAGAGAGAAAATAAGACTATGGTGCTATCGTTTTCGATTCCATATATTGCCCCTTCCGAAAACTTTGCTTGGATCTGCCCCTGGTTCATATTCGTTATTAGCAAACCTAAATACATTTAAATTATATTTTTGTTCAGATCCAAAACATTTCAGTGTTTGTAGCTCGACATATTTAATCATCCATTTTGAATTTTGCCTTACTGAGTTCGGATTCTTAATCAGCGAACTCAATAACGTTAGAAACACGATTTTTATTTAGATTCATAGCATTTGGAAATTTTCGTCCTCCATCTTGAATTCGCAATTTTTTTTAAAATGAATTTATACATCGGATATGTAATCATAAAAAAAAATACGTAAGTCAGATCGATTAAGACATCAATTTTATTGTTTTTGTCCTGGCTGTTTGAGAAAAAAATATTTTCTTTAATAAAATTCTAAATTTGACGAATTTTTTTATAGGTTAGAATATTCATAAAGGTTATCTCTATATTTTTACTTTAATCTGTACTGATTATGCTTTCATCTTCAATTTTTTTATTCAAATATATTTATTCTGTTCAAAGTTCTACGATTTTATCACAAAAATTAAGTTTTCTTTACTGTGGGCCGCGAGTATTATTTACTTGCAATAATTATCGGAAAAGGACAGTAATGATAAACGCGTATTATCTTTGCGAGAAAAGGGCACAAGTGACAAGTGCGGTTATTATAGAAAGAAATCGCACAAATCCGAAAAGTTTTACAGTTCATTAAAATTATCAGTTGCTGATTGTTGGGAATAGGTGAAAAAACAGAAAGTGTGTTTTGGTTGTTTAATCTCGGAACATGGTATCAAAGAATGCAAACGAAGAAACTGTGGTCTAGGCGGTTGTAATTATAAGCACCACCCCACACTACAGCACGTTTATTTGAAAAAATTAAGCGAAAGCAGAATCAAAAAATTTTTCCGACATAAAAGCATCTGCCAAAAAAGCATCTGACGACAAGGTTGCTGAAGCAGAACAAATAAATTGTACGCGCAAAAGAGAAAGGTGTGTATATCAACAAATTATTATAGTAATTTTAAAGGGATCAGTGTAAAATAGACACGCTAGTTTGGACGATGGTTCGACTGTGTCTGTAATTGCCGAGGAAGTTGCCGATGGTCTCCAAATAAAAGGACCGAGCAAACCTTTGATTGTATTTCGGTATGACGACTAAACCAAGGAAGACAAGGAATTTCGACGATTATATATTCGACGAGTTTGTATATATGCAAATATACCAGTTTTCACAATAGTACATCAATTGATTTGTGTTATAATATAAATTATATATATGTTACAAGTTGTATCATAACAAATTAAAATTGTAACCCTTATCTTAATAAATAAAATCAGACTTTTGTCTGCACATTGCACAGAATTGAAAATTTCTGTTATATTTTTTCTTTTCATACTTTAAATTTTGCGAAAATACCATCGACAAAAATATGTATGTATGTATGTATGTATGTATGTATGTATGTCGTCAAAACTTCGACCAGGCATCACGTAAAAACTTATTGACCGATTTAAGTAAAACTTGGCAAACTTTTATGTATTAGTCTAACTTAAAATTCTATCCATATTAGATAAAAAAATATTAATATGGACTGAAGTTATGTCATTTTTTGAAAAATTCAAGAATTTGATTTTTTTACATTTTTAATTCAAGGGAAGTTGCCAAGAAGTTTCCAATAAGTTCCCAAGGAATGTTTCCGGAAAGTTTCCAGGAAGTTTCCAAGGGATGTTTTCAGGAAGTTTCCAAGAAATGTATTAGTAAAGTTTCCAAAGGAAATTTCTCGGAAGTTTCCAAGGAAAGTTTTCAACGGATGCTTCCTGGAAATTTTCAAAGGAAGTCGCCGGGAAGTTTTCGGGAAGTTCCCAAGAAACGTTCCCAAAGAAAGTTTCCAGGAATTTTTCAGGAAGATTCCAATAAACTTTCAAGAAATGTTTTAGGGAAGATTTCAAAAAGTTTCAAAGCAGGACTTCAGGGATGTTTCCAAGGGAACTTTCAGAGAAGTTTCCAGAAAGTTCTCAAGGAATGTTTCCGGGAAATTTTCAGGAAGTATACAAGGGATGTTTATTGAAGTATCCAAAGAAAGTTTCTGGGAAGTTTACAAGGGATATTTAAGGGAAGTTTCTAAAGGAAGTTTCTGTCGGGAAATACATGTTGTCATAAATACTTTCTGTCAGAAAATACTTTTGGTCAAAAAATACTGTTGATGGCACGACACTAGATTACGATGCCCACCGAAGGCGGGTTCGATAGCTAGTATTCTAATAATATTAGTATGTATTATTTATTTGCTTTTTTGTTTTTAACAGGTTTATGTTAAAATAAATAAAAATGCTTAGCGAGTATTTTAAATCACTGTCTGGGGTTGTTAAAGAGCGATATATGGATAAAATAAAAATAATAAACAATCATGATCCAATTGCAATAAAATTAATTAAACTAAATAATGATTCAGAAGACCTGACAGAAATTACGACAATGGATTTTATGTAAACAAATAAAAGCATATAGAAGCTTACAAGCTTTTAAATATTTTGAAGCAGGTTTTGTTCAAATTATACGTTTTAAAAAGTTTGATGAAACTTACGCTGTGATTGGACGGATATTTACAGTTATATAAGTAGTGACACTTTAAATTTGTCAACACATAGATATTATTAGAAATTTGTATATGGGGCATTCCACGTGACATTCTCATTCAAACATTTTTTCTGCTTGGAATAATTTTTTTATGATTTTATTTTAAAATAAAATTTCTTCGTTATTATTAGAAAAATATAAATAACTCCCCGCATAAAAATTGCTCAGTTTTTCTTAAGCTTTTTAGTCATGTAGTAAAAAATAATGTATTCGCAACAAAACTACATAAAAAATTGAATTTAAGCCTAAAAATGACTTTTCTCAATACCGAAGTTATCGATTTTTGTCTTTTAACAAAATTGCTGATTAATGAAGAAATTTTTCTCATAAGTCTCAAAGTGGTGCTCTTTAAAGTTTAAATGATATTTTTATTTGTTGTTGTACAAAGGCTTAAATGATGAATTTCAGAAATGAAACAACTTTAACTTACAGTTTACTTTGCATTTAATTTCTTTTGTTTTGTGAATAAAGGTTGAATTTTAAAAATTATAAAACTAAGCCACATAAATGTAAATATCATTTTAACGCTAAGGAGCACCACTTTGAAACTCATGAAAAAAATTACTTCATTATCCTGTAACTATGTTAAAAGAAAAAAATCGAAAATCGATAACTTTGATTTTGAGAAAAACCACTTTTTAGGTTCAAATTCAACTTTTTAAGTAGTTTTGTTGCGCATACATTATTTTTTTCTATATGCCTAAAAAATTTAAGAAAAACTGAGAAATTTTTATGTAGGGCATTATTTATAATTTTCTAATAATAAAAGAGAAAAACAAGTGTCAAAAATGCTTTGTTTATGAAAACGTTAAATTTGATAAATTCATAACTTCTGTAATTTTCATTCAATAAAAAAATTAAATAATACGTGTTTCCTTATTTTTCAAACATAATAAAAAAAATTGTTCCAAGCAAAAAGAATTTTTGATTAAAAGAGTCATGTGGAATGCTCTAAATACATGGTTCTCTTTTTAAAATTGATAAAATTTGTTTATCTTCTAAAATGTTTGTGTTAAAATTATTTTCTCTGGAATATTATTGTCTATATATATTAAATTGCTGCAAAAAAATCAAACCTAAAAGAAAAAAGTTATGAAATTTAAAAATAAAATATCGCAAAATAGTTCATTTTAAATGACTTATTACAAGTAAAATTATTACTAAAGCAGTGTAACAATTTTTTACAATTATTATTTTTTTTGAAACTTAAAACTTTCTCATTAGTAAAAAAATTATAAAAATATTGTGCATGAGTATCTAAATAGTGTCGTAATATCCGATAAAAATTTGTATTTACTTGATTGAATGTGATATTACGTGAATAAGAATAAACAGAAAAATAATTGGATTTTAATAGTGTATTAAGCAACAAGGGGTTAAAGGCTGCCATTTGTTTACGCTGATGTTTGTGTACGAGTGACACTCAAGGGTGAACGTGAAGGCTAAATTGGTCAAAATATTTCTTCAGGATATAGCGAATTCTTTATGAACAGAGGAATCGACTTCCAAAAAAGAGAAGGCTGTTAAGACCGTGCCCATGCATGCCTTGTATTTAATAATTTTTTGAGGTATTTTTAATGATTTATTTACGTAATCTAAACAAGATATTTTAATTAATGTTTTAAAATTTCATTCGTTTATTCTTAAAGTTAAAAAATAGTTATATCTAATAAAATACTTATTTTGAAAAAAAAGTTTTCAAAATTTTTAATTTTTTCAAAATGACTTAAATCTGGAAACAAAAATGTTTTACCCTTTTTTTACACAAATACTGATGCAAAAATTGAACGAATTAGAAATTTAAAAAAAGCTCAGGTCCGACCTTAGTGACAAGGTTTGTAGAACAAGTGTTACAAAAAGGATTCAGAACACAGCACTAGAACACTGATATCACATTTTGGTATTATTGTTCTAGAATATTTCAGTCACAATGTTACAATTTAAAATGCTATAACTAATTTGGATCTTCTGTTCTAAAACGAATATGACATGTATGTTCTAGAACTTGCACAGAACATGTGTTATTGAACAAATCTAGAACACAGTTTCAGAAAAAGTATATCACATTTTTGTAACAGTGTTCTAGAATTTTCGTTACAAATATATTCTAGAACTGTTTCATAATAAAATTGTAACACCTGTTCTGTAACATTGTTTCCATTGTAGTCTTAAACAGTTCTAGTACGTGCACACTGGGAAGAGACCAATAAAAGTTTAACTTATTAAAATTTATACTTCTCATAGGTGTCAGATTCTTCCCTGGCACAATTTGAGATCTCCAATAATGGGGTAATATCCAAATTACAAACAAAAAATGTTTTTATCATTTTCAAATTTTCATTTAAAAAAAAGTCTTTTGTTTAAAATTCTTACGATTGATTGTCGAGAATCAACATGTGTAAAAAATTGGTGATGAAAAATAGTGAGAATTTTATAAGAAGTTCAATATTTAATTAATATATATATATATATATATATATATATATATATATATATATCGTTAAATCGTTGTTCCGTTTCTTTAGAGGTGTCAATTATACTATTGACTTATTTTTGTATCTATTATTCAGGTGCCTCATAAAAAAAGCATGTTTTTGATCATTTATGAATATGAAAGTAACATATAAAAAAAACATAGGGTAAATGTACCAATTACTACGAATGCTCCAATTACTACGAATCAGCCTAAAATAGTGGAATAAAAATTTGTTTGAATAAATAATGCATTACAAACTAATATTTTATAATTTTAATGTATTAAGAACATTATTATTGCTGAAAACTTCTGGAAAATTGTTTTTAATTGATTTAAAATTGCTTTCAAAGTTACTACTCATCATCACAACACATAATTTTGCTTTTAGTAAATTGAAAGTCCTTTTTGATATTTAGTTTTTTGAATATATTTGAGACAGAAACATTTAAAGTAAAGTTATTTCCAGATAAAGTAAATATTGTAATATTTAAAAATGTTAACAATTTTTAATATTTTTAATATTTTCATTACTTATTTTTAAATGTAGTAATGTGTACAGAATTTTATGCGCACGCATCTATTACGACAATGCAAAAAAAGTTGATTGACCTAACCTACAAATATGTTTTGAATAATGACAACTGTTTATGACTAGTGAAGCATACTTCCTATCTCTGTTCCTTCCGGGGATTCACAATATTTAATATTATCTAAGAAAGTGATTCATATGCTTACTATTATCGCAAGAATTTAGAGAGAGATAGAAAGTAGTCCAAATTATGGGCATTTAAACCCATAAATCTCAAATTTAAAGGGAAAATATTTGTATGTATGCCACCTGTTGTCATTATCTATCTTTTGAAATATTATTCATACAGAATTTAAATTGACTTTTAATTATTATCTTTATAATTTCTATTCTATTTCTGATCGACTTTTAAATTAAATTTAAATCAAATATTATTTTGTTAATATTAATAATCTCAGTTGTAATACTTGTTAAATAATATAACAAGCATTAGGGAGATCATCATTGATTTTATAATATTAACAAAAATAAAAAAAATACAAAAATAAAATAAAATTAATATTAAAACAGTTAAACTTTTATCTAGCATTACAATTAAATCAAAATCAATATAAATTTATTTCTGATGAAACTTCCACTTTAAAATTTAAAAGTAAACAAAAATAAAGTTCTTTGACCTACTTGATTCGATCTATTTCTCTAATTTCCTTGAATATATCCTCTTTAAGCTTTCTTGTTCGATTTATGAAATTTGATTTATCTATTAAATAAAAATTAACAAAATTTAATATAAATTTCCATTAAAAATTCAATAACTATTCAATCTCAAATTCACATCTTTACTCTACCATCAATTCTCTCTTTCAATCTTCTTTCTTTATTTATATTTTCAAATAAACAAATAAAATAAATATTTTATTCTTTTAAGGATGATTCTCCTTTCTACAAACTCATGAATAAGTCGTGATGATGCTACAATGCACCACAACTTAACAAGTTTTGTAGAAAGTAGTGTAAACCAAGCGAGGAATTTAAACAATATTAACCAGTCAATTGTTGGTTGTACTATGTACTCCAACAAAAGATCGATTAACTTTCGTTATTAAATAATTGCTGAATCGCAATTATTTAATAATTATTGCTCAAAAGCTTCACCCAACAAACACAGAAAGTATTTTGAGCAATAATTTGGAAAAACTCTGTTTCCAAATTATTATTCGCAATATTAAATTATTTAAATAAATATTGAGGTTGTACTATGTACTCCTCAATAAATAAATTAAATAATTAAATTTTATGACGCTTTGTATCTCTTTATATTCTTGTACTTTTTAATTATAATTAATAAAATTGTATTATTAATAACAAATTCAATAAAATAAATATTTCATTGAATTCATCAATCAACACAATCTTAATTAAAATATTATGACGCTAAGTACGTATATCTTACCAATTTAGTTGATGAAAATCAAGAGGACGAGTCCATGCAAATGAGCTCCTTATATACCCTTGATTTACCCCCAAAAACGTCCAGAAAGTTCGATAACCGCTACAACTGTCAAAATTTTCAATTTCCGCGGTTTTTCTATTTTAATTTTCACGCTTATAAAGATTGATAATTTAACTTTTCTTTCTTGTGAAATATTCTAAATTTTCTACTCTATATTTTATCATAAATTTATTTGTTATAAATTGATTATTTCTTATAAAAAACTCTATTTGAACTTTGAAAATTGATTTATTATTAATCATCTAATAATTAATCTAATCGTACTTTCTTTATTTTCCTTAACTTTATCTATATTTAATTATTTTTATTTCGTATTTTCAATTTTCCCATTATTATTATTAATTTTAACTAAATTATTCAATTTTGTAAGTTTTTAAACTATTATTTAAATATTAAACAATATTTTATCAATTCAACTATTCACTTTTGTGAACATTCTTATAAACTAATTTTAACAACTAATATTTATTTATAATTGTTTATAATTATTGCAAAATTTTCACTTTTTCCTGTTAATTCTAAAATATCAATAATTATCAATGAATTTTGCATATTTTCTACTTAAATTATTTTTTTATTCCTTATTTTACTATTTTACAATTAACTATTTCTCAGATTTTCAATATTCAGTTGTTTATTCTACAAAATTCAACTTTTAACTTTATATTTCGATTTTTATTTAGAAATACTAAATCTTCTATCAATATATGTTCTTAACTTTATTTCTTATTTAATTTCTTATAATTATTTATAATAATAATCTAATAAATTTTATTTTCAAAATTAATTATTTTAACTGAATTTTTGAAAATCTAAGTAGCAATTCTTCATTTCAATTTTCCTTTCGATTTTTATAGGCTGTGCAGCCACACGCCCAAGCCACCGGACCACCAACCCAAACGTCCAGAGCTCGATCCCAATCGATCCCAATATTTTTTTATATTTAAATTTTCTATTCAATTTATAATTTTATTTTTATTACTATTAAATGTTTTAATTTTCGACAAATATATTGAAATGGTTTTTTTAACCATGAAATACCATTTCAATGCCCCCCTAAATACATCAATTTCTTATTTTATAAAAATTTATGTATTTATTTTATAATAATTTATTGTTCTTAATTATAAATCTTAATTGTTGAGAAAAAAAAAATATTTCAAATATGGATTTTTGTTGTTGTTTTTGAAATCACTATTTCAATGCCCCCCCGAATGAACGTGGAATTTGACACAAGTGGCAAACTACTCGTCCATTCAAAACGGCAAAGGACAGTAAAAAAAAATATAACAGTACTTGCGATTATAAATAAGTTTGTTTATTAATTTCTATGAATTTAGTCTTCCTGACAAGAATCCTCCTCCTCAAGATCTTCAAATTCTCTTTGATAATATTCTTCCCCTGCATTCGCTATGTACATTTTTCTTGTAATCGCAACTTTAGCAAGATTTTTTTGTAATAAATAACCCCTTATCGATATATTATCGTTTAATAACCCCCACCCTATATATGTGTTTCTGTCTCTACATATAAAATTGAATTTTAATACTCTTTTTAAAACTTTTCTTTTAAAATTTTTACATTCATTTCTTGACCATTCTCTGTTTCTACACGGTTTTATACCATCTATTGATAAATCAATTACGTATTTTGGCACTTCGCAGAATTCCTTAAGTAACCTGTATGTTTGATTCATCCTTACAGTGTAATATTGGTCTTCATCTACGTCATAAATCATCAATCTCCCATCCTCTAAGACATACTCCAAAAATCCTCTACCACATCCCTCTTCATCATTAAAAAATGCTAATGGTAAAGACCTTCCAATGATCATTGATTGATTCATTATGCTTAATTCCTTCGGATCATTCTTATATACCTCTTCCATTCGTTCAATTAGATTATAGTAATTGATTCTATCATCAATTACTTTTCCTCTCAATTCTGAAGGACTAACAGCTGATGTGATTTTAATCTTATAAGTTCTATTAAAATCTAAAGCTCTGGTCGCGAACTTGTCTCCATTCTTCGCTAATTTATTTTCAAAATCCATTCTAAAAAATAATTATAAAAAGTAAATAAAAAAAAAATTTTATTGAGTTTTTATTCCCTTTATTTATCCATTTATTTTTTTTTTAAATAAAATATAACCAGAATTATAAGTATTTATTGAAAAGGAAGAAAAAAAAAATTTTGTATCCTCTAGAATTCGAACCCTCGATCCCTAGATCATTAGTCTGTTACTCTATCTACTAAGCCATGCGTGCTTAAATATTATCAAATTGAAAATTCAAATTGCTATTAATGCTAAAAACATCTTATTAAAATAGTTTTTGTTTAATAATTTTTTTAAATATAATTATCTTTATTGTTTTTTTTTTTTTTTTTTATATATATTTTTATTTTTTATTTTTTTTATTTATTTTTTTATTTATTTTTTTTTTTTATTTTTACAATTATATTTAACATTCTATAAATTTCTATATTTTGTAGGGGTTTTTATAATATCCTTCTTTCCTAACTTTATGCCTTTTGCATTAGTTTGTGTTGTTATGTTGTGATAATTTTGTCTTATGAATATTTCATTCTCCTCATCATAATCATATTTTTCACTCTCTTTAATTATCTCCTCATAATTCTGTTTCTCCACAAATCCATTTTGTGGAATCTCTACATTACAATCCCTTAATATCGGGTCATTAATTAAGTTGTCCCACGCCAGTACTCCTTTTTCCGATTTAATAATTTTCTTCTTATCAGAATTCATCTAAAAAAAAAAAATATAATAAGCATAACGAAAAGAAAAACGATTTATAATTAATTTTGATTAATTTTTATTTTTAAATTTTTCTAATAATTACCTCTACAGTTTACTGATCAAATTCGACTTGTTATTAAATCTGAGGCACGTGCAAGAGTGTTTCTTGACCTTAACAAGAACTTTTATAGATAGACTTTTCGCCCTCAACTTATTAATTCTAAATTAGATTCTTTTTCCTAAATATTATTGGCCTTCACAAATTTATCCTTGACTGTTATAGGATATTTATAAAATTTTGAAAACCAATAATTTCTATTTCTTAGAGACATTTTAAAATTTACACGAAATTCAAATCTAAGATTTTATAAATTGGATTCTCAATTAACTATTTTTTATGAGTATTAATAATAAAATTGATTCATCCAAATTAAACTTATACTTCTACAATTTTTTTTTTTTTTTTTTTTTTTATACTAAAATACTTTTAAACCTATTTATATCTATATTACTTAATTCTACAAAAATTTTACTATTACTAATTCTTATTTATTTATTTTCATTATTTATAATTCACTGTTATTGTTTTTCACAGTTTATATTTTCCTAATTGTTTGTTTTCCTTTTATTTTCACTACACTTGTTTTTAAATTGTCTAATTTAACAGTTTTTCACTTGATTTTTATTCATTTATTTTCACTAATATTTTATTGTCTCTGAATATAAATTTTTAAATCTTGTGAATGAAATTGTCCTTTTTCTTCATTTTTCCCTGGGTCCCAAATGATAAATGTACCTTTATTTATTACTTTTTTAATCACGTACGGTCCTTCATATATTTGCAAAAATTTCGCGATTATTTTATTTTCTTTGTCCGATCGATTTAGTAATTTTATTAACACTTTATCACCTTCTTGAAATTCAGTTAATTTATGAGTTTGATTGAATTTTTCAGCTCTATTTTTACCTTTCTTACATATATTTTCAAACGCGAGTTCAATTTTTGTTTCATAAGTTTGATTTTCAACTTTTGGAGGAAGTTTAAGCCATTTTTCTCACATTCTTTTAGGTTTTTTATTTAATTGTAATTCAATAGGGGTAAATTCAGTTGTTTCATGGTGAGTTTCATTCATACAATTTTCTATTATTTCTACCCAGTTCCACCACGAATTATGTTTTTTTACGATTAATGATCTAAAAAATCTTGACAATTCCCTATGAATTCTTTCAACAATATTGCCTTGAGGATGTCGTATAGACGAAAAAACTGGTTGAATATTCTCTTCAATTAATTTATTTTTCCAAATTTCTGACGTAAATTGTGTTCCATGATCAGTTATTATTTTTTTAGGTTTTCCATATGTAGGGATATATTGGTTAAAAATTTTATTTATTACAGCCCTAGTAGTCATTTTCCTAATTGGATATAACCGAACAAATTTACTAAAAGCATCTATTGTTGATAAAATATATTTAAAACCACCCTTTGAAGCAGGAAGCGGCCCATAAAAATCAATAGATAATATTTCTCTCGGTTTTTCAGGACTATAATTACGCATTTCTGAATAATTAGTTTGATTAGATATTTTACTTTTTTGACAAGAATCACAACTTGCTATTCTATGTCTAATCATTCTAGCAAAATGTGGATGATAAAAATATTCATTGAGCATTCTAAAAACTCTTTGAGCACCTATATGAGCGTAGAGCTCGTGAGTCTCATCAATAACTAAATTTAGTGTATCTTTAGTTAAATATAATTTATTATTATTACCTGATACAAAATATAATAAATCGTTATAAATTATATATCTTTTAGTTTTTTCGTTTTTTACTTGTTCTATAATAGATCTAGCAGTTTCATCTTTAAATTGTTCTTCTTCATAATTTTTAAATAATTTTCTTAATTCAGAAGATGGTCTTTTTGCTAAATTATATAGAAAAACTTTGCCTTCATTACTTTCTTGAATATTTCCTGATTCATCTACATGCGGAATTCTACTTAACGTATCTGCAACCGTATTTAATTTTCCCTCGCAATATTGCATAGAAAAATCATAGTCCTGAAAAGACAAAACCCATCTTGTTAATCTACCGCTTAACAATCGACACGTTTTTAAAAATGATAAAGCTCTATGGTCTGTAATTATTATTAATTTAGATCCCAAAATATACGATCTAAATTTATCAAGACTCCATATTATTGCTAATAATTCTTTTTCTGTCGTATAAAAAGTTAATTCTGCTCCCTTTAATGTACGACTAATAAAAGAAATAGGAAGTTGTTCTCCATTCTCGTCTAACTGATATAAAACTGAACCTATCGCAATATCACTCGCATCTGTTTGTAAATAAAAGGTTTTGGAAACATCTGGGTACGTAAGAATTACGTAATCACAAAATAAATCTTTTACTCTATTAAAAGCTTTTTCTTTGTATTTATTCCAATCCCATTTACTCCCACCTTTTAATAACTGTAAAAGAGGTACTATTTCTTGAGCATGATTTTTAGTAAATTTTGTATAAAAATTAATTAATCCCAAAAATCCTCTTAATTCTTTTAAATTTCGCGGTCTTGGAAATTCCTTGATGACTTTTATTTTCTCTGGATCCGGTTTAATTCCTTCTGCTGTTAAAATATGTCCCAAAAATTTTATTTCCGGTCTAAAAAAATGAGATTTTGCAAAATTTATTGTCATATTATTTTCTTCTAATCTTTGAAATAACATTTCTAAGTGAATTAAATGTTGTGGAATATCTCCCGAAGTGCAAAGCATATCATCAATAAAAGTTATAATGAAATCACCTAGATCGCATAACACGTGGTCTAAAGCTCTGACTAAAGCACTCGTGCTTGTTTTCAAACCAAAAGGAACTACTTTAAAAACATAACATTTTCCTTCCACTAAAAAACCCGTGTATTTCATTGAATTTTCAGTTAATGGAATTTGCCAAAAACTACTAACTAAATCCAGTGAAGACATTACTTTTACACCTGCACATCTTTGAAATAATACTTCCGTTGTTTCTGCCCTTTCATAATCATTAATTAATATTTCATTTAATTTTCTGGCATCTAAACAAAGTCGTATTGATCCATCTTTTTTAATTACTGTAACTAAAGGACTAATATATTGAGTTGTCGCTCTTTTTATAATTCCTAAATCAATTAATTTTTTAATCTCATTATTTACTTTATCTCTCACATTAATTGGTAACGGATAAGATTTTTTTATAAATGGCCTACTGTCATTTATTTCTAACTCGTGTTCATATATTGAAATTCTTCCCGGTTTTTTAGAAAACACCCTTTTATAACGCGTTACTAAATTATAAAATTCATCTTTTTGTGTGTTATTTAATAGGGTACATTCAGCAACTTTTGACATTATTTCATCATTTGTTATATCATATTCTGAATGAATATTTTCATAATCTTCAACAATTCCTATTTCATTAATGACAAATGGATTATTCTTTTCTATTTCAAAGTATCTTTCTTGATTTTGCAATAATTTATTTTCATCATCTTTTATAGTAATTTTCATTTTATTATTTTCATCATCAATCATTTTTATTTTTAAACTATTATTCCCATCATATACTTTTAATATATTATTCTTTAAATCAATTTTACTTTGAATTTTTTTAAAAGATCAATCCCTAATATACAATTTTTATTTAATTTAGGAACTATTAAAAATACATACATTCCTTTCCAATTACCCATTTTGAATGTTATATATATTTGTTGTTTAACTTTTACTGATTTAGCTCTAGTTGCTCCTACAATATTTACTCCTACAACCGGTAAAATTTCACATTTTAAAAAATTTTTTTTATTTTCTTCATAAAATATTTCTGAAATACAAGTTATTTCGCTACCCGTATCAATTAATGCATTTGTATCAATATTTTCTAATCCGATTTTAATTTGTGGACATCTATCTAACCTCTTTTCATTTTCACTTTCATTTTGTTCTTTTTCTAATAAATCTTCTCTTGTATTTAATGGAATAGAATCTACTTTATATATTTTCGTTTCTTGATTTAACCTCGGGCTTGTTTCCTTTTTATTATTATTATTATTAACCTCAAACCCGAGGTTTACATGTTTCCCGAATTTTCGCGAAAATCTTTAGAACATCCCGGTTGTGAAAAAAAATCATCATCCTTTCGTTTATTTTCCGTTTGTTCTTTACCTCCAGTTTTATTTAAATAATTAGCTTCTTGTTTAGTTTCTTTTTGATTATCTGAATATTTATTTGGATTAGTTCTACTGACATATCTCCCATTTTCCACAAATCCATTATTATAATCTTGCCTATTATAATTATTACTATTTTGTCTATTTGGGTTATAATTATTTTGCCCACTTTGATTGTTACTATTTTGACTATACCGATTTTCACGTGAATAATTATTTCTATTATTTGAAAAATTTGGTACGTTAATTTTATTATCAAAATTATTTGGATAATTATTAAATTGTCTATAATTTGGGTTATAATTATTACCTTTATAGTTATTATTGGGATAGTTTTGTTGATTATATTGTTGTTGATTCGGAAAATTATAATTATTATAATTTCTCGGACTATTAGCATAATTATTTTGTTGATTTCCAAATTCTTTTTTCTGAAAATTTTCATTATTTGATTTATTTCTAAAATTACTAAAATTTGGATTAGATTGCCTATATAAAAAGTTTCTCGATGAATTAGAAGGTCCGGCTAAATCAAAAGTTTCTAATAAATCTATTAATTCTTCTACCGTTTGAATTTTCCTAATAATAATAGCCGTTCGAATTTCATCTTCAAAATGTCTTGAAATTTTTAAAACTATTTCACTTTCTGGAATTACAGGAATTAAATCTTTCGCATTGTTTATTATTTTTATGGCATATGCGGTCCTAGCTAATCTCCCATTTGGATCAAAACTCCCAAATTGTAATGTAGAGCCTTCTTTAAACCTTATTTCTTCATTCCAGTATCTTTTAATAAATTTTTCTTTGA